>MU183225.1:23969-80996 GCA_016904865.1 Pissodes strobi | reverse complement strand
TGACGATTAAAACAATACAAAAAAAATAAAGATCATTTTACTAGGAACAACTTTTGTATTTAAATTTTTTTTCCAACCCCCGTAGTTTTCGAGATAAGGTATAGGCCCCTCTTAAACGGGCCACCCTGTACATCAAGGTTAGGTGAGGGGCTGATCACCCTGTACCTATGCACAGGTGCTCACAGATGTTGAGGTTGTGGGATAGAACAACTAGAAGAGTACGCACCTGTGTGCATGTACCCAGCTAATTGCGCGGTGTTAAGAGAGACCCGAAAGCCTGATGAATTTGTCGTTTGCCTGCGTATTTATATTCTACAAAATGCTGATGGCTGCATCATTAAGGATTAAAGTCGTTGCTTATAATTAACTGTGAATGTTTATATAACATTTTTTAAGTTCAAGTTCAAACTTAGGACAGGGTGATATTTACTTAGTAGGTTTATGCATTTTAGTAGTTCACAGTATTAGTAACCTAATGACAATTGACAATATCGATACCATAAATTAACCAGTAATTAGAGAAATTCGCAATATTTTATTCAGTAACATTTATATCGTTACAATGTTTGATGTTAAGGTTTTTAGTTAGTTTTTATATCTCGACTTTAGCTACAAACTAAAAAATGCATGTTTTTTTATTACTTTATTTTTTATTTTAGTTTACCCTCAATGCTTAAATATTTTTTGTTCTAGTATTTTTGTCTAATTCATAGTAAAATTTTCCCAATTTACTACTAAAGCGACAGTTTTTACTGTTACTTAAAATATTTGTACCCTATAATAAAAAAACAGCATTATTTCAACATGATTCATGTATTGCAATTAAACTTTTAGTCAAATATTAACATATTTCTTAATAATGCGTTTGACTTGCCATATTTTTAACACTAAAGTGACCTAACTATAAGCATTATTATTTTTTAATTAATAAAACCATAGCTTCATAAAAGCAAATTAAACCATATAATGCCAAATACAACAATTTACTTTTTAATATATCCCACTAATTCGTACACTCTGTAGATTTGCTAGATAATCGAAAAGAACTACAATAATTGTAATCATAAAACAATTTTCTGCACATTCTAGAGACTTAATTTTTTTTAATTGTTATCAAAGGTGCGATTCAAGAATAATAAACTAGAGAAAGATGGTTACATCAACCGGATTTTTTCATTGACAGCTGTTCTATCGTGACGTAGCCACGCGACGAAGTTGGCGCGAAAGCCTCAACAAACATATGGCAAAGACGTACGGGCAAAGCTATTTTTCTTGTTTAGAGTTTATATAAAATTATATTATTTGTGGCTCTCTAAAATATCATTTCCATACAAGAGTTCGACATTCTATTTTCAAATTATGGAAAATAAAATTGAATTAAGAAAGCCTTAGTTTTATAATTTGTGTGCATTAACTAGTAAGTGTTACGTTCAGAATGCTAATAACATGGGTGATAATGAATGAAAAATCCTTAATATATGATTCGACACTGTTGTATGACATAATATATTTATGATATTTTAACATGATAAGCAAGGTGGCAATCTAAGGAACATAAACAATGTATAAATAAGAATTACTTTCCAGTGTATGTACGTGAACATACCCACTTTTTAAAATATTGTTTAAAACTTTAATAGAACTGTGACACACTGTGTAATAAAACCCTCAGTTTGACAACTTCTCTACAATATTAGGTAAAACATTATTATTCCCCCCAGACTTGCTTACATTTAAAAATGATTTAAGTTGTTCCTACCTTATTTAATAAAAAAAAATGAATAAAAACACTACACTGAAAAATACTCTGCAAAACGGGCCCTCTGGTCTCTACTCTAATCTTAACTTTATGGGATTTTTTTTAGGATCAGACGAAAAATATAATTAGTATCAAGTTTCTTAATCTTCAGAGCACCAAAACACAACTATCAATGGTTTTAAAACATCCGAAAATATCACTAAAAAAGCTAAAAATACAACAAAAACATAGAAAATGCAATGACAGCAATGGCGAGACGATGGCCGTGCGTCATGCGGCAACGTCACAGCGACGACGGTGTGTGAAGGGACCGCGAGGCACGGGGCGATAGTAAGTGAACATAGGCCCTTATGGGAAGTAACCATCCTTCTTTAGTTTATTATTTTTGGGTGTGATTATGTCAACTTTAACGTTTTTATTGGAGCGCAGTAGTGAACACTGCTAGATATATTTTATATGACATAACCCATCCACAAATAAAATCATTTTATATCAGTTGCATTTAAATTCAAAAAGTTTCCTTTTCAATGCATAATTGATTTTCTACTATTAGATTTGAACTGGTATGTTTCTGCATGCTTAGGAGGTGACATTTTTTATATCCAAAACCGCTCTCGTATATTTCCAAGGCAATTTTGAATGCGATACTTACAAGAATTTAGAACTGCTACATAGTGAATGCTACCTATATATTTAAACTAAAGCCCCTTGGATTGCCGAGCCAGGGAAAACAAAATCGTTTCCATATAAGGACCAGAGTCAAGATGATGTATATTATTGTATCTGTTTAAGGAAAAACTTCACTGTGTCTAATTTAAATGCAGTTTTAGTTTGCGTTCAGAAATCCATACGCAGTTGTTATTATACTAAAAAAAGGAGAATATTCTTCTTGCGGTCATGGCGATAATCAGATATAAATAGCTAAGGTTCTTCGTGTTCCTGAGTCATAAGCAGCTACATGAGGTTTTAAACAGTAAGCATCTGAATTGTTAAAATTAACTGAATTTGAACAAAATAATTAAAATATTAATTTCAAAATATGTTTTTGTTAGTAAGTAAAAGTTTTACTAAATATTAGAGATTTACGAAATTTGTCTTTAGAAACCAACTGTTTTTACAGAGAAAATATTTTCATACTACTCTTCTGACATAAATTTGATCTCTTTAGTATGCCCTTAATCACTATCACTATAGTAATTTAACACGCATTTTCAAAATTATATGCTTGAATCCACACAACTGTTTTTGTGTTTAAATTCAACACAAATTCAAAATCGAACCATCCCTTTTTTAAATATTTTCAAACTTCACTCAATTTTGCTAATATACGCAAACAAAAAACATGCCTTTGTGAGAGCCCTTTCCGACAGTCTTCGATACGCCAGAGATCTTATTTTTTCTAGTTCAGAGATCAAAGGACGTGTTCCCGAAAAGTGTATACGAAAAAGTCCTTTTGAACTTACCGAATGTAAATATAATCTTTTCCAACTCGTTTTTCCACACGAGTACTCTTACTTTTGGTTTACAAGTGAACACTCAGCTTCTTGTATAGACAAGAGGCACGAAACGAAATACTTATCTTTAAACATTTATGTATACAGCGAATGCAAAATTTCGCAGCCTTTTAAGCTCTAAAAGCTGTTTTCATGATATCTAATATTTTTATTAGCAGGAATCTACGTTTCCTATAAGCTAAAAACTTAATTTATCATTTATTAAGTGTTAATTTTTTCATTAGATTAGGTAAATTAAATTTCAATTTAATTTAGCTATATAACCATGTTAATATACATTATAAGCAGATGCCGGTTGAGAATTTTATAATTTTTGCTCTGGTTAGTTTCCCAGTTCTACTACTTTTGCACAATCTGTTCGTATTGAAGTAATCATTTTGTTTGCAGTATGCACATTCTCTTTATTCATCCTTCAACGTGCTTGCTCATATTCTCAGATAGGATCTACAGAAAAGGGATTTCCTAAAATGCGATAATATAGGTACATCTTACGGCCTTTTTCTGGATAATAAAGACCCTGTTGAGCTAAACCGATTTACCCAGAATATCAAATCGTATGAAATATTTGACTGGACCAAGCCAAAATAAGACAGGTTCAAATATTAAATAAAACAAAACTCGAGCTTTTTTGGTTTTCAAAAGAACTGAATTATTTTCTTCTACGATGATGATATTTCATTATATCCTGAATGAAGCCGGAATAATTAATATCCCATTTTCTAATATAGAAAGAAAAAGCTATTTCTATAACTATAAAATCGTGTTTAAGGGAAATGTATGGTGGAGGAAAAATTTACCTGTTTTTCTTGCATCAAATGCAATTATGTATGCGCCTAGCCTAGAGCATTCTCAAGAAATATGTGAAATATATCTTAATAATGTATTTTCTCAAGAATAAGACAATATTAATGTACAGTTTCCACTTAAAATTAATAATACATAAAAGATTTATTTTATCACAAACTAACCTATAAACTGATGCAAGCTGTTGATTTTTCTTATTGTTTTGGTAAGATTTTTGAGTCTTTAGAACGCGATTATGCAACTAAAACACTTGCTTGATGTCTGTTTTGAGCTATGATTGTTTGCAGCAACTTTCCGGACTGTTTTTGGGCAATTGTAAGACTGACCGTCAAAAATTCTGAGACCTAGCAAAACTTGCACTATCTAATTTAAAATTTTGTGTGAAAATTTATTTTCAGTAAAAATAACATATTTTTCATAACGAAATGAAAAATAAAATTATTGATTGCAGAAAAACAAGTTTTTAAAACAAAAAATAGTGAACATCCAAACAGAAAATAACCTTGTTATTTAAAGCATAAGAAATAAAAAACCTAGACAAAAAAGTAAAACCAATAACTAAATAGCATATTTGTACATAATACAGATGCATATTATTCAGATTCTGATTCTGATGATATATCTCTATTATAGTCATATGTTTTCATTGTTTATAGAATGTTTGCCTATTATAGGGGTTGTATTCGTAAAAAATGTGAATATGAAATATAGAGAAATGCGTCAAAACAGTGAGGCTTGTAAGCTCTATTGTAAGATAGCATCGTTAAATCTCACGATAAATTCAGATAATTGCGAACACTGGTGGGAGTAATGGCTACAGACCCTTCTGAATAGCCAAAAGAATTGACGACTTATTTTTAGCTTTTACTCTTCAGTTTGGTGTCCATATTACGCAACGGAGGACCAGCTGTGGCGTTCCCAAAACAATAATCGAATTGGCGATTGAATCCTTTGAATTTTTAATATGCCACAAATATACTTCCAACTTTCCTTACTATTACTTGACTAACAAGAATAAACATCAAGATTGTCCCATCCCGTTATAATAGAAGTAAAGGAAAAGTTTTTGACAACAATATAATACACGTCTAGAATATATCTAGGAATAAAGCTTTGCAAAAGTGCTGCCTGATTTAAATCCCTTTTATGTCAGTATTCGTAACGTTAAGCCTTTATTCAATTTTAGAGTCATATAAATGTAAGAATAAACTATTTCAACATGAAATTTCTCGTTTTATCTTTTATGTTAAATAGCTTCTGTATTTGGATTACAATGTGCAAATCTTAGCACAATAGCTTAATTATAATACTGATTTTATTCCTTAAAAGCATCTCCGTGTTTCAAAATTCTGCCCTCAAAAACATAAGTCAAATTCGTCTTGTCGGAATAGTAAACAAATAGCATGAAAATAAAGTATGAATAGCTTCCTTTCGGATATGCATAAAATTATTCTTTTTCGTCGTTCTTCTATTTTCTAAGCGAAAAATCTATTATATAAATGTTTTATTTTTCATATCAAAGCCTTAAAAATGGAAAAAATGAAAAATTAACGTTCATTTCGTATCAAGGATATTATATCCAGTCTTAAGCGATTCTCAATGGAAAACTACAGAATATGTATTTTTGAATATTCATGGTCAATATAAAATATGTTTAGATAATACGCATAATGATTATCTTTCAAGATCAAGTACCAAGTTCAAACTTTAAACTCATTATATTACACATGCCCCCTTTCTCTTAGCGTTGGCCCCCAATGCTTGAAAACATATTTTGTGGTTAAAATGTCCAAAACTCATTGCTAATGAGTGTAAAAGGAAAGAAAACAATATTACAATAATTAAAGATTGTTACCGAATGCACAAAAGAACCTCTTCTATAGTGAAAACGTTCAATACTCATTGCCAAATATAAAAAAGAAAAAACCTGCCTAATGATTAAAGAGACAATTCACATTATTACATTATTACGTATATATGCTACATTTCAAAGCACCAGTCTTGGTCCTGCCTATAGCTTAGTTTCATCCTGGAGTTCAACCATTGGTCACCCCTATTCAGTTTACAATATTTGCTGCGAGCAAAGCACTTGGCTGCTCTTTGTAAAAGGGGTGCTTTCCATCTGACCAGATTGCAGAACGCAACTGGATGGTGCTCCATGTACATGAGGAAAATATAGACAAAATAATGAGTAATAAATATTGACAATTACTTCTTGCTTTAACGTTTTCTCTTGACTTCATAATTGATAATGAATAATATCGCTTTTTCAATTTTATCCTTAAATGCTAAGTTACTTATAACAATGAAACACTACTTTTTATTATGAGAATTGATATTCAATATTGATATTCAACATCCCCAGACGTCTCCTGTAAGATCGGTATTTATTCTTCAAAGAATAAAAATAATAAGTGAATGAAACATATTCACTGAATATATGTTTATGTTACAGCTAAGTTTAAGAAATATGTAGTAGAAGCTGTGGAACCACATGTGGTACCGCAGAGTTTTTGAATGATGTTAGTTCTCATTCGAATTTTAGCAGCTGTATTTGTGAGATGTTTTTTGTAGGTCAGGGTTCTATCGAGGGTTACTCCTAGGTAATTTGGAGTTTTATTGAAAGGTAGAGTGTTGTTATCAAGACATACCCTAAGTTCTTCGTTGACTAGTTTATTATTAAGGGGGAAACACGAGGTTTCTGTTTTAGTAGAGCTGGGTTGGAGCCTCCATTTACGAAAATAATTTCCTAGAATTACTAAGCCTCTAGTCAGAACTTCCTCACTGGCTACCATCGCCCAGTTGTCGGCATATACAAATTTTTTTGATGTAGTCGCAGGCATATCCGCAATATATAGGTTGAAAAATAGTGGGGCTAGCACTGAGCCATGTGGGAGACCGTTATTGAGCTTCATTTGCCTGCTTTGGTTATTGCCCAAAGTAACTTGAAAAGGTCTGTTACTGAGCATTTCATCTATGAGATTAGCTGTTTTTAGAAAGGGTATAATTTGGAGGAATTTAAAGATTAGTCCTTGCCTCCATACAGTGTCGTATGCTGCAGTTAAGTCGACAAACACTACCGTTGTTTTTAGTTTTCTTTGGAAGCCAGCCTCTATATAACTAGTTACAGAAAGAGTTTGGTCCGTGCAGCTCCGGTTTGGTCGAAAGCTTGCCTGCTCTATTGGGATGTTTTCAAGAATGGTTTGACTAATCCTATTTTATATGAGCCTTTCGAGGAGCGTGGAGATCATGCTAAGTTAGGCTATAGGGCGGTAGCTCTGAGGATCATTGCTAGGTTTGCCAGGTTTTAGTAAGACGACGATTTTTGCTCTTTTTAGGGGATGAGGCATATTTCCTCTTTGTAGTATATCGGTGAATAATCTTGCTAGCCACCCTTTAGCATAACTTCCGCAGTGGAGAAGAAATTCTGGCTGTATACCATCAGGGCCTGGGGCATTTCCAGCTTTCACGTCTTTCAGTGCCATGGAAATGTTCAGTTGTGAAGGGTTGGCTGTATAGCGTGTTACCTGCGGATGCCTGTTTGAGTTCTGTAGGCTCCTTTTTAACTTTAATTGTGTGTGCTCGATCTCTTGGGGCTCTAGATATGTTAGTGAAATGAGTTGCAATCACGTTTGGTGAGATGGAGCTAGATACACGTAAGCTTTTGCTCCCACCACCCAGTTCTCGCAGTAATAACCATGCTTTACGGCTAGATCTTGTCCAACTGATCAACAGTCTTTGCCCATTTATCTCGTCTGGCTGCATTCAAACTGTGCCACAGTTCATCCCCGATTTCCCTGTCGCCATTCTCCAAAAACTGCTTATATAGCTGTTCGCAGTCTTGGCTCTATCTTGGAATGTATTTTTCCCTGAACCCTCTGGAGATACTGGCTTTAGCTGCACCTATTGACGCACCAACGAATCTTTCGTTGTTCTGATACTTTGGCTCTATTCATCCCAAGCATTTATCGAGGTTTTCTGTAAACTTAGACCAGTTGGCTTTCCCGAAGTTCCATCTAGGACGGGCGTATGAGGATATCAGTGGGATGTTTAACCTCACTTCTATGATCACAGGTCGATGTTGGGAGTGCGGGAAATCATCAAGGACCCTACGAGATGCAGGCAGGGGTTGGCCATTGCTATCAGTTGAGACCAAGCATATGTCAGGGCAGGTTTCGGTTCCACACGATGCTGATTTAAATGTACATCGATCTTTGACGTCGAAAATTAGGTAGGCATTCTGATCTTCCGTCCACTTCACCAGGTCACCGTTCAGGTCCGATTCCCTATATTTTCAGAGTTCTTGGTGGCTATTTTGATCTCAGACATGTATGGTTTGGAGGGCTTGTTGGGGCCACTGCTTTGTGGGAGGCTTATAAATGTTATTTATTGTGGTTTCGCCAACTTTTACAATAACCTCATGTCTCTCATTCTGATTTCAGAACAGCAACCTCTAACCCGCAGCGGACGTAAGTTGCTATTCCATAGAATGTGTGATAGGTGGCACCAATCAGGTCGTAGCCAGATATTTTACCTCTTGATCTCAGATGCTCTGCATTTTCAGTGTGAGTTTCTTGGATTGCGACCACGTCATTATCGTTATTCAGTAAAATCTTGCCTAAAAACTGGCATTTGGCTCTGCTTATGCCTTCGATGTAAAGTTGGCAAACTCGGATGCTTGGTCCAAGTTTTATTGTCGGTTGGTCTTCTCAAAGACCAGTTTGACCGACTTTTCCAGGAGTCATCTTGATTTGATATGACGAGGAGATCCCTTTATGGAATTGTCTGGTCGCCAGTATTGTGCTAGTTCATTTAGCGTTACCAAGGGTGCACGTGCAGTATTACTACTACGGACTAGCATTTACACCCCAGGCAATGAAAAAATATATACATGGAATCGTTAAGACTTTAAGTTTAATAAATGCGACTTTGCAGTCAGCTCTGTATTACTAACTATCAACAGCTCTGATCGCCTTTCTTTGTATAAAAAAAAATAGAATACGCAAAATATTTGTATTTTACAATATTAATCACGCCTTGTTGAAGTTTTCACTTCTGTGGTGTGGACTTATATCACTTGGCTCATACTATGCCCTGAAATTACATCGAAACACAAAGCACTCATCTGATAATTAATGCAAATTTATCTACTTATATCGACTGAGTTAAAATTCTTTTACATTTTTGAAAGCTGTAAATATTTTTTAATGATTGTAAGTTTATGTTCATTCCTATACCTTAACATCAATCTTACATAAGCAATATTGTGCCTTAATGGCAAATAATATCATTTTCCTAGCACTTATTCCACATGATAAAATTCAATAAGATTTTTTCCTTGACTAGACACGAGTTGAGAAATAGGACTGCGAATCTTGAGTTTCTTCGCAAGCCAAGAGCTCAGGCCATTCTTTATTCCCTTTTCATAACTTTCGTTTCCATTAAAGTTATGCAACACGCAAACAACTTCAGGTGTTAAATTTCCCTCAAAGTTGTTTCTTACATAAAATATATACAATTCCTAAAGAATCTTCGCTTCACGTTAATGTTCTTGTGAAAAATATAGTATTTGAATTATATCCATTCCAATTAAAAGTTGTGTGAAAGGCTTCTATACTGGGTGGTCCAACGAAAACTTTGCATATCAATTTTCAGTATTTAAAATGAAAATGTGGAAAAGTCATAAGAATTGCTTAAAATCTATACGAAAAATATATTTAAAACAGCCCAAAGACCATGATAATATAAATATTAAAGATATCGATATAGTTTTGTCATGAAAATTCCATTTTAAAAATTGAACTTTACGTACTGTCAAAATAATAGCTAAATAGTGTTACTAAATCAATTTTTCTTTCAATTTTAGAATATGTTGAGTAGTTAAATTAATTATTGAATTTAGAAGCATTACTACGTGAGCTCCTTTTTGCTGATTAGTCACGTGTAAAAATACTAATAGTTTAGGATTTATACATGTGTTTATATCGTACAAAATTGTTCATTACGCATTAGTGATTTAGGGTATTTATAGCTCCTTCAAAGACGCAATTATTTTATATTCTCAATAAATACGATAGGTATACGAAAACAATAAACAATAATACAGAAAACTATGACGTAAATACTCACCACAATTCATAATCCACTTCTTGCAAATTAACTCAAATATGTAAAGCAATGATCATAATCGATGGTAACAATTTGATTTACTGACCCGGCAGTCAAAATACTCAGATGGACGCGAGCTTCCTGAAGCTGCAGTCCATTTAAGGGTTCTAAATTTAACATTAAATAATTCTTCTATTGAATCTATTATTTTCTTTGGTTTTAGGTAAACAATTATAATTATAAATACAGATGGACATTGGTTAAGAATTTTCAATATATTGATTGGCTCATTTCTGTCACTTTTGAATATTCTGTTCCCATTCTACATCAGGCTGACTTGGTCGGCTTGATAAATTTTTCAGCGACAGAAGAAGCTTTTTCAACTAAATGATAACAAGGTTTGACATATATTATAATCATTGCCGATGATCAAATGAATATCGAGCTATATGTAACTAATGAAAAGCGATACAAAGGATTCACAGTATTACGATGCTACGTTCATAAAGTGCTCCACAATTGATTCGCACCGGCCATAAAAGGTCTTAGTTTGAAACATGTTAAGGAAGTCAAATAAAAGCCATTTTGCATTTCGCTTTCCGTGTTAGAAAGCCCGTTCCTTCTCCTATATTTTCAGACTTAAAAAGATCACAATTTTCAAATTGTCCATAACAAGAACGTATGCAAGGTAACCAAAGTTTATCAAAAAGTTATGGTCTTGTGAGTGGATTTTGATGCTTTTATGCACTAAGTTATCTCTCATCTCTGCCTGATTACGAAATTTATCGAGCAATCACAGCATTTTCCACTAAATGGATTTAATTAATTCGTATATGATCTCATTCACTGAAATGTCATCTCTAGACAGTTTTGGAATTTGGAGTTTATCCCCTTTTTCAATCGAAGTATTCTCAGTTATTTCAAATCATGCAATGATATCGACTATTCCAGAAACAATTAAAACCTACGAATCCCCTTAAATTTTGACTCATGTGAGATACCATTTTGTTTAATTTATATTCTTAATGTGTACATTATACAATGGCTGCAAATTAAATCTAATCAACTGTTACTGATATTCTATATTTTGTTGGTTCACACAAAAACAAATACCTACGCATTCATCAAATATTAATCTATTAATTACTAAACAAAAAACTAAAAACAAAAAACGATATTATGAAATAGAGTAACTTAAAATCGAAACAAAAGTTAACATATATAAAAATCAATATCTTGTTGGTTCACCTTAAGCCTGCAAAATATCTCGAGATATTTCTGGCATGGATAACACTTGCATTTCTATAAAATTTTGGGGAATTTCTTCCCACATAACTTACAATAGTTCCAAAATTACCTCATTTTGGAGCTTTTGTAAGTTATGCGGTTGGAACTCTCCCTGGCTCCGAATTCTTTTGAAGGGAATCCAGACATGTTATATAATGTCTGAAGACCTGGCCATGAATATTATTGTGATATCTTGAATACCATAATTTCGCGCAAATGGCTCAGCAACGGCTTTGAAGAATTCAAAAATTTATCCTTGACCTTCTAGATTGCCCGGAAATTATAATAAGCTGGTTTTCTCCGTTATACTTAGCCCCCGCCCCACAACCAAGTACCTCCGCTGCGATTCATTGAATGAATCTGCTGCTTAACTCTGCACCCTTCTCTTCTTCCAGTTTGCAAGTTTTGATCATGCAGCTTCCTGCGGACAGTTTATGTTGATACTTTTAAGTCATTCGTCCTTTTTATTTTGATGGCCGTTCTGTTTGCTAGAGCACACTTGACAATAATTGCACGGTCATTACGATCTGTGGTTTACCCTCTTCGACCACTTCCTTATCTATACATCGTACTTCCTGTCTGTCTATATTGCTCCACCGCTCTCAGAGCAATTTGTTTTATTATGTTCAGTAATACAGCAATTCTTTGATATGAGAAGTGCTGCTGCCTCAGAGGTATGATACTTATCATTCCGTGGAGATTTGCGTACAAAAATCGATGCAAATTTTTAATGGCACTGACTATTTTAATAATACTACTTCTTGGTTACGCTGGTCATTTGACGTAGTTTCATTATTGAAACTGACAGAGATCTTTTCCAGGCCATGGGTGAACGAACAAGTTATTGAGGTTTTATTTGCACACGGCATAGTTTTTGTTTCACTTTTAAGAATAACTGTTTCAAAAGATCGGTTTTTGTTTAGTAATTAATAAATTACTATTTGATTAATGCTTACGTAATCGATGAAAACCTCCAACGAGATATTGAGTTTTTGATCAATGAATATGAATCAACAACATTCAAACTTAAGCGGATTCACATTACGGGAGGTTTAACTTGTTTCCGGAAGAGTCGATGTAACAGTCTGATTTTGCCACTATAAAAGATTATATCTTTTATTTTATATGCTGCATTTAGCAACAAAAGATTCTATATTTTGTGGTAAGAATTATTGAGTATTCGGTTAATTAATTAAAAATTAATTTATTTGATTTGTTGTCACTAAGTCAAGTGGACTTCTAGTTGCAACATTTATTCATGTTAATTAATTATACATACGATTATTAATACATAATATGTATTAGCTTTTATAACACTGTTGTGGCCGTAAGTGGCTATTCTAATCATCCTTTTTTTATGTTGTCATATAGCACTTTGTGTATTTATTTTAGTGGATAATCTATTGGCTCGCTTAGGTTCATCAAACTACTAAAATAAGAATAATTGTGACATTAGTTTAACTTTGCTTATTTATATTACAATTATTATGTTTACTTGCAGTTCTGTATTTAAGAACTTAGTTAACCTACCTTTGATGCTTGTTAGATGTACTACTTTCGGTTTAAGTATTTCGCTCGTACTCTCAGGCTGATATGGCTTTAGTTTCTTGGGGTCGCATTGATTTGGTTTAGGGTACTGCTGCTGCCTTATTATTTACCTGATAATTCGAGAATAATTGTTAGTTTCTCTTCAATAGTAAAAAACTAGTACCCGTTGCTTATTTTCTTCTAAGACTTGTTGATTTTAGCTGGCAGAACTGGTGGCGTTCACGAACTCCAGACCAGGAGCCGGGATATTTCAAACACGGTGTGAGGTTCGCTTTAATTAATAAGAAAATCGTGTTGCAATTGCATAATTTAAAATAAAAGGGGAATATTGTCCAATCAAAAAATGACATTGCAGAAGTCAAATTCTAACCAAAATGACAAAAGAAAAAATTAAAAAAAATTTGAAAAAGCCTATATTATGGGAAATTGCAGTATTTCGAAGAAAAAAAGAATATCTCATTAAAGAAATTTAATGAGATAATTTCAAAAACATCTGGATAACTTAGTACATAAGAACACATATCAATCATAAAAAATGTTGATGCTTTTTAAATCGGAAAAAAATACGGGAAGAAACGAGCTTTCTAGCACCGAAAGTGAAATCCAAATTGGACTTTATTTAAATTCTTTCACATGTTACAACTTAGGATCTTTTTTTGGCAGGTACGGATCAATTGTGGAGCACTTTATCACCCGAGACTCCTTATGAATATGAAATGAATTAGCTCTAGCTCAACTCAATCAGCCCTGTGCAGTAAGTACATTGACTTTGAAGTCAATGTTGAAATAACTCCAATAAATATTGACTCATTTCAATATTGGAAAAAAATGGTATGCAGTAGCAACTGTTGGAATCAATATATAGAAATTTAATAACATTGAAATTAATGTCACTTAATGTCAAGTTATCAGTTGGCAACATGGTGTTTGAAAGGTTCTCAATTAAAAAAAGAAGAAATTATTAAACTATAATTTCGTGTTGTAATTTATTTATTTAGTATAAACTGGGTCGGCCTAAAATTAATATAAATCTAAAGGTAAGTGTAAGGTAAATTAATTTAACGAACTATAAGTAGGTAGGTAAAATAAAATACCATACTTACATTTAAATTATCTCAAATAAAAATTTAGTATCTAAACACTTTTCTTTATTAAAAAGCTAGCAGTGATCAGTATAAAGCCCTGATTGATTTAATATCTGAAACAAATTGCATAAGATTTGGAATAGGTGCCCCCGAATAAAAAAAGAGGCATGGGAAATCATTTCGAGAGCCCTTAATGCTGTAGATGGAGTAGAAAAAAATGCAGAAGGGTGGAAAAAGGTTAGTTGCAAGAGCTTATTAAGTAAATTAATATTATGGATACGCATACGTTAGCCTGAGATATTTTATATTCTAGGCATTTACTGATATGAAATCTCACATAAAATCAAAAAGAGCACAAAAGACTCTAAATGAGCTAGAGAAAAATGTGCTGACCTTATGGGTCTTTATATAGCATGTAAAGGATTACCTGATGTTTTAGAGCTAGGACCAAAAAGCAGTATTCGTAAGAAAATAGAATGAAGTATTTTTTTTTTTATTTAAATAAAATGTATCTATTTTTATTTAAAGAAGTATATACAGTTGAAGAGAACGGGAACCTAGTTCCAGCAGATGTGAATGAGGAGGAAGACATAGAGGAAAAAAATGGGAAGGAAGCTTGGCAGGAAATGGAAGAGACTCAGGCTCAATAACCTGAATATCAGAGCAACAAGGCCTCAAAGCAATCGGGTGCTGTTAAGAAAAAACCTCCTAAATCTACCCAACGTTAGTATTTTGCTCTACCTTTTAATGTAGTCAGTAGTAATTAAAATTTGTTAGTATGTCAAGTTAACTAAACTCAGTAAATGTTTATTCTTATTTCACAGTCGAGTGTATTCTTATCTGGGACACTCTGTAGCTATATATTATTAGTTTCTATTAAAATAATTGTAGTTATCTTGGAAGAGCATATAGAAAGCACCAACAAAGGTAGTAGCTGATGCTATTAATAATGTAGCTCTGGCCATAACCAAGAAAAATTAAGTTCCTCAATACAGGGTGTAAACGTGTAAATCTAGAATATATTTTTTATGCCTGTTCTTTTTTATACCCTGTATACTAGTTATTGTTTTATTCTTGTTTCTTAGTTTTCTTTTTGAAGAAAATGTATTTATTTTTAACAGAAAGTTAGTATATTATGTTATGACAATAAAAAAATTGTGGTTTTATTTAGGTACAGCAACTAAAAAACAAAAACCTCTTCTGACCAATACGAGATGTATATTAATTTCAAAAAACTGAACCTTAAAGATTAAGATGAAGCTTTTGAAAAGTTGTATTGCGAACTCAATAACGAAAGGGAATGTGTGCAGAGATCTTCTGCAAATTGGAAGAGAGTAATCAAAAATTACAACACTTTACATATTCCAATAATAACTGATATTTTTTTAAAGATTTTTAGTGAATGGGAAAGAAACGTAAAAGCAAAGGCACGAAGAATTAGATTTGAACAAGAGCTTACAGGAGGGGGATTCTTATAATTGAAATACTAACAAATCTCCAAAAACAGCTGTTAGAAGTATTATCAAAAATTTTAATTTTTGGTCATCCCCAAATAGAAGAATTGGAGTTTACTAAAAAAATAAAAGTCTCTAACTTTTACTGCTTTAAAACACAGAAGAAATTGGGAAGAAATGGCAAAAGACGCTTAAGTATGAGTTGCTTTATTACTATTATTTTATAATATGTATTTATTTTTTAGGAAAATGTATTGAGTTGCGGCACACAAAACAGCTAAAAAATAGTTTAGTTGCAATAGAAAAAAGTTTTACAATTTTAAGTGAAGCCTTACTGAACCTTTCATAGGCTTTGAATTTAAATAGATATAAGATTAAATACTTTTTCGAAAACATATCAATTGAGTTTTTAATTTACCTTCTATGCTCAAAAACAATTAAATATAATATTAAAATATTATAATTATATATTAAAATAAATATATTTAAACTCAAACTCAAACTCAAACTATTTATTTGGCCATATGTAAATACAAATACACAAAAATCATGCATTGGCAAGTCAATAACAAAATTACTAAAACTAGAAAAATTTTTACAGTTTTAATACAGTAAAATAATTATAATTTAAGTTATTTAAGTAAGCTGCAAGAGTATGCAGCTTTTGTTAATATAAAGCAACACTAAAATAAAAAAGCTTAGGATTGCCTACCCTAAAAAGAAAAGAATACAAAAAATAGGATCCAGACAATATGTATATAAATAATAATTTGCTACAGTGTTAAGTATGTAAAAAAAAACAAAATAAATAGTGTATAATTAAAATTTTTGAAAAAAGAAAGACATGCAAGTAACGTAATACACAAATACAATTCAAAATGAAACAGAATAAAACAACATATTAAAAATGAGGACTAGAGTTTATCTTTGGTTATCAATATACTCTTTAAAGGAGTAATAAGCGCGCTCTACAAAAAATTGTCTTAATTTTGCTTTAAATATTCTAACATTAAGACATTTAAAATGCTCTGGTAGTTTATTGTACAATGTAATAGCATTGTAAGACAAAGAGAATTCAAAATTTGCCGTCCTGTGCCTCGGAACAACCAAAACATGCTCACTACGCGTATTATAATGATGTCTACTGGTTAAACTAGTAAATTTAGACAGATTGTTTCGTACATACACCAGACATTTATACATGTAAATACAAGGAACAGTTAAAATTTTTTGACTTATAAAAACATTTTTGCATGGATCACGAAGACCTAGATTAAAAATAAGACGAATTATCCTTTTTTGACAAATAAATATTCTTACAGCCTCACTACATTTTCCCCACAGCATAATACTTTGTGAAATGTGAGAGTATGCTAATGCATAGTAACAGTTTAATAATGCACTTTTGTCAAGTGCACTTTTCAATTGAAAAATCGCGTAATAAGCACTGTTCAGTTTTTTGCCACATAATCAACATTTGTGTCCCATGAGAAATCATTTTGCAAGTATGTCCCCAGAAATTTTGTACTGTGTGATAGCTCAACTGGACTGTTTGGTAGAGGCTTGCGAACATTAAAATTTAGATATACAGTCTTTTTTTCATTTAATATTAATTTGTTCCTTTCACACCAACTAGTCATTCTGTCAACCGCACCTTTAACGCTTCCATTCAGTTCCTCTGGTGTATCAGCAGATACAGTAATGGATGTATCGTCTGCGTACATTGTGACCACCTCGTCACCCATATAGTCCGGCAAATCATTAACATATATGAGGAACAATAGAGGTCCCAAAATAGACCCCTGAGGAACTCCTAGATTTACTTTAAATAGGTCGCACATGTGATTATTATGTTTAATCATAAGTGACCGATTATTCATGAACGAAACTATACAGTTTTTTAGATTACCTCGGATTCCTAGGCTTTCCAGCTTATCTATTAGGATATTTATATTTACCAGGTCGAAAGCTTTCGAGAGATCAAAAAACATCGATACTACATATTTCCCTTGATCCACCTGCCCATAAATGAATTCGTAAAAGTGCGCAGAAGCAGTTTCTATAGAGTGGCCGGGCCTAAAACCATGTTGTCTTTTTGAAAGTATATTATATTTATTAAAAAATATCATGATTTTTTCAAATATTACTTTTTCCAAGATCTTAGAAAAGACACTTACTACCGAGATAGGTCGGAAATTTTCTATATCATTTCGATTTCCCTTTTTAAATACTGGAGTCACCACAGCTGTTTTTAATATATCTGGAAAGGTTCCATTTACAAGACATAGATTAATTAAAAATAGGAGTTGATCAATTACATTCAGAGAGACTTTCTTGAACAATGCAGGAGATATTTCATCAAAACAGCTAGATTTTTTATTTTTTAGGTTATATATAGTCTTAATTAATTCTTTTTTTGTTATAGGTGCGCAGAACAATGTGTTTATACATATCTCTGAAACGGTATGAGGTAAAGTTAAGTTATAGCCAAAATGTTCCGCACTCTCTTTTGTAGCTATATTTGAAAAATAATCACCAAACTCGTGAGCCACTAACTCAACCTCAGAAGTCATTTCGCCATTAATATTAAGTATTAAGGGAGTATTTCTATTTGTAACTCTGTCTAAAGTAATATTTACAGTTCTCCATATTTCTTTTGTTTGATTTTCAGAGTTTAATATTTTGGTTCCATAGAAATTTCGGCGTCCCTCACCGTTTTTTTATATTTGTTCTTTTGAGCCTTATATGCAAGTAAACTATCCACATTATTTGATCGTTTCATATCTTTAGAAAGTTTTACAAGAACCACCTTTTGCCTTTTAATTTCTTCATTTATCCACCTATTTTGTCGTTTGTTTATTTTATATTTTTTAAAAGGGCATGACGCATGAAAGCACCATATAACAATCTCGATAAAAAAATCAAAGGCTTCATTTACGCTCAGGCTATACATTGGCGACTAGTAGGCTTTATTCAGCAAAAAAAGAAAACTCTTTTAAATTAATATCGCCAAGACAGCGTGTATCCACATATATATCTAAAGGCTTATTTACTAAAGTACCTTGGGCATACGTCAACCTACCCAAATGCCCAAAATGGTCAGCCAAATAGGGGTCAAAAAGCTCGACCTGAAAAGAAGCCTTCGGCATATTAGACACCATATAGTCAATAACGGTTTTCGATACACTACCGTTTGCATTAACACCAATTCGAGTAGGGTCGTGACTCTGCATCAATAGAGAGAAACAATTAAACAGATCAGACAGTGTTTTGGCGTTTGTTGAAGAATCCAAATAATTTATATTAAAATCTCCACATAAAATTATATATTTATATTTATTAATTACATTTCTAATCGCATTTTCAAGATGGTCGAAAAAAATGTTAAAGTCTCCGCTCGGAGGTCTATATACACTACAAATAATAGCAACAGTATCTCTCCCATTCAAATATAAGCACACACCACTCATCTCAATGACTGACTCTACAGAAACATTTATTAAGAAAGGTATACTTTTTGACTGCAAACCATTTTTCACAAAGATTGCCGAGCCTCCACGCACTTGTTTCGTTCTAGAGAAATCTGAGATCAAATTAAATCCTTGCAATTTAACATTTGAGACACCCTCATGGGTTAACCAGTGTTCCGAGACACAAAGGCAATCCAAATTTTTGTCATTAATTAAAATATCAACTAAATCTAACTTATTTGCTAAACATTGAACATTCACGTGACAAACGTTTAATCCAGGGACATCTGAGACAATCGTGGGTATAAAAAACTGCTATTTACAATTTCTGAACTTTCTATCAGAATATTTTCTATCACAGATTTATTTAAAGTAGTCGGAATGTTATTTTCAACTACCTCAGCTGCCTTTAATTCAGATGCAATGGACATATTTTTTTGCAGAGATTCATCTATATTTAAATTTAAACTAATACCGCTCTGACTTGTATTTATAAATATTAAATTTTTTGGTAAGGGTTTATTTCCTAAAAGAATTTTGTCATAAATCAATGAACATAGTTCGTCGTTTTTCTTTATATTTACACCCGTCTTAAACACAATAATTTTGAATTACTCTATTTCTAACAATTCGACCATCTTGTAAGCAAATTGTTTCTAGAGGATCTAATTTGCCCGCGTCTTGGACCACATTTTCATCCCCCTCATCAATCTCATTGCAGTCGTCTAAAAAAAACTTATATAAAACGATTTTTTTGACTAAGAATTACAATTACAACCATTCATATTTTCATTTCTATCGACGCATAAGTTATGTATAAGAATATATAATTTTTGCTGCTCTTTCTGGACAATAATGCTTCAATACTCCATTTGTTCTTTCTACCGTGTATTGAACTGATTTATGACGACGATATATTCCCTTTAATTACTAGTTAATTGGTTGGGAATAGGCGTTACTAACCATTGCTTCAATGGGTATCCGGAATCTTCTGCAAAATGTGAAATTTGATGACATGGACTTCATATTTAAAGTAAAATTCAAACTTGCCTAATAAATATGTCATCTGGTTTTTATTTTGCCTAAACATGTTGGCCAATAGACGTTACTAACCATGGCTTCAATGGGTATCCGGAATCTTCTGCAAAATGTGAAATTTGATGACATGGACTTCATATTGAAAGTAAAATTCAAACTTGCCTAATAAATATGTCATCTGGTTTCTATTTTGCCTAAACATGTTGGCCAAATGGGTGCGTACTAAGGATATTTTCCAGATTGCTGAGTCATGAATAGATCCCGGAAATCTGGCATTAATATTAATAATTTTTAGTTTTCCATTACAAATCTGCAAATAAAGAAAAATTAGGTAGACAGAAATAACCTATATGTATTAAGACTCCAAAAAAGGATAGTAGAAAATCATTACATGCTATCTGAACATTTAAGCTATAATATTGCTTTCTGCAATAAAATATTGCACCAGGCATTTCTGGATCTTCCGCTTTGGGTACAATTATTGCTATTTGGGTACAATCAACACATCCTATTATACCTGGAAATCCATCACCCATTTCCATGAATCTATAAAAATATTAGTAAGATCCTACTTTCACATTGCATATCAATTATTTCACGACTTACAGTTATTTCTCCTGGTTTTTCTCTGCCTCTGTCTCAGGGAATTTTATAATAAACCCAAGAACTTCTACCATAAGATCTATTACTTCCGCCAAACATCTACTCACTGAAGTCTGGTGCATACTTGTCAGATAATCTTGGCCTATTCTTCTTTGGTATGAACCCTCGCACAAAAAATGTAGTGATGTAAAAAACTAAATATTGAAGTTGATTTTCCAAATATTTCATTTGATTAAATTAAAGCTTTAAATTTTTTTAACCTTTATAGCCTTAGGAATGCCAGTTGTCCTCTCCAAATCCTTCATATGAGGCCCAACTCGAGCTAACATCCAGTGATCTAATTCCCTAGAAACCCTGAAGAGTCCTTTAAATATCGCTTCTGGTAAAGTTAGCGGATCACTTCTGTCCCTCAATATTTTTCTTTCTAAATTTAAATCGCGTCTAAAAGTAAGTAGATGTTGAGATGCAAGTCGAGATTTGTTTTAATCAATACTTCATTTACGTTTAATATACCTCTGATTTTCATTTTCTAACAATGCGGCATAAAGAACTAAATCCATTTTCACAAAATTGTAACTAGAAAAACTTGCACAAAGGTACCGATACCAAACCAAGACAAAAAGTAGTAAAAATAGATTAGAACTTCTAATTTCAATTTCTTTACCGGCCCAGTTTTCCTTCACGTTAAAATTATTGACATTTTTTCACTCTTGACTTATAATAATAATCAAAATTGCCCTAGTGCATACCAATTATTGAAATATACAAGGGCACTTGACTTTATTTCAATTATTGAAAACTATTATGCCAATTTATTGATTAAAGTGCCATCCTGCATATCAAACCGCCATTTTTATTGAAAGTTCTGTGAAATATCATCTTTATGCCGTTATTTCAAACTTGACATCAAGTCAAGGTACTTACTGCATAGGGCTGATTGACTTCAGAACTTGATACATTGAAAATGCAATCCAAGAAGAGAAAGTAAAGTTGTAGAAACTTATAATAACTTTTCTTCCTCTCCCTCATGATTAACCTCGTCATTGTATTAGCAAATCTATATGCATACCTTGGAAGCCAATGGAAAACAAAGAAAAAAAATTACTCGAAAGAGATAGAGAGCCTGAAATAACTCGAGTGTGCTGAAATTGAATAAAGCTCCAGCTAACTTTGTGTTACGAATAGTGGCACAAAGGAGATTTAAATAAGGCAGCACTTTGCGAAGCCTTGTGATTAAGCACGCTGTTAGTTTCGTGTGTGTTTATCAAAAACTTTTTCGCTACCCTTATTATAAGGATTTGGAAGATACGAGAATGTTTCTATCAGTTCAGGTTGCTAATTCTCTGATTAGGATTATTTTTTGCATTTGCGCATTTAGTTCGCATAAAAGAAATATTACAAACTAATAATTCTATTATAAAAATAACACTCAGTCTAAAGTTTGAACTTGGTACTTGATCTTAAAAGATAATTATTATGCTTATTATCTAAATATGTTTTAAAAGATTCAGTTAACATTCAACAAATTTTAGTATAAAAGACCACCCCAACGATAGTAAACGACAACTTGACCCAGTAGGTAGTACCTTAACGGCAAACGCTCTCTGGTATCAAATTCAAACCTTCTTCGTTCATCCAGAGTCGGACAGTGCCTTTACGGGAAAGACCTAGGGTGTTCTGACTTCACTATTGCTAGGTAAACCCATTCAGTCAGACAGTACCTTTATGGGAAACAGCTGAATGATTTCTCCTCAAACTACAAAAGTTACTTAAATTCAAATCAACTTAAAAATGCCAGTCTATAGTACACGAAGAAAACCTCTTAAATTTAACATTACATATAGTATATTGAAGTAAATTTATTTATGTCTGATAAGAACCCGTCATCATTAGCCGCTCCCTAACGAATAGTCAAGCGAATCACGCTCTTCTGGTAAACTGTACTATATCTATCTATTTACCAATAGATGTACATTTGAGCTTTTGTCCCCCATCGTTGTCTGAGTTACGCAACCTAAAAGAGCACATAGTCAATGGAAGCAAGTACTAAAAATATAGGTGACACGTACTGAGGGTGCCGTTCTGATCCCTAGTGCTATTCGGTGAACGCACCGTCTTGATCACTAGTGCCGCTTGTTGAAAGCGCTCTTCTGATTCCCGTACAAATAACTAGGTCTGGACTACGTTGTATCTATAGGTCTCCCAGGACCATGCTTGGATTGATAAAGAAATCAGTTTTTCCAGCGCTTACAAATAGTCCCCTGATACATCTAATGGCTGTCAGTCTCCATACCATTTTTTCCTCCAAACCGTATGGACATAAATAAATATAAAGAAACCAGAAACTAATCTAAGGAGATACTAAGTAAAGTGAAAACGGAATCAATTGGGGCGCAGAGAAAAATAACTCTAAGATATCTGGGCCTCATGAAATTTTACAAGAAACAAATTTAGCAAATTAGGAAATAGCAAAGATAGGAAGCAAAAAGCTAGTTACATATACAGTGCAGTTATATTGAATGTTACTGTATATTGATCCACGGATCGAATTAGTGGCAAGGAAGTCAAAGAAAATGGTCAGAATCAGGAAGAATCTGGAGACTCAGGAAACGATAGTATAGGAGATGCTGAAGAGTCTGAATTGCAACTCTCAATGCAGGAGCTAGGAAACACGTACAAGGGAAATAAAAGAAACAAAATGGTTAAGTTGAGAAATTAAAAATATTGAAATTAGAAACAAGGAAAAGGAAGAAAACTTCGAAGAAAGATTGTTATCAGTTTTGACGAAAAAGTAAAAAGTCATATAGTGAACGAAAGTGTTAAGGATAAGCATCTTACTGGAAAAGTCATACTAAAACACGTAGGCGTTAGAAAAAAAAAAGGAAGACATTGAGGAATAAAATAGAGATACAAGTAACTTCAAAGGCAAATAGGCAATAGGCACCACAAAACTAGGCAATGATATTGGAAACGGAAGATTTAAGCAAAACGTTTATACGGAACCAATAATGCTGCCTCAGGTCGCAATACTTCCACCAACTCTGTTCCTCATCTATATTAATGACCTGCTGACAGGAGCCAATAATCCTGTCAACAGTTTTGCAGATGACAATAGGCCAGATTTAGATCAGCAAAACGTTTACCAGTGACTGAGACTTAACACCGCAGACAGGAGCAGAGTACAACAATTAATCAAGATCTGGAGAGAGATCAAACTTGGGCGACAGAAATTTGGTTCAGTTCAATGCAGCAAAAACCCAAGCAGCCACGTTTACCAAGAAAGCCAATACGGCGGGCCTTAACATCATTATGACAAGATCGACCATTCCTTTATCCTCGTCAATCGGACTACTGGGTATCTCGGTCAACAGCAATATGTCCTTGGATTATCACGTTGCTAACATCGCAAAATCAGCGTCGCAGAAGCTTCGTGCGCTATTTCGCAACAAAAAACTGTATAGACCGCAGCAGCTGTTCTTGCTCTGCAAAGCGCAAATAGGACCGTGCTTAGAATATTGCTCACACATCTGGGGTGCCGCTAAATCACACCCTAAAGCTGCTGAATTTCATTCAGAAGAGAGCTGTGTGTCTCGTGGGCGACCCGGAATTGGACCCGGGATCTGGATAATCTGGAACTCCGCAGACATGTGGGCGATATATCCCTGTTTTACAGATACTTTCACCGCAGATGATCCCAGGAGTTTGGCCCGCCTCATCCCGCCCCGACCAACGCCTGTCAGGCAGTCACGCCAGACGGCAAGTGCGCACCCACAACTGGAAACACCTAGAACATGGGTTTACAAGGACTCCTTTGTCTGGCGTACTGCATCGCTGTGGAATTCACTCCCAGGATATCTGTTTCCCCCAAGTTAGAACCCACAGCTATTCAAGAACCGTGCCAATCAACATCTTCGCACACACACCGATCGTCGAGTCCCATAGGATCTCCCTTTAGTGAATGTGTCATTGCCAGAAAAAATGGACCTGTATTCTTTAAGTTGCCATATGATATGAGAGCATTGACACCAGAATAATTAAAAAGTATCTAACTTGTCTTTACTTGTTCACATTTATACCTTTTAGATTCCACCTTTGACTTGTGAAAACTTTGTTTAGCACAAATAAATTTCG
This sequence comes from Pissodes strobi, assembly GCA_016904865.1. Lineage (NCBI taxonomy): Eukaryota > Metazoa > Arthropoda > Insecta > Coleoptera > Curculionidae > Pissodes > Pissodes strobi. Next base: position 56,195 of record MU183225.1, on the reverse strand, counting down.
TTGTTCTTGGTTCTTTGATGTTTAAAATAATTTACTACAAAATCTCCTATAAAATCAGCAAAAATCGTTGCTTATCGCTTGAGAAATGTCCAGATTCTCTGACTGTTCCATTTTCAAATCGTTTTAAATGAGATTTCAGACAAATAAGTCTACTTATCTACTATAAAAATTATACGCATGTATATATTAAAAATAAAATTTTACCTCGTATCTGTCATAAAATGTATAAAGCTACATATTTTAACTTAAACGCCAAAATATTGGAAGACGTATTCCTTCAAATTTGGAATAATGCATCAAAAGCAAAGCTTACGCAAAATTTTCAAAAATATTGGTAAATTTTGATTTTTTTGCAATCTTTTCTATGTTTCAAATTCACCTCGATACTTTCGTATTTCCCGATCTAATGCGGAAAATTATTAACTAACTTTTTTTCCATAGAATGTTACTGTATATACAAATAGAGATCACGTGGTGTACAAATCTAAGATTGATTAATTGAAAATAGACATTGGCTGCCATGTACCCTTAAATCAGATTTTTCAAACTGAAAATCAAAGTCACTAATTCAGTATTTTTTCAATAATTAAATATTATGTGGTGACGTGTCGTGTCAAAACTGAAAATGGCGAAAAGTTTAAATTTAACTAGTTCACCCTGTTTAAAGAAGCAATATCATTTCCACGGTATCTTCTAATACAATTTTCTATTAGTAATCGACCCTTCAAAATACTTTTCGAGAAGGATAAAAGTGAGAATCTTCATTTTCTTTTCACCTAGAATTCGAAAAGTCCATTTTCTTGACATTTTCTATACAGATGCATTTAGCGACTTTTTCTCCTAAAAATTTTCTATGGTACTGTACTCGGTGTTTTCGATCCTTGCAAGTCTTTGGCGCTTGAATGACGCAAAATGGCCTCTTTTTGAAAAGTATACGCGCTCAAAAAAAAAATAGACGCCAATTTCCGACTCTCAAAGGGTCCAGAAAATTTCATCAAAATTGTTTAACACAGTTCTCGTGTATCAAAGGTAAATATGAAAAAAATCGTAGATTTGACGTAATAACGCTCGAATAGAAAACTTAATCGCCAAAGCAATTTGCCATCGGCGGCCTCCAAGTGTTGCCTAAAAACGTGCCAAAGCTGTTTAAGAACCAATAAAATTAAAAAGTAAAAGCATATATAAAATCATCCCATATATTCGTATATTATACAAATTGTGGCTATAATAGTACATAAACGTAACTCAGAAAAGTCATAAAATAGACAAACCATAGGAAATACAAAATCATTGATAATAATATTAATAATATCAAATTAAACAAGAAAAAAAATCGACAAAAATAAAAATAGTTTCATTGAACATTTTGCCAAGTAACTCTAAAATTTCACAAAAATATGTTAGGTATATTTTCGCAATAAAGCGAGAAAAGCAAACTTCTGGTTGTGACCGGTAGTTTAATATTATTGATGTGTTATTTCATAATAATATTTTTTGTATTTATTCATCTGTACAATACTAGCTCTTAAAATATACAACTCGGTATCATTAACGTACCATCTTTATTATTAAAATTAATTTTAGGAATCAAACCAAAACCCACTAAATGATAAGGACTTAGTGCTTGTCAAGTGACGTCATCCACGTAGGCCGTGTAATTTGAAATATATAAGGGGATACATACTCTAATATTTATGAAAACCATCAATAGTTAACCTGTTTTAAATAACGCCAGCTATTTGACAGATTTCTTGACAAATCCAAAAATTATGTTAGAGTTTTGGTTTAATACTAGGTGTAGTATGAAATGAAGGCTCCCAACTGACCTACATCTGTGCCAAAATTCAGGATATGAATTTACGTATTTTTTGTACTACTGAAAAAAATTGTATTACTCATAAATACAAATACTGAACTCATTTTCTCTTAATTATTATTACTTGAAATAATAAAAAAACACGATAAAAAAAAGCTTTAATAACATGTTATGTGGTTTCAAATTTTATTTACCTAACATCGAGCTTAACATAGCCTTTAAGTGTCTGTTTAGGTGTAAAATCTATATTTATTAGCCATGAAAATACATTAAGCTTTTAAAGAAAAAGGTCCCAATGTTTAGTTATAAAACATATTTATGTACATATAGATAGGTATATGACCTACTTCGTTAATGTATCGAGTACTCTTTTTTACAATTTCCTTTTTTTAAATGGTCGCTGTTTTTAGCGCAATAATTTTTTAAGAAAGTACTGGTAATACTTTTGAAAATTATTTTTAAAACGCCTTTTCCATTATGATTAGCGCATCCAATTCAATATTCAGGTTATAATTCTTATAATAATGGCCCAATTAATGCATGGGCCAATGTGTGTAATCAGTTTTAAAAATAGTTAATCTTTCACCTTTTTAAGACAAATTTTGAGCTGAAAATCAGTTTTTTGGTAGTTTAAATGTACAAAATTTGACAATAAAATTCCCAAAATTATCAAAATGTATATTTTTTCGTGCTCCTCAAATTCAAATTTGCTTATTTCAAGGGCTATTGACAAATTTAACTCATCAATTTTTGAGCTTTTCATCTTTATTTGGCCGTATTTTGACATATTTTTTGTAAATAACTAGGGCAATTTAAAAAAATAGATGGTATTCACATACTTTCTTATTGTTTCTGGTCTCAAATTTATCTCGAGGTATAGCTTTTAGCAATTTTTGGTAAACTTACGTCCTTTGGAAAACAAAAAAACATGACTTTTAGGCTTATTTTTATAGTTTCCATTACAGCCAGGAATACAACACTTTTGTGGCATAATTGCACTAAATATTAGTTACGACAAACCTAGCCAAAACCGAGAGGAAAATATACAATTAAACACGAATAAAAACGTGTAAACTTTACTGAAAACAAATCGGCCGACCGGCACAAAATCAACAGGTCTTTAAGTCCAAAATATATGGTTTTACGTAGTTAAAAATATACCTAACAATATGAATTTTATATCTAAATATACAACGAAATATTAGGCACAGGTTTAACGCACTTAAAAGCACATAAATGGTTCGGATTTCAGAAAAATTCAAGAAAATAACACTAATTACCGCAGCTATTATCGGCAAATTCGCAAACTTATTGTTTGTTTTGTTTCTTGTTTCTGTTACATCGTTTGACGTCTCAGATGATGCGATGTTGCCTGCTCTATAAGGAAAGTATTATTTGAGCAAAGTGCAAGAACAAGGTAGTAGTATTAGATAATTACATAAATAAATTACAAAATATCACGTTGTAAAAGAAGAGGGAACATCTAATGGAAATATGCTTTTAATAATATTGGAGAAATTGTAATGTAAGAGATCCTTTCTTCTTATATGGGCATCCCAATATTCGCGACTACGGTAGTAGTCTGGCAATGTTGCAACTAATTGCGCCTCGATCGCGATTACCCCACGACCCGCAAGCATCCCTCTTACATCATCGCTACAAATCGCAAAGGCCTACATGCATGACGCCACGAGGTAAAAATTTGTGAGTAGTTTGTCCTTTTGTGGAGGTGTTGTTGATCAAGCCCTTCTGAGTATTCAACCCAATACGCAAAATGTTGATCCAATTGCTTTTATAATAATTAAACTTCCCTAGGGAATAGGTACTTTTTAAGAATTGCGCGACAAAATTCACACAATAGGCAACATCATTAAACTATCTTCGTATACGAATATAAATAAGTAGCGAACGATAGACAACCATCTTATATTCATTTTATTTTCGCTTAGCTTACAAACCATATCGATACCTTCATTTCCTTATATAAAATAGAAAATAGCACAGCGTGAAAACGCTCTTTCGATGATTATAGCAAAATTGAATTTCCGGCGCGTGGTAAAATATGACTGTATCTAGCGAAACTACGATATACACAATGTCACGTATTTATCGGCTAAACATTTCGAAGATTTCGTTCAATCGACTTTAAAGTTGCTGATGGTGCTCCAAGATTACGATGCACCTGTGCAAATTCTAGTTTAATTTTGTATTTTGTATGCTCTACGGACGTTATAATCGTTATTTATGTATGCGAAATGATATTCGAAGTTTTTCAAGAGGTGCTTCTCATGGAAATAGCGTCTCGGAACGAAACAGGGTGACTATTTCTAAAACATACGAGTTTTGACGTCGTATGTAACAAATTCATAAGAAAACCCATTTTGATATTTAATAAATCGCGCAAGAATTCAACCAAAATCTTCCTTCATTTCATTCATATGGTGTGAATTGAAACATGTATTATTTTTTTATAATGCAGGAATTATTTTGCATTAAATATGATCTACAAATAAAATGTTTTCGAACTACCTTCATGCATTCATCCTTTCACACTTAAAATCAGATTAACTATTAGTAAACATCTAACAAAAATTCTTGATTATATTTAATTAACACTAACTCTATCCTTTACTGAATTTAATAAAACTTTCCTTTATTTCATCTATCCGCTTCTCCATTCACATTCTATACCTTGTTACTCTTCGTCTTCTGCAATTCTCTCAAATCAGCTCAACCAGGGATATAAATCTTCGAAACTTGATTCTAGTCTTGAGTACAGTAATAGATCTGTCTTAACTCTTGCTACAATTTTCCAACCGCCATTTTAACTTCTTCTATCAGCATCAACGGAAGAGATGCTACAACTTCTAAGTCTGGAAAAAATGCGTCTAAAACAACCAAAAGGGTCCCTAATCCAAGTTGGAAAAGGTGAACACAGAGTACACGATATATTCCCTAAATATCTGTGCAAACAAATGAAAAAACAGCGTAATATCTTGGCATCAAACACAGCTGCGACAGAGGCAGATGTTATTTAGTTGAATTCTTGTTCTGCACTTCTTGACTTCGTCAACTCCAACCTTCAACTAAACCTAAATTTTACTACCGGTAGGAAGAAGATAGGGAATTGCGCGGACGCGGAATGCATTTGACAGAGTAGAAAAATGTTCATTCTTTATTTGACATATTATGTTGTTTACATAACATTGGCGGAGACAAAGATATTGGTCGGGATAAACAAGTGATTTTATTATTGTTTAAACCATAAAGAAGGGTGTGGTCTCTTAATTAACCACTTTTAATAAACTGTATTACTATAAGGTAGTGAGAGGAATTGAAACATGTATTCGGTTTGATTCAATTTAATGCAGGTGTAAATTGCATTTAAATATGATAAGTATAAATATACAAATAATTTCTATATTAATTACAAGCACTTATCCTTTCATACATACAACTAATATTACAAACAGGTTACTTATTTCTAACTAAAGTCTTGATTATGCAATTTCAAACTGAAATATGTTTGTCCTTTCTGACTTTAAATGAAATAAACTTTTATGCTTTTAATCTAGCACCTTTCTTTCGTACAGAATACCTTAATCTCCAATGCTTTACTTCCTCTAATCAGCTAGGGATTCCACTTTGAATCCTTGAATTAACTTGCACAGTACAGGCACCACTTGAGCTATCAATTCGGTGCCGCCATTTTATGGATTCTCTTCAATTAAAGGGGGAAAGAGACGCTACGTCGTTTTTTGTCGTGAAAAATTGGGTTAACAGCCCAAAGGAGGTCTTTGTTCAATCTTGATTAAAGATACCTGAGGTGCACTAAATATTCTCTAATATTTGTGCATACAAGAAGAGAAATTGGCCCAAAAAGGAATTTGACCTTTTGGCGCGAAGAGACACTTGCTAGAGCGCGGTGACGAGACCGGTCTAGCAACGTGGAGTGTTAGCAGAGCACTGACTTGATTAATTTCTTTGTTTGAGCTTGTCGCCTAGCGGCAAAACCACATAATAAAAGTGGGCGGTGACACATACCGAATTGATTTGAGATTAAAAGGGTAGAACAGTTTTCTTTCTTTATTTGATAGACTATTGTTCACAATGCTGACTGAGACAAAAATATATTGAATTGAAAATGATTAAGAACGATTTCCTTTACGAGTGAAAAGGTGCTATATTGTAATCTATTATACTGACAGTACTGGTGTACAGGTTCGAACTAAGGGATCGTCCGTCCAGGTTTGGACTAAGGGGTTTTGAAGAACTGGCATATGCTAATTTAAATGCACAAATTGGGTTGTACCCGGGGTGAAATAAATCTATTTTGTTTAATTACGGTTTTTCAGATGTAACCCCTTAGTAGCTGAAGTAACCGTCCAAACACCAAGTGACCTTAATGAAGTTGGAGATATGGTTCCAGGATCCAGTTCATGTAACGTACTTAATTATCGACAGATGTAACCAAAGCAGAAAATGTTTCTAAAGAAACAAACAATCTGTACAAAAATCCTGAGCCTGGGCCCAGCTCACGACGGGTTCATTCTTTTCCGCTACACCACAAGAATATCAACTTTTCCCTAAGATTCAACTCAAGAGAAACACAACAAAAATGAAGTCTTGTGTGGGAGATCAGTTTTATCCAGTACGCTTTACAAAACTGATCTTGAAGAGGTTATCAACAAAGCAACACAGAAACAAAGGGGAAGACAATTAAAACTATGAATGCAAAAGATAAGAAGATACTCAAACAGAAGAAAGCAAGGGAATATAAAAGAAAGCCTTTCCAGCTCTTCGGATTCGGAAGACGATAGAATGGCAAACTATCTCTTCTGCTGTGAGGAATAGACTCAACATCAGTTGTCGGATCGATTCAATGCAACAAGTGTTTTCAGTGGGCGCACGAATTGTGCGAGTTGATGAACATGAATATGAATTCATTGATTAAGGTTGCTGAATGATCAAAATCAATGTCAACAAATTAATAATAAACGTAATATGCGTTAGGTATCTATCGTCTCATCATCCGGTAGTATATTCGTTTATTTTTCTCTGTTACATCCATAGTTATGCTAAAAAACAATGTTTATGGAGTACAAAAATTTACCTTACATGTTAAATCGGGACTAGATTAATGAACAAGACAATACAAATGCTCATATCATAAAAAACACTTAAGGAACAGCAACTTAAATAATTATATCACAGGTCAAGAATGTGCAATTTACATAATATGTACAATAAAATCCTAAGAGCCACAGTTATGCCTAATTAATTCTAATTTAAATGCCTAGGACTATATATACATGTATAAACTTCACTAGCCTTCGGACAGTCTCTTGTGTAGTATTTGCGACGTTGCTATGGCGACGCTGTAGCTGCACTTATTAATCAGCTTCTGCAGGTTGTACTCCGTGATGGAGCAGTGGTCCTCATCTTGACATGGTCTTCTGTCTCGATAATTTCACCATAGCAACCGACAACAAAGGTTGCCAGGTGAACTGGGCAGCGGTGGATCCTCTCCAGTTCCCCAACCAGGTTGAGATCCCTCTGCACCTCATTGACGTTTCTGTTGTCCACCTTGGTCGTTGAGTTGATCGCATATCTGATCCGCTTGATCTTTTCCTGCAGCCTCCAGTCTTGCACATGCGCCACTGACACCTCCAGCAGCACCACCGTCTTAGGGTTTGTTAATATCACCATGATGTCCGGTTTGTTATGGTACAGCTTTTTCTCGGTGAAGAACTTGGCACCGGCTCTTATGGAAACCTCTCTGTTGTCCCATTGAATGTCCGTGTTCAGTGTGGCCTTCCCGAACTGCAGCCCTCTGATGGTCTCTTGCGGCGCCTTCATGCACTGGATTATGGTTTTGAGCCTCCAGTGTGCCACATTGTCATGCCTCGATATGTAGGCATTTATCGGGCAGGCACTCGCAACGTGGTAGGCCGTCTCGTCCACAGAACATCCTCTTCTGCACCTCCTTCTTCTTCCCGGTATCGCGCCCAAGCCGTGCAGCTGCTTCTCAGATGCAGAGTGGAGCTGGCATACCCTCCATCCGTCCATGAGGGGTGAGGTATAGGCAGGGAATCGTACCTTCTCCCCCTCCTCAAGAACCACTCGGCCGTAGCTCATGTTCAGCTTCCACTCAGCTTCCATCGCTGCTTGATGTTTTGCTTTGATGTGACGCGATAGTTTCTGGCAGTTTTTCGGTACGATTCTGGAGTGTGGTCGAGTTCTGGGCAGCTGCCGCCACGAACGCCCAGCCACTTAGGGAATTTCTCCACCCGGCATCCTTCAAGCAGCGGCACGTTTTCAGACAGTCCTCCATATCTGGGCGAGGTATACGCCCTTCCTCATGTATTGCATCTCCGCCTCCAGCTCTATTGACGTTAAGCCTAAACCACCCTTCTTTGCGGACAGGTACACTCTTGCATTTGATGTTGTTTTGCCCTTCATGTTTTTCCTACAAGTATTTTTCTCACTGTCGATGTCGTGTCCATTTCTCAGCATCTTTTAAGGGTTGTAGCCCTTTTTTCTTTGGGATGCATGTTGCCCATTACATAATTTGCCGCTAGAGCTATGGAGCTGTTGAACAGGGCGATTTTTTGGGCGATGGTAAGTTGCGAGTCAAATGCTTTGGTGGTCTTCTCTATGATTTTTTCCGTAATGGCGTCTATGTTTCGTGCCGTGTCCCTCTCCAGCTGATCCAGGCCGAGATACTGGTACCCATCTCGAATCACCGGGAGAAATGGTGCGTCGCCCTCGATGTCCTCGTCCTCGTTTCCCATCCGACTGTAGACCCCACACTTCGCCTCGTTAAGTTCCAGTCCGACTTCTCTTGCTGCCTCCTTCAACTCCTCCTTGAGGCCCTGCTTCGAAATGGAATGGCTCTTGATGTCGTCCATAAAGGCTAGAAGGGAGTGTTTTCCTCTGGCCGCTCTGTTGATCATTGGGCTGGTCTTGATGTGATCGATGATGCCAGCTGCCAGGAGTTTGAATAGTAGCGGGCTGATAGAGTCTCCTTGGTACATTCCCGTCTTTACGTAAATGGGGCGCGTCTTGACGGACATCTGAAGGCTTATCTGGATGGACCATAGGTTCATTGAGCCTAAGGGCGTTCTTAAGATTTACCTGGATGGACAAGGCCTCCACGAGCCTGCGCAGCTGTCGGTGCGACACTGAGTCGAAGGCCTTTTTGAAGTCGTACCAGGCTGAATAGTGCTTTCTTCTTCTCAATGCCGCTAGCTGCGTTATTGACTTGTTTAACAGCATGCCTGTGCCCCAGGTGTCCCTTCTTGCCAATTGCTCTCTCAGTATTGCCAATTCTGGAAGTGCATTTTCGATTGTGGCAGTTATTGTCGATGTCAGGATTTTATAGTCCGCATTTAAGAGTCTATAGTTGGCGAGGTCGTCTTCATCTTCTTTTTTGTAGAGCAGCGTGATGGTGGCTCTAACGTCAGTTTCCTGAAGTTCGTAGCGTCCTCGAAAAACCTCTTGGATGAAATCGGTGAGGTATTTCCTTGCGCTGGAGAAGATAGTGATCAGTATGCCCGCCTGTCACGCGGGAGATCCGGGTTCGATTCCCGGCTGGAGAGCCACAAAAGTAGTAGTTATTGAATTCTACAATAACGACCGTGGAAGTACTACTGCGTTGTCTAAAAGTGTTGTGAAGTGCGCCAAGTGTGCATGTTTGGATACTTGAATGGTATAAGCCATAGAACCGGTCAAGGTATCCTCATGGGTATACTTTAAGCTTTAATCTTTCGGGGCCTGTGGTACACACTTGAAAAAAATTAATAAAAAGTCATAAGGATAACATTTATTACTACTAAACCTTGTGCTCGTCTACCATGGTATACGTGTCCGCAGCTGTACATAAATAAATATGAACGAATCAGTTATGAAATACCATTAAGTAAAATTATTACAATCAGATAGTTCATCAGTAAGAACGACGATGTTTATCGTTTACCACGACATGTATTAAATTGTAAGATATGAATATATAATATAAAAAAACTGTGAGCACTAATCAAATCACACTAGTAAATAGTATCTCTGCTAGAGGTGTATTAATTTAGATTAGCATTAGTAAGCTATGCTTACACCTAAACAGTTACATAGATAATTATATGAATACAACGCAGAAAGAAACAAACACGCAATTTAATACAACGCTGAAAATACTAATAATACGCCAATACCATTATGCAGAAAGATCACAAATGTTTTGTGTACCTAGTACCACACCCAATCCGACTTAAACTAAACCTTTCTTATCTAGTCTCAGCCGATATCACCTCCGGTCTTCTGAACGTAGGCTGCTGCTAGGCGCCTTGGCAGTGGCAATTTAAGGTAGTGCAAACCTAGACATTCAGTAACTCTTCATAGCTACGTAGGTTTTTGTGGTGATGACGAATGGGAGCAAGACTCTCTCCTACAGGTTTCAATTGAGGAAGGAAACAGCATATTGTGTTCCGGATTCTTCCACACGTGGCCAGTTACCAACGAAAATCTTGACTTCAGGCAAAGTCCAACAAATCCACACTCAGTTAATTTACTCCACCAAATTAGTAACTATAAATTTAGGGAACACAACGCAACCACTAAATCATCTTGCCTGCTTACATCAAGCGAAAGCTCAGACAGTCGTTAAACATCAAACTGACGGTAGCACATCAATAAATTGTGTTGTTTCTTGTTGGCTTGATTCGCAAACGCATCAAAATCGCACTAGGATCGCGTGCGGCAAAATGAATTATTGTCCAAATCAGCTGTCTCATCTCATCTGAAGATTACCAGAAATAAACATTGATTGAATTTTTACCTTTTCCTATTAAATATTGAGACGAATCCAGGAAAATATCCTACAAACTCCGACACCAAGATTTCTGACATCCGTGGGGCTGTTTTAATGTATATTATCATCGAGAAGGTGATTATTCGGGAAGGTAAGAGGATTATTGCATAGTTTGAAGTGCACTGCTATAAATGCCTGTAACTTTGAAGGTTTCTTCGATAGCAATGGCAGCTTACAGTACGCTTCGACAGCTTACATACAGTACGCTTTATTGATTGCTTATGTGCTAAGCCTGTGAAAATGTTCATAAAGCCCGATCGACCCTATCAAACAGCCTGAGAAAATTAAGTTACGTATACGACTACAGAACACAGAACTCTCAATTTTTCCCTGGAACAGCTCGACAATAGGCAACCATGCAGGTATCTAAATGAATAAGTAGTATTATATTTAGCTTGACGGGCTAGCATAATAGAGGTAGGATTAAAGGTGAAATAACTTTATTGACCTCTTTCTGTTACATGTTTTCATACTAAATCGACATGTAATACTCTCACATCCAACCAAACAATCAATTGGCGCAAACCTCGAGGGTCTTTGCATTTTTCACTTCCCTTTGGATGGTTAGCTGCTTCAAGGCTCCCTCCAAGAAACTATAACTTATTGGATAACTTATCTGATATATTCCGCGGCGTTTTTTACATTCGACTTGGAACTTCCTCCAGAGCTTTTTTCAGACGGTTCCTCATAGTATCTCATTTTTCTTCAATAATTACCTAAAATAAAAGGGAATAATCTGCAAAAACCAAAAAAATTTAAAAGAAGCAGCTATCATAATTATTGGACAAGTTTCCCCGGCACGGCGTGGCGTAGCCAGATAGCTCCAGATTACTGTAATTCCCATAAGGGATAATAAAAAGAGCTCTTTAACTATTTACACCATAGAATCAGTGGCTCCATAAACAATTCATCTAAAAGTTCAACTTTTGTTTGAAGCTACATAGAATGATAAAAATCAATCTACTTCAACGTCGTTCGTAGCACTTTAATATCAGAAAGCAAGTTTTTTTACTTCCGTTTTAACTTTTAGGGTAGACATAAAACGTTTATTCGGCATGGCTGTACATGACAAGCGAAACAAAAGCAGAAAAAGTTATATAAAAGTTCGCGACAAGTAAAAGTCACTTTTCTTAAATGATTTGTGCCGGAAAACGTTAAATCTATCGGACACGCGGTCAAAAAGCATTACGGCAAGTTGAAGTCCGTTTTCCTCCTTCGCAATTCTGTCTAACTTTTTCTGAAACATTTCAAAGCGTATGTACAATGGAAACTTTTAAAGAAAATTGTGTATGGGAGATCTGGTTATACAACAGCTGTAACTCGACGTATTAAATGTTTTATTTTCAGATTTACGAGGAAGATAAATCCTTTAATGAAAGCTTACAACATGCTTTAAATACATGAATTGAACATCATTAAAACGATATTGAAAAATTATACTGTAATTCTAAATCAATTCTAAAAGTCATTACCATTTTCACAACTAAAACATAAAATTATATCATAATCTAAACTCACTATAAATCCACACTTTGGTGCCAGTCTCCGTCGTGTCGCTACGATATTTGCAATATGAGCATGTAATAAAGTAATTTTGCGAATTGTTAATCTCTGGAAATCCATATTTTAGTGGAAAACGCGATTTCCCAGCACGAATAAAACTTCCGCATTCAACTCCACACTTGCATGTAGGTACTTAAAGGCAATTTGCAAATCCCGACGTAACTAAATTGGAAGAATTTTCTAAAATTGCTGCTTTGAATGAAACGTAATTTTGGAGTTGAAATATATAAATGCAAGGAAACATTTATGAAATAACAGGGGTGGCACACGCAAGGAAATTTCACATTGTATGTTTCACGAAAACTTTTTTATATGTAGCATATATTAACATGCACATAGAAAAACTAACTTCAATATTTTATACATATGTAATTTAGCTTTCACTAGGAACTACCAGGGTAGCGTAAACTTCATAATGAATTTAAAGCCGCATTTGCATATAATCAATGAAACAGTGCTTTCGTAGAAGCGAATACTCAATTCATTTTAATTTTGCGTACATGTTAGCCATTAAATTTTGCCTCATATAAAATTAACCGATACTCGCGACTAGGCATACCAAAATGCGATGTTTCACGCATGCGTATTGCCTGAATTATCGGTTCACGTCGAATTGATTGCATCCTTATTCAGGTGCACCTCCTTGAATCTTGAAATTTTTCAATATTGAATACCTGTTGAAGTGTTTTGATATTGAAAAGGTTTCTTTTTCCGGTGACCACTTTGAAAAGTAAAATATTCAATATTGAAAAACTGTTAGTGAATTCAATATTTGAATTCAACGCGACAATTTTTTGTCAAAATATCATCCTAACCACACTTTAGGTATTTCTAAATTCTTCGACACCGCTCACTGGAAGTGAATATTTTAATTAATTAGTATACCGGAATCAGGAAATGGTGAGAGGGTGGCCTTGAAGGCCACGGCGCTTAGGCCCCATTGGACCCCCTGTGCATCCTCTATGTCATGCAATCCATCTAGGCCATCGCATAGCCATGGTTGGCCATCGTTCTCCCAAAATTGATTCCCTTAGTTCTGAAACAGAGTCGCAATCGCGGAGCAGATGCTCTACTGTCTCGTCCTCCTGTTCACAGCCTCTGCATACAGGTGAGGTGCCTCATTGTGTAGAGATGTTTCCTTAGCTGGCAGTCTCCAGTCAGAATCCCCGACATGAGTCGTAAGTTCTTCTTTGACCCAGGTATACCTTTACTGCAGACTCATTGGGGTGGCTTAGTAGCTCCCTGGCCAGTCGACAGTTAGTTGTTTCGTCCAATCTTGCTCTAAAGTCTTCATGGGTAATCTTTTTTATCACATATATAGGCAATTATTGGCCTTAGAATAGCAGTATAGATCCACATTACGACCCCAGGTTTTTCTCACGGTCCTGCGGCACTATTCATAAGAAATGTATATCATCTTTAATCTTCGTTCTAAATGATGATTCCAGGTTAATTTAGCAAGGTGACTCTAAGGCATCGCAAAATTTAGTTGTGTGTTTGGGGGGGGGGGGGGGGGGTCGTAGTGGCTCCATCCTTCTTTTTCTGTTGTAGAGCATCATCTCTGTTTGCCTAGGGTTTACAGACAGGAAATGCTCCCTACACCACTCTTCGACTAAGCGGAGGGCACTCTACATATAATTGCACAGAACTTCTCCGAACTTTCCATTGAGTAATGCTCAATGGTAAGATCATCTGCATATGCGTTGGTGTAGTATCCATCTGAGTTGAGGCGAAGCAAAAGACTGTCGAGAACAAGGTTCCATAGCAGCGCAGGCAGAAAGTCTCCTTGAGGGCAGCCTTTGGCAACGGTGCCTCTCATTACAGTGTTTTGCACCTTAATTTGTACTCGTCTCTTTGAGAGCACGTTGAAAATCCAGCCACTGGCAGCAGGAGGAACGCCCCTGTTTGTTAAGACTGCATTGATTTTTCCAAAGATGGTTTTATCAAACGAGCCCTCAATATCAACAAATTCACCTAAGGTGGACTCCTTATTGCCCAGCGATCTCTCGATCTGGCTCACTGCATAGCACCAGTCATGTTTGTTTAACAATATAACAATTGATTTTGACATTAAGTTATACTTTATCGGATAATATTTCATTTTAAAAAATTAATTTTTCAAAGAAAGAGCTCATTGACATGATTTTTGCATTGGGGAAAAGTGGTAAAAATTGTTTTCTAGCGAGTAGAAGGTATGCGAGTGGATTTCCCGAAAGGCGCCATTCAGAACCAGTAAGCTTTAGCAGACTGCTTGAACGCTTTCTTGAAACAGAGAGCGTAGATTAGAAAAAAGAAAAACGGGATAAAAACGGTTACAAATAAGGAAAATCAATTAACAGTTGTGTTGACAGTTACAGAAAATCCAAACATTAGTCAGGCACGTATGGGAGAAGAAGTTGGAATAACTGACCGTTCAGAGAATTTTTAAAATTCGTCATTTTCATGCATACCACATTCAATTGAAGCAGGCTTTGATTGAAAATGACTTTCAATGTAGAGTTGAGTTTTGTGAGTCGGCTCGAGTCCGCCTTCATGAAAATCCATTATTTTTTATGAACGTCTTATTTTCGGATGAGGCGACATTCCACAACAATGGAGGCGTCAACAAGAATAATTTTCACTGCGCCACTACCGAAAATCCAAGATTCATACGACAAATGGACCACCAACATTGTTGGTCAATAAATGCTTGTAGAGGGATTATTGGAGGACATGTGGTAGGTCCTTATTTTTTTAACGGTCATCTTACTGGTCAAACGTACTTCGAATTTTTAGCAAACGATTTACCTGTATTCCTTTTAAATTTACCAGAATACGCAGGCACAAAACATGCGGTTAAAACAGGATGAAGCCCCAGCCCATTTTTCGTGACAAGTCAGGTCTTTGTTAGATAACACTTAGGAAAATCGCTGGATTGATAAAGGTGGACCAGTTAGATGGCCTGTAAGGTCGCCCGATTTAACCAAACTCGACTTTTTTAAGGGTGTATGTAAAAGACCTTGTTTATATGGAATGTCCAACAACTGAGCACAACATGCGACAAAGAATAATCAACGCGTTTACAACAATTACACCGGAAATGCTCCGAGATTGTTACGGTAATTTTAACAATTCCGTAACATCAGGCTGTTCCGAGTTCGCTTGAATTTATTTTTGATTTGAAATAATAACTTTATGATACTGTCTGAACCGACCTGGTAGCAACAGTGTGGAAAATTCCGCGCTAAATAGTACGAAAATATTAATAAATACTGAATTCTTATGTTGCCCATCAAGTTAATTACAACAAATTTTTGTCTTTTAAATATACCAGTCGATAATTATTTAGTTAATACAAAATGAAAATTAATATTATGGGTTGAATCTACGTAAATACAGCAGTAGAATATATTATTTACAATTTATAAATAATTTAAAATATGCCGTTCAGATTTTATGCTTAAAGATCGGTCGCTTCGTACGGTGGAAAAAGGTGAAATATTTGTGACGACTGCGCGCGGTGCAATTTCTTTTTAAATGTGATTCAGGTGGAAGGTAGGACAGGATTTTTAAAATCTGTCTTGTACCGACGACCAGTGTGAGAAGGTAGGCTTGACATTTTCTTTATTTTTTGCGTTATCTGATTTTTATTTCAAGTTTTCTCTAGCGAAAAGTCTGTAGACAGAATAAGGCTGCTAAGCTTGTGAATCTCTGGTATTTGCCTACTATCGTTTCACATACCACGTTGTCTTTTGCCGTGTGTATGTTTTTGCCTGTAGGGCATGTGGGATAGTGGTTTTTTTGGGGCTCAAGGCTCTTGGATAAGAAAAAAAGGGACTTAATCCTACAAAAGCAGGGGTTATTAAACTTCGGATTTAGTTCAGCAACCCAACTAAAGATTCGATCAAATTGGCCTATAGGGCTCATATTTAGGTTCTAGTTAGAGGGGGCAATTTTTAGAAATTAATAATTAAAACTGTCTATAGTGTAGGATACTCAGTCTAATTTTCTTTAGTACCGTTATCGGTTGTTATGGATTAGATGTGAGATTGGATTCAAGCTTAGTTAGTTATTGTTCAACCCATATACGTAAAACAATATATATAGATAACATTACATTTAAACAATAAGCGGATTGTGAAGCCAAAGAGTGAGATAGATATACAATTTTGTTTGACACCATATCATAAGTCTATCGGCATGCAGGAGAGGCCGCCGCTGCGCTTGCGTGCCGTTTTAATTTTCTATTGGTGCTGCTGCTGCCGGCCCGACAAACGACAAAACAAACCGAGGAGAACTCAATATGGCGATTTTCTGATTTTTAGCTAGCAAGTTTGAAGTGTGTATTGTGAAGATTTTTAAGTGATTATTCTTGTGTTTACAAGTTTGGCCAATTTGTATTGTATTGTTTTCGAGCCAATAATTCTCGATTAGTTATCAGAGATTTTAATTTCTAAGTAGGTAGTTTCAAAAATTATTTTGCATTTATAGTATACCTAATCATATTTGTTTTGTATCTAAAATTGTGGTTGATTTATATTTTAATTAAGCCTTTGTAGTTGTAATGAAAACTTTGAATAAAATATTTAAGAGTATGCTTCTTCTTTTCCTATTGAGCTATTTTTCGCAACCTTATTGACATTTAAAAAAGATTGTTCAACAAAATGATTTGTCAAGTTTTTCAGATCAGATCAAGTGCTTAGACGTACATTCTACGTCAGATAAACTACAGGTAGTTTTTCCTAAGGTGCCAAGCTTTTAAAATAATTACTTTTGAAAACTATATTCTTACTTCATTCGAATACTGAGTCCAATAAAGAGCGTGGTCAAGTATTTTTTGCATACCTATGATAATGAAGTAGGTAATACCTAATCAAAATTTCAATAACTTATTTTATCTAAATCATGAAAAAGTTTAATATTATTCTTTTCATTTTAAAAATAGAATTCCCGTGAAGTTACATCCCCTCAAAAATGTAAGAAACTGTTAAAATACGATAAATATAAATATTCCTAACAAACTATTCGTATATCATCTACATATCGTAAAACAGCAGTTAAAAAGTGTACTGTATCATATCGCATTCTAATTACTAAAAAAATAGTAGCGTTCACGGCACAAAGAGAACCGGTATGCTATTCCGGCAAACGAAAATAGAACTCGCTCGCGCATGACGTAACTGCGGAGCACGTTCCTATGCCGCGTAAGCGTCGTTATATTAGTGCCATGTATTAGCTTTGTAGACATCGGGTGATGTAGTGTTTCTAGTAAAAATCTATATATTCACTTTTGTTTACAATGCCTGGTTGTGCAGTAGAAATGCAATAACTATAGCAGAACAATGAAAGGTAGTAATATAAGATATTTCCTGCAAAATGGATTATTGCCGGCAAGCGAGAAGACAAGATTTGTTTAAGGGTTTATACCAAAATATTGAAACCCCTGCGACTGAACAAGAAGATCATTTTGTTCAAGATTCATTCGTTGAGGGGTACTTTCCTGAAATAAGCTTACCAGAATAATGAAGATATTTTGACATATTAGACCAGTTTGAAAGCAAGGAACAAATCAACAATGAACCTCTAAATTATATAGCTAGATATGTTGCCTATAAATTTAGAAACAAATACAACTTAGGCTCTAGCCCAATGAATGCAGACTTAGGATCTCATGAATGGTTGCATTTCATTTCGAGGGGTGGCGCATGGCGTTTTGAATCCCAACGAGGTTCTTTTAAATGCGGCAAGAATACTTGATAAAGAATTTTGCAAATTTCATGGGGCATCACTTTCAAAAGATAAAATGATATTTAAAAAAGTTACTGAAAATGCTTTGTCAAAATTGGGAGAAAATTCCAAAATTCCTTATGAAGTAATAATATGTTTAAGTCGTACTAGAACCTACATTAGACTTCGCGACTTAAATAGACTGATAAGCTTTCAAAACTGTAAGAGAAAATTATTTTAAAAAATGCATAAATTTACCAATGTAAATAGAAAATAAATACAATTTTCCAGAAGTTTCACTTTATAATTTACAGGATCAAATGTAGTAGAAATTTTAAGTTATATGTGTAAATAAAGAATGTACTTGAAATCATTGGCATCCTATTTTATTCAAGCAATAAAGTACCAGCAGAAGTATCAATTATCATGAATCCTACCTAATTCATCAAATTAAATCTTTATCTTTATCATTCAGTATCACAGTTCGGTAGTTTGGGTTATGTTGAAATCTAACTTACGTCAATTTTCGTTCCACAAAGGTAACATAATATTGTAAATACGCCGTGCCGTGGTAGCGTTCATATTTTAATGATTCCCGCTTGTATTTCAAATATTTGCATTTTAATAAGGCATGGCCTCTTTAAAGTCAAACTTATGCGAGAAAACACAGGTGTCGTCTATATCTATCCTTTAACATTGACTTCACCGCTGTGCTGATGCGAGCAATATATTTTTTATTATATACCTATATGGTTCAACCTATCCAAGTATTTTATCGTCACGTCAGATATTTAAAGAGCACCTTCTCAAGCCTTCTCGACCGTGGTGGGTACAAGATCTTAATAACTCTGTTGCTTTATTTCGATTTAAATTTGTCATTACCTTTGTAACGGCGCCCTTTACTTACTTTTTGCGACCTCCTGTATTTCGGTTTTCTCGGGCGCCACCCCTTTGATATTTACAGCGACAAAGGGGATCGCTGTTCGCCTATCGGGTAGCCTTTAGACAGTGGAGAAACGGTTGTCCAAGGTTCGGTTTTTAAATAATCGGAATCGGTCCCTGGTAAATGAAACACTCCGTGTAAACAAAATAATGGTCGTGTTTATCCGACAGTAAGTATAAACCTAACTTTCTTATATCTAAAAGTATCAGACAACTTATTCTAAGCGACCCAACCCGGTAATACGTAAGAAAACTCAAAACAGTAGTAAAAGAAACGAAATCTCTAATCGCGCGGTAGACTGTAGCGGTGCGGAAGCCCCAAGGTAAGTATGTTAGTAATTACGTTAAACGGTAGCGGTACGGATGCCCTACTGTAAATATGGCAGTAAATACGGTAAACTGTAGCGGTACGGAAGCCCTACGGTAAATATGGCAGTAAACACGGTAAACGGTAGCGGTACGGAAGCCCTACGGTAAATATGGCAGTAAATACGGTAAACGGTAGCGATACGGAAGCCCTACGGTAAGTGCGGTACTAGATACGGTGATCTGTAGCGGTCCGGAAGCCCTACGGTACGGAAGCCCTACGATAAATACGGTATACGGTTCTCAATAGCTCCAGCTCTATGACACGGTCGGTTCAGCAGAACGGTTCCCTAACTCGGACGTGCAGCCTGGATGGACTTAGTTTGGAAGGATACTCAGCCGGGATTACTTCACTTGCCAAGCCAGGATGGCCGGGATTACTCCGCTTGTCAATAGGGGAGCCGGGATTACTACGGGAGGATGGCCGGGATTACTCCGCTTGCCAACCGGGATTGCCAAGCAGGGATGGCCGGGATTACTCCACTTGCCAATAGGGATGGCCGGGATTACTCCACTTGCCAAGGCAGGATGGCCGGGATTACTCCGTTTGCCAATAGGGGAGCCGGGAATACTACGGTAGGCCGGGATTACTCCACTTGCCAAGGCAGGATGGCCGGAATTACTCCACTTGCCAATAGGGAAAGGATCATGGACCAGGAATACGGTACGACGGATATTTACCTGCTCGGTCGGTCGGTCCTTCCCGGTTTGTCTGGAGCTGGCTCGGTGCTAGACTGCCCCTCGACTGCCGACTGACTCGACTCGAGAACCCCGGATGGGTACTGCCTGTTTAGCGCGATGCCTGGCGATGCCGCCCGGTTTTGTTAGCTCGACCCGTAGGGGGGATCGCCGCGATCGCGTCATCGGCCGGCCGATAGGTAGGTGGGGACCTCACGCGCAGCGTGATGCGACGAAGATCGCGACGCTCTACTGGTACTGCACGAGAACTACGGAAAAAGTGAAAACCGATTTCCCGGCTTTTCGCGACGGAATATTTTATAGAATTGAATTTAGCATATTTAAATTATATTTTATGAAAAAGAATGATGTTAATAGCACGTAAAATAAGAAAGTTAATCCGTAGTGCATCCTGTTCCCCAAAAAATATAGTAACTTCGTTACACCTTTATCTTTGAATTAAACTGATTTTGGAGTTGAAAAGTAGCTTTCAGGTAATAATTAAATTCTGATTACCTGTTTAATTTTATTGATTTCACTTTTGTTCTGACCTGATTATTGTAATTGTTTTTTATTGAAATATTTTTCATCATAATATTTCTCAGCTTATATAGCTAATTATTTTATTTATAATCTGTGATCTGTTCACTTTTTAATTGAAAACATAATTGTTGTCTACGTAAACAATTCTGTGCAAATTGGCGGAGGCATATTTAATTAAATTAAATTAAATTCTTCCTTCAGCGTGTTTTGCCATTTTTCGGCATTGTTAATTGAGAAGAATTATTTCTCGCTACCTCTTGCCAAGTTCTGTATTAAAAGCCTAAGCTTAGACAAGCTACACTCTCCGTCAAGTTGAAACAGAGTTGTAACAACATTCCTGGTGAACGCTTGTACTGGTTTTTTTTTTCATGTTACTGAGTCCACACCTACTCGGCCTACCAGGACAGCTTCCAGTGACGTCACACGACAGATCCTAGGCACTGCAGCAAGTTTCAGTAACACTCTCCAGGAAGCTCGGAGGAAGCATCAGGTGATTAAATTGCAGTTATCACCAGGAAGGTTCAACAGAATTAACCCTTATCTTTGTTAGAAGGAAATAGAATAAACATTGTTTTTTTGAAATTTCTAATCTTTTATTTTGCGCTGTATAAACACTACTACACTCGGAAATAAATTTTAATTTTCATGCTCCGGACCTATACACCCTGAGTATCTTTCAGTTTATCTTTTTAGTAAATTAAAGGAATAATTAAAAAGAAAGTGCCTTTATAGTTTATAGTAACAAATTAGAATTTTATTGTAACAAGATGTGGAAAGGTCCTTTCATGCAAGAGTAGACAAATACCTTGAACAGAATGGTAGACATTTTGAACACCTTCTAAGATAACAATCAATTTCTGAAATACATATAACATGTTGTTTTTCCATAGCTGGTTAATTTTTTTTATAATGTTTATTAATAAATTGGGCATATTTATGGTTTTTGTAAATATCTGGAAAACGATCCAAAATTTTAATATACCTGTAATGACAGACGAACGTGGCATCACGGCTACTGCAGCCAAGGAAAAAGCAAACATGCCAAAATGTTTTCATTGCACTCTACCTTAAACGCCCCCCAAGGCTAGGCTCTCCCTACCATATCGAATATCAACACTATCATGCCAGAAGTCAACTTTCAGCACCGTAATATTCGTAAAATCCTTAAAGAAGTCGATAGGCGAGGAAACATCACAAACCCGACGGAATACCTGCCATCGGGTTAAAGAACTGCGCCAACGAACTAACACCCGATTTTTCCAAGCTTTTTTTCTCTATCTTACCGAAAAGGGATTTACCTATATTCTTGGAAAGTCGCTCGAGTGCATTCTATTCGAAAAAAGAAAACCACGCTCTTAAACTATCGCCCAATTGCCTTGCTTCCAATAATCTCCAAAGTCATGGAACGTGTAGTCAATCAGCAACTACTCAAGTACCTCGAGAACAAAAGAATAATCAGCGATACTCAATACGGCTTTCGCAAAGAGAGATTGACAGGAGATATATTGGCCTATACCACTCATATATAGAGTAGGGCAATTGAGAACTACGAAGAGTCTCGAGCGATTGCGTTGGATATTTCGAAGGCATTCGACAGAGTTTAGCATGGCGGATTGCTCAACAAACTACCGTCCTTCGTACTACCGATCTCTGCACGTTGCAGTTAATGGACACATTCACCATTAACGTGGGCCTGCCTCAGGGCGCAATACTTTCACCAACTCTGTTCCTCATCTATATTATTCACCTGCTCACCGAAACGAATAATCCTGTTTACAGTTTTGCAAATGACAGTACCCTTGTCTCCGAATTTAAATCACAAAAACCTTTGCCTGCGGCTGAGACTTATGACCGCAGACAGGAGCAGCTTACAGCAATTAATCCAGACCTGGAAAAAATTCCAACTTAGGGTGACAGAAATTTGGTCCAGTTCAATGCAGCAAAAACCCAAGAGGGCCAATCCTCGTCCATCGGACTACTGGGTGCCTCGGTCAACAGTAATATATCCTGGCATGATCACGTTGCTAACATCGAAAAATCAGCCTTCCAGAAGCTTGGTGCGCTATTTCGCAACAAAAAACTGTAGATACCGCAGCAGTTACTCTTGCTCTACAAAGCGCAAATGAGACCGTGCTAAGAGTATTGCTCACTCATCTGGGGTGACCGGCCAAAGCACACCCTAAAGCTGCTGGATTCCATTCAGAAAGAGAGCTGTGCGTCTCGTCGGCGACCCGGAGTTGATCCGGAATCTGGATAGTCTGGTCTGGTACACCGTAGATATGTAGCCGAGACGCCGCTGTTTTACAGATACTTTCACGGCAGAAGTTCCCAGGATTTGACGCGCCTCATGTCGCCCCTCGCCTGTCAGGCACTCATGACAGACGACAAGAGCGCACGAGTTCGCCGTACGACTGGAAACACCTAGAACTTCGCTTTACAAGAATTCCTTTGTCTGGCGCACTACATCACTGTGGAACTCACTCCCAGGACATCTGTTTCCCTCCAATTACAACCTACAACTATTCAAGAACCGTGTCAATCAACATCTTCGCACACACCTCTCGTCGATCGCCATAGGATCTCCCTGCCACTGCTATAAAAAAGATAAAAGAAAAATTTTGTATTTAAATTCTGCATTAGATAGTGAAATAATATACAGGGTGCTCCATTTGAAAATCTTAAGAAAAACTAGTTTGAATGTTGTCATTTTTTGGAACCAAATTTTGGACCCCCTGTATAAAATAAGATAAAATTATGTAATGTGACGGTATCGTCAGACCCCTTGTATTTAGGTTCACACTTTGTAGCTCGGACAAAACAGATCTAGAACCCTTTTTTAATAATTTTTTTCCAGGCGTGCAAACCATTTTTCTTATTGTTTTTAATTTATTACTCGTGAACTACTAAAGCAAATTAAATAAAATTTTGGTAAATGTGAAAGAACACTGAAAAGAACCAAAATATGTAAAAAATTGAGAGTTTATATATTTATATTTTTTGTCCTCATGCTTTTTGGACCACCCTGTATATGCGAAAATATTTTCCAGAAATATGCTCATATGTACATTGTACAGTATAGGTCTGCGTTCGAACGTAACTGCTAACTTAATGGATACCTGACGCATTTCAGGACCCTGTATATATAATTTCCATTTGACTACAAATCACATTCATATTAGTTATGCATAAATGCGTCATAAACATATTATGATCAATAAACAATGCTCCCGTAGAGATCTATATTTAATAATTATAGATTATTTTCCCGAAGCATTGCCTATGAAACACAGCCGCGCCACCCGCCTCTATATAAACCTGATGACAATGTTAATTTTATGGGTTGCGTTCACATATGGATGGCATAAATTTTAAGCTTGGACACATGAATCATATATTGCATTGCAATATTACCCGAACACCGCATACTTCAGCTTCACCAAAATTTTACTCTTTTGGAATATTGAAATGTTATTTGTCAAATAACAGGGCTTATGGATGATCTTAAGATTTGCTGCAAATGTTTGAATAGAAGTTAAATAATAGGAACATACTTTGACGTAAAACTATTTTTGTCATACGCTCCCAAAAATAGCTATTTTACGGACTCATTTGAGTCCGTAAAATGCTTCTTTTTAGGCCTAGTCCCTAAAAGTCGTCATGGCAACTTTTACGGACTATTCCAAAATTCCTGAATATGTCTAAATGTCAAATTTCGAATGACATGACAAAATTGTCAAATAGTTGCTACGATATCAAATTCTAAGCTAACTTTGTCGTACATTATGATTTCAAAAATTATTAGGCTATTGATTATGTCTTAAAAAACAGGGCAATAAGGAACTAAGACGTTCACGGGTTTTTATTACAGGAATCGATCAATGGGTTATAAATGAAGAAAAAACCGCGGAGTGCTATTAAATTAGAGGGTGGAACTTGAAGATAGGGGTGAAAAACCACCCCTTTTGGTTTTTTCAATATATGTCGTAAACAAACCAAAATTTCGATATATCTTATATGAAACTTTTTGTAGAGAATCAAATTTCCCATCGGAATAGCATTTCTTGAATATTAAAAAAAAAAATTTGATGCCGAAACAGTCGAAACAAACTTGAAAAAAAAGCGAAAATTTCGATTTTTTGTTTTTTTTTTGCTTTTTCGCCTGTAGCTTTTTTCTGGGCTTAGATAGGTATAGGGGTTGCTTTAAGCAAAAAAAAAATAGATTAAATTTCCTTTAAAATGGTGGGCCGAACAATTTTTTTGCTTGAAAATTGACCGAGATATGGCCATTTGAACCTTGCTGTTTTTTTGGCATTTCATCCCTCTTGTACGAATATTGTTTTTATTCGCATTTTATTGAAAAAATTACTGTTTTACTCAATTTAAAAAGTTTTTTTTTCGTTTATTATTTAGTAGTACATGACAAGTGCTACAAATTAATGTTTGGAAGAATGGTGCAGGGTGCTACTACGTTTCAACAATATTGTCAAACTGCATATCGATATCATCATCTATATCTTTAGTTATGTCGTCTTCTGCAATATCAGTTTCTTGTGTATGGTCACAATTAATCCCGATGCATTCTTTACAAAAAATTAAGCAAGTAATATTAATTTTTCTGCAACCACAGTTACCATGGCAACCTGTAGTGCAACCACAAGCAACTTTTTTCAGCAAAATTTCTGGCGCTGGAGGTACCATTGTGCAAATCGCAATTAACCCGTAATTGAACCTTTTTCAACCCCAACTCAAAGGGTCCAAGATATTTCCTTTCCACTGCTGCATTTGACGATAAGTCCTCAAGCCATGCTGTTTGATAGCATCACGTGTTGGTGGTAATTGCTTCACAGAAAACTTGGCATTTTTAGACAGCTTACAAAACTTTAAAAATCGACAGTTGCTCAGACTCATGTTGGTCATTGCCCCATACAAACAAGCTGCAATGTATTCTGATGCAGAGGTAATATCTTGTTCAGTTGCATTGCTACGTAAGAATATTTCCATGTATGGCTCAAGTCGTACACTGTTTTTAGTTATAAAATTCATATTTTTTTTTGTCAATGTTATAGAAAGCTGAAGTCGTATCACAACCACTGTAGGCATGAATAAATCCTAGATACTTCTGCAAATGAGGAAAATTAAAACTATTTCTATCAAACAATTTTGACGCTAATTTACCGATGTGTGGTTTCCAAAAATATACATTATCATTTTGCAACTGAGATAAAATAATGAGAAGGTCCACATCTTGTCCAACAATAACAGCATTTTTTAACATTGATGCTTTCTCTTTTGCGCATTTCAATAAAATGCGAACAAAAACAATATTCGTACAAGAGGGATGGAATGCCAAAAAAACAGCAAGGTTCAAATAGCCATATCTCGGTCAATTTTCATGCAAAAAAATTGTTCCGCCCACCATTTTAAAGGAAATTTAATCTATTTTTTCTTATCTGAAGCAATCCCTATACCTATCTAAGCCCAAAAAAAAGATACAGGCGAAAAAGCAAAAAAAATCAAAAATCTAAATTTTTGCTTTTTTTTTCAAGTTTGTTTCGACTGTTTCGGCATCAATTTTTTTTTTAATATTCAAAAAATGCTATTCCGATGGGAAATTTGATTCTCTACAAAAAGTTTCATATGAGATATATCGAAATTTTGGTTTGTTTACGACATATATTGAAAAAATCAAAAGGGGTGGTTTTTCACCCCTATCTTCAATTTCCACCCTCTAATTTAATAGCACTCCACGGTTTTTTCTTCATTTATAACCCACTGATCGATTCCAGCAATAAAAACCCGTGAACGTCTTAGTTCCTTTCTATATGACATAATCAATAGCCTATATGGTAAATTTGCAAATTTAGGCGTTCTGAAGAATTGCAAAAAGCGTATAAATAAAAATTAAATTTTGGGAGCGTATGACAAAAAATAGTGTTTGTCACACGTACCTAAATGAAGTTTTTCAGGACTCATCTGCTATTCCGGACTCGGCTAACGCCTCGTCCGGAAACAGCAATGATTCGTCCTGAAAAACTCCATTTTAGGTACTTGTAACAAAAATAACTATTCTTTAGTTCATATAAAACTTAAATAAATTCAAAGAAATGAAAATGTTCCACTAATGCCCAGTTTCTGAAAGTATGGATAACTTTAAGGCCGATTCATACTATCGGTCAAGTCACGGACTGATCACGGTCCGGTCACAGTCCGATCAAAGTATCGCTGGAATGTTGGAAAGAAATAACGCGATCACTTGGTTGGCTCGTGATCTGAGCTTGCAGTACAATGTGAATAGTGTAATTTATGATGCAAGCCACAATATTTGATCTGACTGCAACTGGACCGTGATCAGACCATGATTTGACCTATAGTATGAATCGGCTTTTATTCTTCAAATATTTTCAATATTTGTTAATACAATTGTAACCATAGTAATTATAGTCTTCTTAACTTTACACAATAGATATCTCGTACTTCAGAAACCGGGCATAAGTCCAGTTCTACACTATAAGTTGTCAGAGCGTGTGAACTATCGACAATTTCCTTCATCTCTGGCGGTAAAATCGTGGACGTTTCGATCTTTGGACGTCTCATCAGGCCAATGCAGTCAAGCGGAAGTTATAGGAAATTGATCCGCCCTCAGCTTTGAATATATCCTGGACGTAGTGGTAAGATGAGAATAATTTTCAGAACAATTAATTGCATTATTATACCCTGTAGCCAATAATTTTCCATGCAAGCGGTATTAACTTTTAATTTTTTGAGGATATAAAATAAAATTTAGGAAAATGGTCACGTGTTTCAGTATAACATCTTTATTATCCACGTATATACTTGTATCTAAGGCTATACGGCTTCTTTCACTGTCTGTAGTGACCAAACTCCGTCGCCTTTCTACAGTTTCGGATCAAATCCGTAAACACCCGAATTTAAAATAAATAATTTTCTTGACGTCTTACTTACCCTCTAATTATGAAAGTTTATTTTTACAATCTGGTCAGTTTTTTGATACACGCCTATTATAAGAAATCATTTCGATCAATTTTTTTTACCCAATCTATTTATTCGAAACAAATACAATTAAGTTTAATTGCTTATCGGTGTAGCTAGTTCGTAATTGGTTTGAAAAGTATAATAGCCTCGTAGGCGATATGGCGTAAACTTTAAAATTGTCCTCAGAAATTGCATGTTTTCTAAATTATAGCTTACCCGAGGCCAACAATTTGCAAATACTTTATTTCCCTTCCTGGCTGGAAATAAGCCTTCCACTTTTGATGCACAAGATAAAGTTTCTGACACTTTGCGTGATTAAATCGCACCGAACCGCGAGACCCTTTATGAATTACCAGATATTCGAGAAAGGGTGTGTAGTGACATTAATTTGCTCACAAAAGGACTTATTCTTGGCAGTTAAATAATAAAAGAATATGACATAGTCTCAATATTTTACATTTACTACATTAAACCCGGCAAAACATGCATCAGTTTAAAAGTATTTGATGAGAGGTCTGTTTTCGTACAGTATTGCCACTACTTTTATCATTGCCTTAAAAAAGACATGAGTGAAAACAACTTTTACGAGCACGATACAAATCCGTGCCCATTTTAAATTGTCGTTTAGCCAATTGTAGTTAAAATCCTTTGTCTGGATTTATAATACGGTTTCACAGTTTAGCCGAATAAGAACGGTGGTCTTATTCAAAAAAGGAAATTGGCGCCATGAAATCTCCGAAATCTTAGAGGTGAAAAACATTTAGAGCGGCAAATGATGTCACGAACCTGGAAGAGGGAAATGGCAGCAGCACAAGTTCGTCATCGTAGCTTGATGATAACTTTGAAGATTAAATGAAAGATGATAACATCTACGAAGATTCATGGGTTAGTTTTGAAGCTAAATCTACACCAGACGATTACGCAGCTAATGTGAGCTGATGAAATTATTTTTGCAACAACAACAACTTACTTGAACAATAACAATATTCTTCGTGGTTCAATTATCTGATAAGGGTAGGATTATAGGTTATTGTTCAAAGATGATAGGTTTTGCTTATATTCGGGATACTATGCAGCATCAAATTCCATAGCATTTTCAGAAGATTAAACAAAACGCATGAAGAAGGTGTATCCAGACTGTGGTGATCAGCCAATGCATACATTACTACAAGAAATCTAAATATGTTAATCCACAGAATATCTATGGAAGAAATACTCATTTTTTACCTGTTTGGGTTAGTGATGATTTCAACGGAAAAGTGACATGTTTGCCAAGACACATCTTTATACAGGAAGAAGTTGGTACTTCTAGCTATTTCTGCTAATGTACAAATGTAACTATAATTATTATTGTCACGTATACATTCCCTATACTTCCATAATCTATCTCTTAGATCTTGTTTGCGCATATCTATCGACATATCCCACCACGCGAAAAAAGCCCATTCAAATCCGCCTATAGATTGAGAAAATAATTAACGTTAAACTAGTGGCAAAGTTTTGGTCGTACATTAGAAGTGCTGGGCAGGATACTCGTATATCGCATAATGTTGTACTAGTTTTCTTACCGAACATCCTGTTTGGCTATTTCGCACTGATGATTTTTTTGCCAAAGAGCAAGAATCATAAATCTGAAATCTACACCTTATATAAATTAAGTAAAAAGCATTAAATGATATATATCCAGGCTTATATCATAACCCCATTAATCACAAGAAAATATATAATAAACCTCCATAATAATCAGGTTGTATCGGACCCATACGGATTTATGACGAAGTGGCATTTCGTTCTCTGCATACCAAAGAGGCGCCACATTTCGGCAACTGTATAACTACGGAACCGATAAAATAATGCCTGACATGCACTGGTAATTCTGCTTTTTTTTATCTTCGACACACAGACAAAAGGAAAATCCTATATAACACTCAACGAGCGGTGCGTGTGCGGAGAAGAAAGTTAGACGTTACACAGAATTTGTTCTATCTGTGATCGTTGATATAGAGCAGGAACAGTGTGGGAGATAATATACGCCCTTGAGGAACTCTGGCATTGATTTTAGATTCCTCCGAAAGAAATCCATCAATACCAACTCGGATGCTTCGATCCCATAAAAAATTGGAAATCCATAAAAGCAGTGCTATTCCGTATTCTGTCAATTTGCTTAACAATCCGTCATGCCACACCCTATCAAATGGGTTGGATATGTCGAAATTTGCCGTAGCTCTCGATGATTCTGATCCACAGGTAGGTCACGTAAATAGGAGATCTCTCATTGATCAGTGCTTGCGGAAGTCATTAGATTAGGTAAATTAAACTTCAATTTAATTTAGCTATATAACCTTGGATACATTATAAGCAGATGCCGGTTGAGAATTATATAATTTTTGCTCTGGTTAGTTGCTCAGTTCTATTACTTTTGCACAATCTGTTCGTATTGAAGCTTTTAAGTCATCATTTTGTTTGCAGTATGCACATTCTCCTTTCACGTGCTTGCTGATATTCTCAGATAGGATCTACAGAATAGGTATTTCCTAAAATGCGATAATATAGGTACATCTTACGACCTTTTTCTGGATAATTAAGACCCTGATGAGCTATACCGATTTACCCAGAATATCAAATCGTATGAAATATTTGACTGGACCAAGCCAAAATAAGACAGGTCCAAATATTAAATAAAACAAAACTCGAGCTTATTATTTGGTTTTCAAAAGAACTGCACTATTATCTTCTACGATGGTGATATTCCATTATATCCTGAGTGGAGCCGGAATAATTAATAACCCAGTTTCTAATATAGAAAAATAAAGCTATTTCTATAACTATAAAATCGTATTTTAGGGAAATGTATGGTGGATGGTGGAGGAAAAATTTACCTGTTTTTCTTGCATCAAATGCAATTATATATGTGCCTAGCCTAGAGCATCTTCAAGAACTATGTGAAATATATCTTAATAATGTATTTTCTCAAGTTATTCTTGTGTCGCTTAAATATCGATCTGGTTTTAGAAATGTTTTGAACAGAAGATTTTCCACAGTGTCCACTTAAAATTAATAATAAATATAAGATTTATTTTAACCCAAACTATCCAAATTAACCTATAAACTTGTGCAAGCTGTTGATTTTCCTTATTTTTTGGTAAGATTTTTAAGTCTTTAAAACGCGATTATGCAACTAAAATACTTGCTAGTTGTCTGTTTTGAGCTATGATTGTTTGCAGCTACTTTCCTGACTGTTTTCCGACAATTGTAAGGCTGATCGTCAAAAATTCGGAGACCTAGCAAAACTTGCACTATCTAATTTAAAATTTTGTTTGAAAATTTATCTTTATTAAAAATGACATTTGTTTTATAACCAAACGAAAATAAAATTATTGATTGCAGAAAAACAAGTTTTTAACATTGTTTTAGAGAAGACTAAAAATTAAAGACAAAAAATAGTGAACATATTTGTAATCCAAGCAGAAAATAACCTTGTTATTTGAAGAATAAGAAATAAAAAACCTAGACTAAAAATTAAAATCAAAAACTAAATAACATATTTGTACCTAATACAGATGCATTCTGATTCTGATGATAAATCTATATTATACTCATACGTTTTCATTTGATAAACGATATATTCTTGTGGTTCTCCCACAACCAAAAAGACACGCAGACGATGATGCAGCAAACCAGTATCAACTTGTTTGAAAGATGGGCACAACTATTAGTTCTTATCAGCAAAATCCAAATCTTATATGCAAAGGTTCAATCTTTAGTTTGATTTAGGCCTTGGTCGTATTCGAAATGTAGGACTTCTTGTCCTACTGATGAGATTAAGAAAATACTAAAAACCACCAAGCTCAAATCAGGCGAAAAACTGAACCTTTGCATATAGGATGTTGTGTTTGTGTGAGGTTGATAAGCTTTAATAGGTGTGCCCATCTTTTAAACAAGTTGATACTGTCTTTTGCTTGTCTTTTCAGTTGTGCGAAACCCCACAAGAATATTTCGTTTATCAATGTGTGTTTGATCGGGTTTGTAGAAGAATAGATCGCAAGGCAGTCGCACTCAACTAGTTGGGTGTGTGCTAAATCTACACTCTTCCAACCTACTCAACAAGAAAAACGACTTAGTTTGAATCTTTCATTCTCAAACCATTTTTTACTGAAGAAAATTTAACCGGCCGAGATTATGCTGAAATGCTCAACAGAGCCCTCGATTGTTCATGAACAGACTTACAAGGCAACATAGATTTGAACGAAGATCTTCTACACTTCCAGGAAGATGGTGCGCCCCCTACACTATGCTGCTGTGGCGAGAGAGTGTTTGGACCAAAATTATCCAAGCCAGTGGAATGACAGAAAAGGTACAATTGAGTTGCCGCCAAGATCACCCGACCTTGCCCCTATGGACTTTTTTTTATGTGTGTGTTACATTATATCACCAGTTTGCAAAACCCAGCCTGCTTCCCTGGAAGAATTGCGTCAGAAGATAATTTGAAATATTTGCCTATTATAGGGTTGTATTCGTAAAAAAATGTGAATATATGAAATTTCGAGAAATGCGTCAAAACCGTGAGGCTTGTAAGCTTTATTGTAAGATAGCATCGTTAAATCTGACGATAAATTCAGATAATTGCGAACACTGGTGGGAGTCATGGCTACAGACCCTTCTGAAAAGTCAAAAGAATTGACGGCTTATTTTTAGCTTTTACTCGTCAGGATACTCGTATATCGCATAATGTTGTACTAGTTTTCTTACCGAA
>MU183225.1:11783-23569 GCA_016904865.1 Pissodes strobi | reverse complement strand
AGATTTGATCCCAGAAACGTCAACAGTTCTTTTCTTTATAGATATTTTAGCTTCGTAAGGGTCACTAAACTAGCACTTGTGCTGTTTACATCCTGGAGCCAGAGCCGAAGAGGCTCCATCATATAGGAAATATTAGTGGAGAAAAAGGCAACCAATTGTAAGGTAAACATGAATCCTCCACAACAATATAGAACATATCCGTCTAAGATATGTCTAGGAATAAAGCTTTGCAAATGTGCTACCAGATTTAAATCCCTTTTATGTCAGTATTCGTAACGTTAAGCCATTATTCAATTTTAGAGTCATATAATTGTAAGAATAAACTATTTCAACATGATATTTCTTGTTTTATCTCTTATGTTAAATAGCTTCTGTATTTGGATATGCAGTGATGTACATGTTATACAATGTGCAAATCTTAGCACAATAGCTTAATTAAAATACTGATTTTATTCGCTAAAAACATCTCCGTGTTTCAAAATTTTGCCCTCAAAAACATAAGTCAAATTCGTCTTTTCGGAATAGTAAGCAAATAGCATGAAAATAAAGTATGAAAAGCTTCCTTTTGGATATGCATAAAATTATTCTTTTTCTTCGTTCTTCTATTTTCTAAGCGAAAAATATATTATATAAATGTTTTATTTTTCATATCAAAACCATAAAAGTCCCAAAAATTAGAAATTAACGATCATTTTGTATCAAAGATATTATATTCAGTCTTAAGCGATTCTCAATGGAAAATTGCAGAATATGTATTTTTGAATATTCATGATCATTATAAAACATGTTTAGATAATACGCATA
Source organism: Pissodes strobi (assembly GCA_016904865.1). Taxonomy (NCBI): domain Eukaryota; kingdom Metazoa; phylum Arthropoda; class Insecta; order Coleoptera; family Curculionidae; genus Pissodes; species Pissodes strobi. Next base: position 22,765 of record MU183225.1, on the reverse strand, counting down.
ATAATTATCTTTCAAGATCAAGTAGCAAGTTTAAACTTTAAACCTATTATATTACACATGCCCCTTTTCTATTAGCGTTGACCCCCAATGCTTGAAAACGTATTTTGTGGTTAAAATGTTCAAAATTCATTGCTAATGAGTGTAAAAGGAAATAAAAAATATTTCAATAATTAAATATCGTTACCGAATGCACAAAAGAACCTCTTCTATACTAAAAATGTTCAAAACTCATTGCCAATGACTAGATATATAAAAAAGAAGAAAACCTGCCTAATGATTAAAGAGACAGTTCACATTATTACAGTATTAGGTATATGCTACATTTCAAAGCACCAGTCATGGTCCTGCCTATAGCTTAGTTCGATCCTAGATTTCAACCATTGGCCACCCTTATTCAGTTTACAATATTTGCTGTGAGTCTCCACTTGGCTGCTCTTTGTAAAAGGACTGCTTTCCTTCTGACCAGATTGCAGGACGCCACTGGATGTTGCTCCATGTACATGAGCTACTCGTTGGTCAGTTTCTCCATGACAATGGAGGCGATGAGAAGTAAGGCAATTGAACGCAAGTTATTTGCAATCTTTTTTTACCTATCTTCGGGATTGGTTGCTCTTAAGGCAATTGAACGCTAGTTATTTACAATATTTTTTTACCTTTCTTCGGGATTGGTTGCATCTGAGAATTTCCATCTAGAAGCAAAGCATGCAGTTCTGTATGATAGAGAGGAACACCTGCATAGTGGAGCTGATAGTTCAGCAGCAGATTTCTTAAGCACTATTGCGGAAATGGCATCCGCTCCCTGTGACCTTCTTACTGTCTAGGCTCTTGCTCATTTCACTTCGCGTTGGCGAAATACCAGATTGAGGACTTTACTCTCGGGATAGTTGGAGGAGTGGGATGAAGCGGGCCAAATCCAGGGAACATCTACCGTGAAAATATCTGTAAAACAGGGAGATATTGGTCACATGTGTGCGTTGTTCCAGACTATCCAGACCCTGAATCAACTCCGGGTAATGGATTTCCTGGTCTAAATTGGGAGACAAGGGTACTGTCAGTTGCAAAACAGTAAACAGGATTATTAGTTTCGGTCAGCAGGTCATTAATATAGATGAGGAACAAATTTGGTGAAAATATTGGGCCCTGAGCCATGCCTGCATTAATGGTGAATGTGTCTGAGATGTGCCCATCAACTGCAACACGCTGAGATTGGTTCCTAAGGAAACTGGCGAGCCAGCTGCAGAGATGCTGATAGCCCGAGGACGAAGGACGGCAGTTTGTTGAGCAATCCGTCATGCCACACTCTGTCGAATGCCTTCGCTATATCCAATGCGCTCGAGATTCTCCATAGTTCTCAATTGCCCTACTCCATAAATGAGTGACATAAGCCAATATATCTCCTCTCGACCTTTCTTTGCGAAAGCCGTATTGCTTACCGCTAACAATTATGTTGGTCTCGAGGTCCTTGAGTAACTGCTGATTGGCTACACATTCCATGATTTTGGAGATTATTAGAAGCATGGCAATTAGACGATAGTTTGAGGACGTGGTTTACTGCCTTTTTTGGAAGAGGTTGCACTTGAGCGACTTTCCAAGAAGATGGGTAAATCCCTCTTCGGTAAGATAGAGAAAAAAAGCGTGGAAAAAATGGGTGTTAGTTTGGGTTAGTCCATCCAGTCCTGATGCCTTTTGCGTATCTAGCTCTCTGAGGATTTCACGAATATCGTGGTGATGAAACCTAACATCTTCCATGGTGATGTTGACGTTGGATATGGTGAGGAGAGCCTTGCCTTGGGACGTTTAAGGTAGAGTGCGGTGAAAACATTTTCTTTTCCTTAGCTGTAGTCGCCGTGACGGACGCCGCGTCCGTCTGTCAAGGGTGGGAGAGACGCTTTTGTAAAGTTAATACTTACTGTCTACCGACTAGAATTTCCTGGAACCACTGTGGTATTGCAAAATTTTATTCCTGATCGTTTGCATTCGGTTCTCGCTTCGGCTTGAATCTCTCTGTATTTTCTTAAAGTAAGCCATGCCCTTCAATTAATTGAGGAAGTAATCCAGGGTTTTCCAGATTTATTTTTAATTTTGCACAAAGGAAAACTTTTTTTGAGGATAATCAAAAAAGGCCTAATGAAACCCTTGCAAAAAGTCCTAATACTCGTCAACCTGCTAGCATGCAATACCAAATATTAAAAAAATTGCCGAGCTGTACACTCTGCCATATCTAAATTGCTCTGCTCCCTCTTTCCATTCAAGCATAATTTAGCTATGATAGCTTAATGATCGGATAATCCCGATGGGATTACAGAAACATCACCAACAATTTCAAAACCAGAATTAAAAAAAAAGTCGGCTGTATGAAGAAGATGAAACCCGGTTGGTTGATCAACAACCAAGTCTCGAACTTATTGAAATACTGGAGAGTAGCATCTTGAGAGGGATCTTACGGATCGGTAAACACAAATTAAATAAATGTTATAAAACTCACTCGGCCAGGCGCCTCCACCACGTGTCAAAGAGGATTTTGGGCGCTTCGCATTACGTGTCGCAGAGTATATTTGCTTTGTGGTTATATCGTGATATTTGCTTGCGGTGATCCGCTTCGCTCTTACAGGTTGCGTAGCTCAGATAGTGATGTATAGAATAATGACTCGCTAACTTCGAAACAAATGTACGTATTGATGCCCAGGTTTAGTATAAATTAAGGTGTGCACCTATGTTGATAACCATGTTTGAATATAATTTACCAGAATAGCGTGAAGCGCATGACCATTCGTTGAGGACTGACTGGACCCGACCTATTTGGTCCCCTTGAAGCAATTTGCGGTTTCCTTGAAAGTACCTTTAGTTTATGTTGGATTTTAAGAGAGTTAATTCGTTTAATTTATACTGGTATGCTGAATTTAGTTTCACTTTGATTTAGGTTCACTTCAATTTCTACTTCTTCACTGACGTAACTTAGGGAGGTTTGAACCTGTTACCAGTAAGCGTTTGCCCTTGAGGTACTACGAACTGGATAATCAGGTGTGGAGGGTTTGAACTTGTTACCAGTAAGCGTTTGCCTTTGAGGTACTCCGAACCAGATGACCAAGCTGTTGTTTACTCGGTTTGCTCGCTCTTTTATACTAAAATTTGTTGAAAGTTTACTGATTGTTTTTAAAACATGTTTAGATAATAACCATAATAATTTTTATCTTTCAAGATCAAGTATCAAGTTCAAACTTTAGACTGAGTGTTCTTTTTTTGTGAATAAAATTACTAGTTTACAATACAGTAGAAAACTCAACTGCACTTTCAACGATCAAAAAGTTATGCTTATTCATACAAATCACAGAAAAATTATACAAAAATTGCTGTTTGAATAAACCACCGCCCTTGTGGAATAAATAGATGTGATCGAGTAATCAGGAATAAATAGCAAGGTTCACCAGGCCCCAGCCAATGTTCAGTTAGTAAGAATACATCAAGGGAGCCAAGAGTCTCATCAAAAATACTAAATTCTTCACTTTTCATCAGAAGTGACACACAATTGTCACCTCTGAGCTTTATGTCACCTATAAAAAGGAAGGAGACCCTTCGCTAGCGATATCACTGCCATCATGCACCTCGTACACCATAAACGGAGTGCTTTGAGCCTGATACAGAATGCAGAGGGTCAACATCCATATATCTAAGATTAGTAGACATTCTAGAATGAAACTCTCCTCTATGGCCTTGCATAGTTGAAGACCTCTCCCATTTAAGTAATATATTTTGAATAAATCTCCGCATGAGAATCTGTTGGAAATAACAAGAAAATTTGAACTTTATTCTGCTGGTTTTCGATAATCTACTGATCAACGTTAACTTGCTAACATCTTTTTGATTCTAGTTCTAGCTTGACAAGGTACCGGGTTATATTTGATATTATAGAAATTAGAAGCTACCTTTAAATATATTAAAGTAATATTGAAACGAATTCGTTTTAATAATCTCGCATTTCAGTTGAAAACTTTGTCACATGGGCATTAAAGGAAATATACGGCTCCCTTTCTTCGGTTCCTTAGACACCGCTTGCCAAATATGTTTCGTGAGGTGAATTAAATAACGCCGAGCGTGTATAAAACATACCCGGCAACTTCGTTCTTTCTCTTTCCTATATTCCGGAAAACATTCGTAAAACACTCTGCGGAGAACACGATTTATAAGAAAAAAGGTTTGGGTATTTTATACCGCGAAAATTGTATTATATGGTTCGAGCGGATTACTTACCTGTGTACAATATTTTACCCTTATTTATTGGCCACAATTTTGGCTGAAGAAAGCAACATATATATATCTAAGAACTTGTTGTATAACGACGACACCATTGATAATATTTATGTTATAGGAACGCAAGGTAGTTTTTCCTAACGTCTTTTATGGAAGATTTTTACCTATTTTGAATATCTAAAAACCCCTTAAAATAATAAAATAAAATATGTATAATATTTTGGAAATCGAGTAGATATCAATGCAGCCATCGTTAAGTTTGTTGCTATTGCTACATGTTTCAACTTCATTGTCAATATCGAAAGCATTATTTAGCGACAGCGAAACGACTGAACGTTCATTCAGCATATTTTACGGGAGGACGCTTCCAAGAGATGCGGAGAAAGCTGCGCAGCGGGCATTATCAAATGTGATTGCCGAAAAATCGAAACCAATTTACGATTTAGCGTACAAAAAAAGCAATAACTGACTTGAAGACAAGAACGTTAAACACATAAGCGAGAAGATTTTGTTGGCCTACTTCCAAGATAAAATGATATGAAAAGCTCTATATCGTGGCCGATGTTAAGAACAGAAACTTATCGATATAAAAAAATCTGGATTATGGGCTTTTGAAGCAGCAGTGGAGGAGACAACCAAAAAGGCCAAATCTCCTTACCAGGAGAAAATAAACTAATGTAATAATAAGTTTACTAAACAGTTTAGCTGTATAGATGACCAAGTTGAAAATATTTGTGGTGAAATAAATCAATATCAAGATGGATTGTCTATGCTCAATGCTCACTTTTTCAGGTATATTAGCAATGATTGCTGGCCAGGATAAACAATTATTTCTTAAATCATTTATGACCACAAAGGTGAGGGTGGTAATTAACTATTAAATTAACCACTTTAATTAGTGGACTGTATTAAAATAGGATGGTGAGGGTTTTATTCATAGGGTGCGAATTGAAACATGTTTTTTAGGGATTATGTACTCTAATAATGCAAGAATTAATTTGCATAAATTATGATTAATATATACAAGAATTTCTAGCTACTTTCAAGCAGTCCTACTTTCACACATAAAACTAAATAGATACTTATTATGAGGGAAGACGTGGTTCTGGATGTAGACAGTGCTCTTGGCTGAAGAACTTAAAAGAGATTGGACTGGCTTGGATTCGAACTCCCTGCTAAGAAGAGCCCAGGACAGGGACGAGTTTGCCAAAATTGTTGCCGATCTTCATTGAATGGAGAAGGCACTTGAAGAAGAAGATTATTAAATGTCTAACAAAACTTCTTGATTATTTAAATCTAAAATGAACTAAAGAACTCTTTTCTTTACTGAATTTAACTGCTTTCTTTTCACTCAAAAGTTCAACTGTCTGCCTTTCCGTTCACACAAAATACCCTGTACTTTCCGTCTTCTTCAATTCTCTCAATTAATTATTAATTTTACCAGAGCTATAAGACTTGGAACATTTGATTCGATTCTTGAGTAATACAGGAATAGTTTTGTCTAGCTACAAATTTCCATCCGCCATTTTACCTTCTTCTATTTTCAACCACATCAGCATGAGAGACGATACGCTATTTCTATCTTCGAGAAAATGCGTAAAAACACCCAAAAGAGTTCTTTGTCCAAGCTTGGACAAAGAGAACAGTTGCAGCAGATATTATCTAAATATCTGTGCAAACAATATGAGAAAATGGCCTAAAAGGATTTGACCTTTGGCGCGAACGGAGCTACCACTTTAGCTGCTGTTGTACTGCACTAAATTGAATTTTTCCTACCGGCAGGCAGCAAACTGACTAATAGAGTAGGAATGCGCGGGATGCATTTTGAGAGGGTTGAAAATGTTCTTTCTTTATTTGACATATTGTTGTTTACACAACATTGACAGAGACAAAGATATATTAAATTTAAACGTTTAAAAATGTGTTCCTTGACAGAGAATGACAATTTGCTTTTCGCTATTGTTTCATATAATGGAACCTGTTATACCGACAATCCAGGTTCGGACTAAGAAGTAACTGAAATACAATGTTTTAAATGCACAAATTTCCGTTTACCTGGGGTGAAATAAACATATTCGTAGATTAATTATGGCTCATTCATACAACGGACATACAGGGCGTTATCACCAAACTATACGCTGAAAAATGACAGGTTAATACACCTGTTGGGGTGTTTCCCCAACAATTACTATTACATAGTCAAGTCAATAGGGGAATAAAACTAACAATCAAGAGTTCATATAATTAAAAATGAAAGGAAATGAGACTAAACTAACATTAAATCTAAAAATGAAATTTAAAAATTTTTCAGATGAATAAAAACAATTCACACCATTCACAGATAATCTCAGATCCTCGGCAAGATATTAGATATTTTTGTAGCCCAATATCCAGGATCATCCCGGCACCTTCACAGATGCCAGCTGCGAGGTACCAAGTTTGCCGTTCCTCGAGTGTCATGCCCATGAACTGATGTGATCATCATTTTTTCTAATAAGCAGGTTTTCCGGTTCCCTCCTGTTATGTCTATACCAAATACGGTAACTACACAATACATAGTTTTATTTTCCCATCTTACAGTGCAGGTGCCATCAGTGGCACTATCCCAATAGCAAGAGCTTGCAGTATGAAGACCGGCACCAGTTTTCTGCATTATAGAACAAGTTACGACATACTTAAAGCTCTCTTCAGTTTGCTTAGATCACTCAGGCTTTGTTCTGATGCCGAAGCACTCCACTGATTTACTTTTTCCTGCTGATAAATATTTCCAGTAAGCAACTCTTCAATGGTCTCTTTAACAATTTTGGTCACATCGTCCACAATAAATTGATTTTTATCATCATCCATTTTAGGTGGAATAATAAATTGACTTCGATTTTGACATTGAGATTGACCCTTGCCAATATTCTAACAGTACTTCTCTGTAAGGTAAAAAATCCACGGCCCCCGAAGAAATGACCCCATGCCAGAACTGCATTATGATAATTGAGAGCACACAAGGGCAAAGCAAGTATTATTTAATACACCCTGCATTGTAAATGTCATGTTCTGGATTGGGTTCTAATTTAAAAGCAGTTTGTTCGCACATAACCACATTTCTGCCTCCTAACTGTCCTCATAAAGAGAAATAGTTGTATCGTCCGCAAAGAGGATAATTATATCTTGTTGCTACTAGCAGGTAGATCATTTATTAAAACTAATATAGGTCTAGCTGCGCCTGATCCAGAGTGGGCGGCAGCAAACTGCATCTGTTTCCTCATGTTAAAGGCGGCTGAGAAAGAGGTCACGAAAGCAATGGGGAAACTATCTGACAGATAATCCTTCCCAGGACAACCTTGTCCACATCATGACAGGAAAACCTAAGAATTTGGCCCTTAGTCTCGGGCAGGTGTTGAATCGCCAGAGGGTGCTAAGAATCCCCCGGCTTGACATGATGAGAACGAAATTACGCATGAGAACATGGAGCACACGAGCCGTTTTTACGTCAGGAAAGCTTGCTGATGCCATTTGATAAATAAGAAGACTAAACCTCGAGGTTCTTGGGATAAGTGAGACAAGATGGCCGAGTAATGGCTTATGTCGGAATGGTAAGAAAACTTTTTGTTTTTCCGGAAACGAAGGCCATTGACATCAAAATGGAGTAGGCTTTATACCGAGCGACCGATGGCATGTGTCTAATATAGTGGTGTACTCGGATAGAAGAATTATCATTTTGCAGCTTCAAGCCAACCCATCAATATTAACCTGATACAAGTATATGCATCTACAGCGGATAGACCAGACATTAAGGCTGAGTAGTTCTTTGAGCAAGTTCGTGAGGTAATCGGCTCTCATAAATCCGAGGAAATTATCCTAGTAAGGGACGATTTTAATGCCAAAGTAGGGAAAGGGGGTACCGAAACAATAGTGGGACCTTTCGGATTGGAGGACAGAAATGAGAGAAGTGAACGAGGTGTTATGCTGGTGCAGTTCTGCCGCGAGGAAAATCGAGATATTAAAAACACATTCTACAAGCTGATGGATCACAAAATCTTGTAAGAGACCAGATTGACTATTGCCTAATAAACCAACGATTTAAGAACAACATTACCCGGGTAGCTGCATACCCAGGGGCTGACATCGGATCAGACTACAGCCCTAATATTGCTGACCTTTCTTTCCAATGTAAGCTGAAAACGAAAAGACTCAATCCTCCCAGACCCAAAGTTGCAATGCTAAAACAATCGCATATCCAGAAATCTATGAAAGCAGAAATGCAACGGCTTTGTCTAGAGAATCGCCTCGAACAGGAGACATCTTCCAATAGTAGAAGAGCTAGCGGCCAAATCGACTAAGGTGTTTTAACAAGGCTAGAAATTTGTTAACAGTTGACTAAATAGTACTTAATGCGAATGGTAATGACCTGTCACGCCATATCGTGTTGCGTCACTGATAAATTAATTTTTCAAAATGCAAAAAAAAAAAAAAAATTATGTTGCTTCCACAAAGCTATAATTTTAATATGCTCTATAATCCTTACCTCTGAAATTAAAAAACAATGGACAGGCGATTTCGATGGTTGCATCTCCGTGCCAGGCGGGCATACACTCGCTATGTTTTATGCATTTATTATGGTGCTTTTACAAAACTATATTTTATAAGGGATATTCATACATCTATTGTAAGGAGCTATGTAAAAGGACAGGCGATTCTGCTGATTGCAAGTGACTGCCAGGCGCGCATATTATACAGCAGCGTGCAAGGCAAGAAGAGCGTTTACCGCGAATGTTTGGGTAAAATGCATTTGAGCGAAAAAGAAAAGGGGATATATCTTTGTTAACATTTGTGAAGTAGTTATGTTATTCGCATTAAATATTTAACATGTTGCTAATAATGAAACATTAAAAAATTATAAAAATTTTTTTTAAATCAAATTATTCACCTTCGTTGATTGAATATTCATTTTCTGAAGAACCAGGTTGGTCTTCAATCCCTGGTTCATCATCTGCAAAACCCCAATAAGTTATTTTCATTAATATCAGTGCTGTGATTTCGTTAAAAAAATTGCAAAATTATTATTATTGTATATTTCAAATAAGTTTACCTGAATCATTTTCGGAGGAAGTAGGTTGCTCAAGTAGAGCGTCGTGCACAGACAACGGAACGATCTCTCCCTCATGCCAGTCGAAATTATACCTCCCATCTATAAAAGTCCATCCATTATTCGATGGTGATAAAGTTGAGGGAACTTTCGCATGTGCATTTCGCCAGATACTTGTTATGTATTGAGTTCTTCTTAAATGCTTTCGTAATTCTGCTCTACATGGCGGTAAATTTGAGGGATCACAGTTTTTGAAATTATTCTTTAAAGGATCATGAATTTTTGTGGGCTTATAAGTTGCGATAAATTTCTCGTATCGGGTTAAATTTACATCGGCTGTTGTGCTCTTATAAATCGCACAAACAAACTCTTCCAGAATGTTGAAAATGTCATCGCATTGCTCCATACTCTGCGCATTACCAAGTTCATTTAACGCTTTTTGGAATTTACGGTTTTTCTGAAGTATTTGGTACGGATTTTCTTTCCTCGCTTGAAGAAGGAGGGATTGAAATCACACTCCGTAAGGGCGTGGAAGCCTGGTAAACTTTGGCATAATGATATTCCTAGTTCAATGTGTAACTGTGATATATTAATATACTGCTTTTTATTTCCCACACCATGCTCCATAAAAATACTTAAAGTTTTATTACACAGGTGATCCATATTGCCCAGCATTATGATCAATATGTTTGGTATCGGATGCTTTTATTAAAACATTCGATTTGCAACCTTCTTTAATATTGCGAATGTTATATACTAATCGGGTATCAGTCTCTTTGTGGTCCATGCATGACAAATTGTCATTAATTCTCGAAATGACGGAGTGATATTGAACAGTATACGTATTACAGTATTTGTAACTTAGATTGATCGTTTTTTTTCCAATGAACGGTGCCATTTCATCGGTACCCTAGTGACAAATCAAGAATTCAACAAGCGCTTCCTTAAATTTGATATTCCGCAATTCTTTATCAAAATCCACTGGCCTAACTTGCTCTGGTCCAGTTATTTTGTAATTTGTAGACCAGTCCTCATGTCTATGGGTACGCTCATAATCCTTTATTGATGGCGTGACGTAGTGGTCAAAGACAACGACAATCCGCGATGCCTTTGATGCTGTTAAATTTGTCATGATTTGTTTGGATATGTTTCCCAATGTTTTTGGAATATTTTTCATCGTGTGCAAAAGAAAGAATCCGTCGACTACAACTATATCAAAATGTCTTGGCGTATCAGTGTTTGCAAGATTTGATTGTAAAACAGGAACGATTGCCGACTTCTGCGTTTTATGTATAGTTCCATCTACATGGCAAAATGACAAGGGAATAGGTGTGAGTGGATATGAAAGAATTTTTTCCAAATCGACTTTATGCTCTAGCGAGACTGCTAGTAGTCGGCTGAACAAATCACGTTGACAACGGATCTCTGCTACTTTGCCACCCACTTGTACTTTGGTCTTGGTAGTGTCAGCATCAAAATTCGATATTTTGACTCTTTTAATGGGATTTTCAAATCTTGCGATGTTAGTGGCACATTCGTTAATGAATTCTTCCCGTAACTTCTGACCTGCTGTTTCAAAGTTTAATAAGAAGTCTTCAACTGCAGGTGAAGCTGCTTTACCACTAGCAATGTTGTATAGGTGCTGCCCCTGTAA
>MU183224.1:181415-219773 GCA_016904865.1 Pissodes strobi | reverse complement strand
CGAAAAATTGATGAAACTTCCTCATTGTTCCGTATACCTGTTTCTGCTATTTTAATAGATTTTTTAAAAAATATTTTACAGACTGTTCTATAGGTTCAACATAGAAATAATCCGTGGGGGAAGCTTTAACATTTTTTTCCAATTTTTACTCCCTTCTTTTATTTTTTCTTTACCTTTACAGATAGAAAAGACATACAAATTCTACTTTACGTCACTCACTACACTTTTCTGTCCTAAATTTTTAAAAGAAGGAGGTAAATATTGGAAAAAAATTAAAGCTCCCTCCACGGATCATTTCTATATTATTGAACCCATATATGTAGTATGTAAAACAATTTCTAAAAATCTTTTAAAATAGCAGAAACAAGTATGGGGAACAATTACCCATTTAAGGATCTAAAAAAAAACTGTTTAGAGCATCAAAGCTCCTCAACAAAGTAAATTAAAATCCATCCTACCTATAAGAAAACTCTTTTAATACAAAATGATAAAACTGAATAAACTCACTGCTATTTATGCATCGTGACAGTAAATAAACCCTTTTTACGATATTATTCCCATATTTTGTATGTAATGCTGCAGTTATCCTTAAAAGAAAATGATACTCATTTAAAATAAGAAATCCCTGGTATTCTACCCTTATCTTGGCAACACCAAATCAAACACCGTTGAGTATTTTCTTTGACCTTGGCAGTTGACGCCATTGTCTTTTAAGGTCTTTTGTCTTTAAATCATATTCCTGACGTCTACACCAACTTATACACTAACAAAATACACTAATAACGAACTATTATAATAATAAACTAAACTAGATGTCCAGGAGTAAATTAGTTATTTTCAACGAAAACGATAATATAAACCACTCAGACGCACGTACGTACTTCAATAAGTGAACGAAACGAAACGCCGAAACCCATTACGGCAAACACAGAAAAAATAATTATCTCAAACGCAAGCAACAAGCAAGGTCAGAAAAATTTGATAATATTTTTGATTACCGAACTGTAAAAGCTTTATGAGCTGATTTCGTTCTGTCGCTTCTCGGTGTTTGTGCGCATGAGTAAAATTATCCTATTTTCAGTTCTGTCCGACGCAGAACCCGGTTTTTTTCCCCATGATTGGTACGATTTTTCGACGCATGCAGACGGTTTGTGCTTATCCATATATGGAGATCGGTGTTTGGGTCAAATCTTGTAGTTGAAATTTTACCCCCTTCCTGTTGACAGGTTGATCTGATATTTGGTACACACCTTTAGTTCTGATGACAATGCAATTTAATACATTTTGTGTTATTGTAAATCAAAGATGGCCTCCGCTACAAAATGGCGGATTACATATTTTTCCACAACCCCCTCAATATGGGTATCAAATGAAAGGGCTTGACTAATAGAATACTGTACACCGTGACAAATTTCAAATCTAAGATGATCCCCGGCACAAAATGCCAGATTTCATATTTGCAATATTTTTAATGTAGTTGATATTTTACCCCCTCCTGCTGACAGATTGATCTGATATTTGGTACACACCTTTAGTTCTGATGACAATGCAATTTAATACATTCTGTGTTATTGTAAATCCAAGATGCCAGATTTCATATTTGCTTCAATATTTCTAATTTCATATTTGTTTCGATACGGGACTGATGTAATTATCATTGAAGATTAGCTTTTTAAAAAAGTAATTTTATTCAAAATAATTCTACACAAAAAGTTTTGACTATCAAAATAACTACGATCTGTATCTTTCGAGAAGTAAATGATAAGTAAAACGTAAAATGTAATTATGTGACCTAATGATATAAAATGCCGATTCTGCTAACTTATAAATATTGTGTATACAATTAATAAAAATAATAACAATTGATCGGCAGAAAAATTGGTTCATCGGTTTATCGGCCTGGTTGCATCACATAACTCTTCCCTCCTCAAGTTCGGCAAATAAGGGCCGCAGTGGTTGATCGTTTTTCCAACTCTCTTCTGAAGGGTCGTCTGTGAGGGCGTTCTTGCAGAGGTGATTTCTTTGGGATAAAACAGGCTTGTTCCATTTCTTCCATCCAATATACAGCAGGATTCCGCATACAAGGGCGGCAATGGATGAAATTGGAGCGATCCAAAGGTTCGTCGAATTTTCGGGAGTTTCCAGAGGGTGCAACTGGATTGTTGACAATATTTTCTGGGCTGTCTTCAATTCATCCAAGTTTATTTCTTCGAGAGTTAACTTGGAAATATTGTTGCTACTTTGGACATTCGAAAACTTTGGCAGTTCTAACACATATTGAAGTTGTGTTTTTCTTTCGCCTTCGTATGTTTTGTTATCTATCTCAACAGGGCACATAGATAGAGTAACAATACTCGGTTCATAGATTTTGTCATCGCTGACATTTGTCTCGTGCAATTATCTCGTTCACAGGAATGACCAAATTTTCGTTACCATTTAGGCGTTGAGTGGTATATTTTGGGTAGTTAACATTGATTAATGGACACATATTGTTTGAAGTTGTTAGCAGTTCGAAGAGGCAACGTTCGTCTTTCGATAGGGCGGTTTGCTTGCAGATAAAAAGGTGTTCTAGTTGCGGACATTCTTCTTCCGTGGTCCAGTAATCTTCTTTTGTGAGTAGGACGTAAGGATTAGATAGGAGAATGGTTTTGTTTGCAACAGGTATTGGGTAAAGTTTGTAAAAGATATAGTTATTGGGCAAAACAATTGGTGTGTGTATTGAAAATAAAATTGAGTTATTTTTAATAATAACTTGGACAGATATATAGTTATAAAAGTTTATTAGTTCTTTAAATTCAGGTATCCGATTTGGACCGTATATACTTTTTATATCTTCTATTAATGTTACAAGTTGGTTAGGATTGAGTATTGAGTTGTGCATTTTATTTACATGAGCAAATGAGATTGCATTTTCGATATTATTTATTACAGAATTTAGAGTGTTTAATTGCAGCATTATATTGTCCTAAATTAAAGACATATATAAGGCATTAGATAAATCTAACTGGCTCTTTTCTAGTAAATTAATTTTCTCTACTATAATTATTTGGTTAGTATTTATTTTTTTTTATTTTTAGTATATTCCTGTGTAACAGTGGATATAATTGATTGTTCTTTGTAAGTTTTCGTTTCAGTTTTCTTTGTTTTTTGTTAGCATCTCGAAATAATTATTATAACGAGTTTCATCGTCTGAGTCTAGAGTGCCGAAGAGCCACTTGTCGACTTGGTCAATTACATTAAGGAGGCCTCTTTTTGGTCGATTGGGTTTGTGAAAAATTTTGGTGTTTCTTAAAATTATCTGTAGATATTCATAGGTTTGATTAAACTTATAAGAAGTAAGAATTGAAAAGCTTTCATTTTGCTTTGTATTGAAAATAGTTTTGTTTGCTTGGATCAAAATATTTTTTATATTAAATAAGGGAGTTTCGATTTCTGTAAGATTTATATGAAAAGTGGATGTGTGCTGAGCAGCAGATATATAGGTTTTTCCTATGGCCGTTGGTAGTATGGGGTTTCTAATGCTTTTAACTTCTAAGTTCGTAGCGATGGGTAGAAGGAGCAGGAATGGGATGATGTGTATCATCTGAAACAATTATACGTTGGGGTTTTAATACGTTTTTGTGGATTTGTCTATTCTGGATAGCTACAACATTACTTTTCTCTACAATAGGTTTGTTTACTTTTTTATATTTGTCTGACTCTTTAACTTTTGATTTCTGTGGGAAGGTTTTTGTAACGAGTGGCTTGTTAGGATCGATATTTACTGGATTTCGGTTTTTATTTATTTTATCTAAGGAAGATTGTCGTTGTGAGGTTAATTTTTCGTGAAGTTCTTGGCTAATTATTTTAATATTTTCTGTATGTTCTTGCATGTATTGAGAAAGAGTTTGATCGTTTGAAAGCTCTAAAGGGTTTTTATAATCTAATTTTCCTCTGACACTTTGAAATGGGGTATATTTGGATGCACTACGCGTAGAGTTGTTATAGGAAAGAATGGCATAATTCATTAAAATTGTTATATTTTCTTTTGGCTTTTGGTGCTTAAGGGTGAGAATAATTTCATTTAAAGTGGAATGAAGACGTTCTATTGGACTATTTGAGTTGGGGTTGTGGGGGGTGCAATAATGGATTTCAATTTTGTGCAAGGAACATAGGTTTTGAATAATTTCGTTTTTAAACGATGTGCCATTATCTGTAGTGATTTTTCGGGGGAGTCCGTAATGGTTAAAATAAGTAATAAGTTTGTTTGCTACTGCGATTCCTGTGGGTGTTAAAAGAGGGTATGCTTGTCCTAGTTTAGAAAAGCTGTCAATCACAGTTAGAAAGGAAGTACAATGTGTTTTATAGATATCTATATAGATGTGGTCAAAAGGTTCGTAACCAATAGGGGTGGGTTTAAAATTTATTTTATTGGGGTGCCTTTCGTACTTGGTTTTTTGGCAAATTTCGCAAAGATTTACATATGTTTTGACGTCATTTTCTAGATTTGGCCAATAGAAGTTTTTTGTAAGTGATATAATATTTTCTTGAATACCTCGGTGGGACGTTTTGGTCTCGTGATAGTACTTAATCTTTAATTGTTATTCTTCTACGTCTGTTATGTCTTCTAGAATGGTATTGGATATGGAAAGGTTAAAAATTAATTATTTTTGAAATATTTCTGAAAAATGTTGATTATAAGTGGTTCGAGAGATTTATTTATGAAGTGCAAGCAATGTGTAGTTTTGGGTATAAAATATTCTTTAATAATTGCACAGAGATCTTCTTCAAACGGATCATTTTTCAAAAATATAATAGTTCTTTGTTTATCAAAAATAAATTCTTTTTGGACCTTGATTTTATTATTGTTGGAATATCTAAATATAATTTGATTTTTATAAATATTTAACGCTTTTTGAACGTATGGGGCACCAATAACAGGGTTTTCTGAGCTTGAGTGTTTAGTTTCTAGGTCGGTAGAGGGTTGTGCTGGTAGTAGTATTATATTCAAAATTATATTGATTTTTTCGTTCTTAGGTTTTTCGGAAAGTGTGTTAAGAATTTCGTCAAGTTCTTCAGGTGGTAGTTCGGGAATTTCCTCGGGATCAAAATTAGGGATGATTGACATTTGATCGTTTTCGATTGGATTAATTTGTATGCGGGATAGACAGTCGGCATTAGAATTTTGTTTCCCTTTTTTATACACGATTTCGTAGTCGCATTCCTGATGTTTTAGTCTCCAACGAGTGAGTTTAGAATTAGGCTCTTTAACAGAAAATAGCCATTGTAACGGTTTGTGATCTGTGGCAATTTTGAATTGGGTCCCATAAAGATAGGGGCGGAAATATTTGGTAGCCCAAACTATAGCTAAAAGTTCGCGTTCGATGGTGCTATAGTTTATTTCTGCGGGATTTGGGGTACGTGAAGCATATGCGATTGGCAAATCATTGCCAATAGAGCCTTGAGATAAAATTCCACTGATAGCGACGTTTGAAGCGTCCGTAATAAGAACGAAAGGTTTTGTGAAATCTGGATGTTGAAGTACAGGGTCGTTCATTAGTATAGTCTTGCAGATTTCGAAACTTTGGACAAATTGAGGAGTGTGTTCCACTTTTTTATTCTTCTTAAGGCAATTTGTCAATGGTTTCGTTAGGTGTGCAAAATTTTTTATAAATTTCCGATAGTAGCCAATTAAACCTAAAAATGACTTAATGTCACGAGATGTTTTTGGCAATGGAAATTTTTGGATAGCTGCTATTTTTTTTGGATTTGGTTTTACGCCTTCAGGTGTAATGACATGACCCAAAAATTCTACAGTTTTGCAAAGAAACTCACATTTATCAAGCTGGATTTTAAAGTGGCTTTCCTTGAGTTGTTGAAAGACGGCTTTTAAATTTGAAATATGTTCTTGCAAGGAGGTAGAAAAGACAATGATGTCGTCCATATATACTAAACAGATTTTACCCTGGATATCTTTAAGGACGTTGTCCATGAGTCTTTGGAAGGTTGCATGGGCGTTTTTGAGGCCAAAGGGCATTCGGAGGAACTCGTAGTGTCCATTTTCGACACTGAAAGCAGTTTTCTCAATGGAGTTTGGGTGCATGGCTATTTGATGAAAGCCAGAGGCTAAATCCAATATGGTGAAATATTGGCTGCGGCCAAGTTTATCAAGAATATCGGAAATGTTGGGGATGACGTAAACGATCTGAAATAGTTTTCTCGTTAGTTTTACGATAGTCTATAACTATTCTCCATTTTTGTTTCATAGAACCGTCAGGCTTTTTGGGAACGACCCAGACGGGGCTGGACCAAGGGCTTGAAGACGAACGAATAATACCATTTTCCAACATTTCAGAAATTTGTTTTTGTACTTCTTTTTTTATGTCTGTGGTTTTAATTTCATGATTAACTGTGTTTGTACAAGATAGTTTTTCGCTTGGCCTGTGTAAAACTTCTGAAAATTGAAGGATGACTTTCTTAAGGGGGGCTTTTTTTTCGCTATTCAAATGATCTGTACGCATAAGTGAAAAGTCTTGGTTATGATCGGAATTGTCATATGTGTGAAAGTTTGACGTTATTTCTTCGATATTAAATATCTCGAAATTTTGGGAATTAAAAACTTGAGCTACTTCCCTAATTGAATCTGGATAGAATTCTAAAACAATGTTTTCGTTGCTTCGATTTCGAAGGTCCAAAGGGATAGTGCCATTTCGAACTTTTAAAAGCGAACCTGGGATTTCAATATGTTGGGCGGTGCGTAAATGAGGAATATACAATTCGGTTTCATCGGGTATATCAGTATATATGTTTTTTATTATTATAGATAAGGGTGGTATTTCTATTTTTGGTAAATCAAAATTGTCTCTGTAATAAATAGGTATTTCAATCGTATCGTTTTTGAGAAGTCTATTTGTTATATCGATATTAAGACCTAATTTGCGTAAATCTCTAATACCTATTATTCCATCGAAATAGTCATGAAAACTATATAAAATTAATTCGAGTTCATTGTTTATATTGAATTCTTTTAATAGAGGGATTTTTGCCTTACTTTGGGTGTTGGTGTTGCCGGTACAAGTTACTAGGGTGTGTTTACAAGGAAAAATTAATTGTGAAAAATATTCTTCCGCTATAGATGGTCTGATTAAAGATGTGTGCCTACCCGTATCGATGAGAAATTTGGCTGGGGATTTTGAAGCTGAATGTAGGGAAGAGAGTTGACTTGAAAGCTATTTAGATTTAGGACGGATTTTCGTTTAGAAAGTCGTTGGGAAAATTTTCTTCTTGTAAATCTAGCGGATTTTCATAATTTTGAACATATTCTGTTTCTTCATAATATTCAGGAGGTTCGAAACAGTTTTGATATTCTTGTTCTTCAGGGGAGTGTTCAAATTCTTGTTGTGATTGAGTTATGCTATCTGCTAGATAGGCTAAGTCAGTAAATGGGTGACAGTTTTGGAAATATGAGCCTTTGTATATTGCGGCTTTGAATTGAGCGCATGTGAACGTCTGTGTTTCTACTCATTGCCGACGGCATTCTACTGGTTGTAGACATTGGGGTTGGGGGACTTTGAATTTTCTTTAGAAAATACATTTTTTGGCTTGCCAAAAACTTGCTCCTTAGTGGGAAAATGTTGACGTACTGGTTGTGGTTGAATATTTATAGGTTGCCTTGGGAATGGTTGTTTAGGTATTGTACCTACGTTACTTGAAAATTGGGGTTGAATGTTATCGTTATTATTTGGCACTGGTAAGTGGTTAGTAAAAGGTTGTTGAATTGGTGGAGGCATATGGCTGAAGTTTTGGCGGTTGTTTATTTGGGGGGGTGTTCTATTTTGTGGAATATAGGGTTCTTGTCGTGGGAAATAGGTACGAGCATTTATTTGTTGTTCGATAAGGGAGTGGTTTAGGACGATTGAAACTGCGTCGTCGATATTTTTTGGATTGTTTAACATTAAAATTGTTCGAAGCTCGCTAGGAGAGTTAGACATTAAAACTGTAACGGCTGTTAATTCTGTTTGTTCCATTAGGGCGTCTTTTGTGCCTTGATTTAGAGAATTATCAGCAGCAATTTTTAACGAAATACGTGATTTTAATACTTTTAATCTTTCTATAAAGTCTAAAATGGGCTCTCTTCTAGATCGAGTCAAAAGATTTAGCTGTTGAGCGAGTACTTGTCGGTTTATTCTATCACCAAATCGTTGTCTTAAAGCATCTTTTATTTTAGGCCAGGTCGTTAGATCTGGTCTGCAAAGTATAAAATCGCCTGCTTCTTCGGTTAGTTTAGAGCAAATTGAAGCAAACACAAATTCTTTAAGAGATTCATCTACAGTATCTATATAATATCTATTGTAAAATTTATCTACGCTTGAAATAAAAAATTCCAAGTGGTCATTGTTGCCTGTAAATGTTTTAAGTGTGTGAGCAATCTCTTTTGCGGCTGTAAGGGTAGTCATGTTTGAAAGAGAAATATTTGAAAGGCTTTGTGTAAGATTGTTAATTTCACTATGTGGTATTAAAATGTAATTAATGTAAACGAATTATCGCACTTTTAGTAATTTAAAATGTACACACAGCAATTTTAATAAAAAATAAATTTCTAATAAATTTAATTCTAATAAATGTAACGAATTATCGAACTTTTAGTAAATTTAAAATATACACACAGCAATTATTGTAAAACAAAAATTGAATGGGAGTGGAAAGGAAAACTCACTTACGGTTTTTCTTGTTCGTAACTGTGGTTTTCTTGCCTTGGGTTGGTCTATGTCTCAGCAAATAGTTGATTTTCTGGGCTTCGGCAACGTTTTCTTATGGGACTGCTTGCAAAACCAGGAATCTCTGAGACACTTACACGAACGACTGCGCCAGTGATGTAATTATCATTGAAGATTAGCTTTTTAAAAAAGTAATTTTATTCAAAATAATTCTACACAAAAAGTTTTGACTATCAAAATAACTACGATCTATATCTTTCGAGAATTAAATGATAAGTAAAACGTAAAATGTAATTATGTGACCTAATGATATAAAATGCCGATTCTGCTAACTTATAAATATTGTGTATACAATTAATAAAAATAATAACAATTGATCGGCAGAAAAGTTGGGTCATCGGGTTATCGGCCTGGTTGCATCACATAACTCGGGTAATGGATATCAAATGAAAGGACTTTATAAGTAGAACACAGTGTATGGCGGATCATAGAGTTAGACAGTCTATACTTACATTAAAGTTAAAATCTAGGCTTCCACTGTCCACAAAATGCAACACTGAAGACCACGCAGGAAGGACAAGCATACGTGGCTCTGAGTCGAGTAAAGTCTTTAGAATGATTATGTATTGAGGAGTTAGATTGCAATAAATTGTCAGGAAAGAAACCTTGTCATAACGAGGCACTAAATGAACTAAATAGAATGATAAATATTAAGTAACGAAATAAAAACTAAAAACTTGAAAATAAAATAAATAAATTTTTTTTTTTTATTTTTTTATTGAAAATAATATAATACTAAAAGCTAAAAAATAATTCGTTAGGTCGTAGGTACTAGTCATAACACCACTCTCATCAATCTAGGGCAATAAATTCATGGGGCGTAGCGTAATCTGAGTAAATATGTAAATATCATTTATAACGATATGAACGGTTGACTATTGATAGAAATTTCGCGTGCCCCATGATTTTATTTCTTTGTCTGATCAATGCCCTAGATTAATGAGAGTGGTGTTATGACTAGCACCTAGGACCTAACGAATTATTTTTTAGCTTTTAGTATTATATTATTTTCAATAAAACCGGTTAACTTAAAAAAAAAAATTACTTATTTTATTTGAAAGAACAAATTGTATTTTGTATTAAAACTTTTATTGCAAATCACAAGTTTGTATTTGTTGAATTTAAAAATTCATTTATTGAATAAAAAGGTTGCAATTTTAAATAATTTACTACCTCTTTCTAAAATTTCTTGCTATCAGCAATGTCCCTAAGATAACTCTGCAACTTATTATAACATTTCATACCCATATAGCTAGAACTATTTTAGAACGTTGCCAGACTGTGCCCGGGGATGCGCAAATCATCTTGCCGTCTGGTATTATATGCATGGACAACATTGTTTCTGTGAAACTGTTCAATATTGTTCTTAACAAACGTCAACATTTCTGTAAAACAGGGACATCTCGGCCACATGTCTGCAGTGTTCCAGACTATCCAGATCCAGCTGTGTGTACAATATTCTAAGCACGATCTTATTTGCGCTTTGTAGAACAAGAGCAGCTGCTTCGGTGTATACAGTTTTTGTTAGGAAACAGCGCACCAAGCTTCTGAGAGGTTGATTTTGCGATGTTGGCAACGTGCATGCCAGGCCATATTGCTGTTGACCGTGACACCCAGTAGTTCGATTGACGAAGATGAGGGAATGGCCAATCCTGCCATTATGATGTCAGGGCCCGATGTATTGGCTTTCTTGGTAAACGTGGCTGCTTGGGTTTTTACTGCATTCAACTGGACCAAATTTATGTCACCCTAAGTTCGAACTTTCTTCAGATTTTGAATAATTGTTGTAATCTGCTCCAGTGATAAGTCTCAGTCGCTGGTAAAGGTTTTTCTGATCTAAATTGGGAGACACGGGTACTGTCATCTGCAAAACGGTACACAGGATTATTGATTTCGGTCAGCAGGTCATAAATATAGATGAGGAACAGGGTAAGTGAAAGTATTGCGACTTAAGGCACGTCTGCATTAATGGTGAAGGTGTCCGAGACGTGCCCATCAACTGGAACGTGCCGAGATCGGTTTTTATCGTTGGTTAGGGTGGGGAGAGCCTTGCCTTGGGGACGTTTAAGGTAGAGTGCTACGAAAACATTTTAGCGAGCATGTTTTCTTTTTCCTTAACTGTAGTCGCCGTGACGCCGCGTTAGTCTGTCTTGAACATCCCCAGAATAAAATGCCATATTTGCTATAAAATTGAACATAACAATATGATATATGGATACTCGTACTAGGAACTTGTTTGAATCTATACATGGCCAAAGCAACACATGATAACTTTGAACAAATGTTACAAACATGTGATTCCCACCCTAAACTACTCTCTAGATATACATCCAAAAATTTGGTCACAGACACCTGTTGCGTAGATTTCGAATTAACCTTAATTAACCTATCACAGCAATGACTGCAAGGGGCAATATTTTGATCATTCAGACATAATCGATTTTAAATAAACCACCGCATAAATCTATCATCATGTTTTGCTTATACATTTGCTCTAACGAAATCTCACTATCAAAACACAGATAGCTATTATCATCCTTAAACATAGTCAATTTTGCCTGGTCCACTATATCCGGAAGATCGTTTACAAATAATAAAAACAGCTGGACAAACTGAGGCCTCTTCTATAAATGTGATGTTAACTAGTGAAGACCCTTATATCTACACCGAAAGACCTTATATAATAATAATAGAAGGGTGTGATGAACTAGATCAAACGCCATACTCAAATCTATAAAAATTCCAATACACTTATCTTTATTATCTAGTTGCTCATATAAACTACCCAGGGATTGCTATGTCCCCGATTGGGTAGTACGACTTTCCTGGAAATCACGCTGCGAAGCATTTAGTACATTACACTTAGTTATAAATCTAACCATTTTGTTATAAACGGCCTGCTCGAAAACCTTAGCCAGGGTTGGCAGGGCGGAAACGGGTCTGCTGGTTTTAGTATTCCTCTTTTTATGTAGGGGGACGATCTTTGCAATCCTAAGTAAACGCGGAAGAACAGCTTCAGGGAGAGAGAGAGTGCAGTTCACCAAATAGGTTATGGATGATACAAAATGTATTCTACCTTTAGAATGAATTTAGAATTGATTTCTGCAAAATAAAAGGCCTAAATAAAAACATTAATTCGGTACATCTACAAACAAATAGACCACACATACCGGCCCTTACAGAAACACAAGTATGTTCTACAACAACTGTAAACTACCTCTACCCTGGTTATGACCTACACTTCCGGTTTAGACTTAAGTTCGGAATATGCCTTTTTGTGCGAAACGACCTTTCATGTGACCGCGAGAAAACACTCGAATCAAACAACCTAGACGTCATATGACTCAAGTTCACTGCCAAGGGATTAACTAAGTTCATATGCTGTCTTTATCGCTTTCCGAGCGATAGAGCCTACCAGAGCTTTTTTACAACACTAGCTACCAAATTTGATTCAATACAGGTCGACCACCCCAATTCAGAAATAATCGTTCTGAAAGATTTCAATGCCCATAACATCAACTGGCTCAAACATCACAACAAGCCCGACAACGAAGCTGAAGCATATGCCATCAGCAGTGGGCTTACTCAACATGAAGACGAACCAACTCGGATCTCAGAAAGGGGTATATTTGCCGCCCTCCTGGATCTTTTTCTAACCACAAATCCTGATCAGTACACACGCCATTAGGTACTGCCGACCACAAACTTATTGCAACGGTTTGCGACCTGCCACTCCTACAGAAGGATCCACCGTTGCCTCATAAAATCTTACATTACAATTCTGCAAACTGGGAGGATCTAAGAGAGTCCTACCTAGATTTTCTTCAATGTCTGCTTTGGCACTGACGACCCGTCGCCGTCGGTCTACTGTGAAGAGATTACGCAAGTAATCACCTCAGGAATGGAAACACACATTCCAAATTTCGTCGAGTTATCGCCAAAAGAAAAGCTCTGGTTCGACAGAAGATGCAAAAGAGCCGTAGGTAGGAAACAGCAAGCTTACAAGAACTAGCAGCAAAATCAGACCACTGAGAGTCGCAATTATTTTGCCAAAGCGAGAAACGAATGCAAACGTGTGATTGACAAAACTAAGGACAAACACAATCAAAGGACCAAGGACAAACTTTTACAGTGCCCCAGTAGCGCCACAAATTTCTGGTCGGTAGCAAAGGCAGTAAGTAATAACTCGCCGAAATGTTTTCATCGCACTCTACCTTAAACGTCCCCCAAGGCAAAGATCTCCCCATCGTATTCAACATCAACATTACCAAGGCAGAATAGCTAGATATGCAAGAGGCATCAGGACCGGATGAAATACCGGCCATCATGTTGAAGAATTGCACCAACAAACTAACACCCATTCTCTCCAGACTTTTTCTCTATCTTACCGAAAAGGGATTTACTCAACTTCTTGGAAAGTCGCTCGAGTGCAACCTGTACCAAAAAGGGCAAGAAAACCATGCCACCAAACTATCGTCCAATCGCATTGCTTCCAACAATCTCTAAACTCATGAAAGGTGTAGTCAATCAGCAACTACTCAAGTACCTCAAAACCAACAGGTTAATTAGCCATAACCAATACGACTTCCGCAAACAGCGATCGACAGGAGATATATAGGCGTATATCATACATATATGGAGAAGGGAAACTGAGAACTACGGAGAATCTCGAGCGATTGCGTTGGATACTTCGAAGGCATTCGACAGAGTTTGGCATGACGAATTGCTCAACAAACTTCCGTCCTTCGGACTGCCAGCCTCTCTCTGCAGCTGGCTTGCCAGTTTCCTTAAGAACCGGTCTCTGCACGTTGCAGTTGATGGACACATCTCAAGACACATTTACCATTAACGAATAATCCTGTTTACAGCTTTCCAGATGACAGTACTCTTGTCTCCCAATTTAGATTAGAAAGACCTTTTCCAGCGACTGAGACTTATCACTGCAGACAGGAGCAGATTACAGCAATTAATCAAGATATGGAGACAGTTCAAACTTGGGGCGAAAGAAATTTCGTCCAGTTCAATGCAGCAAAGACCCAAGCAGCCACGTTTACCAAGAGGGCCAATACGGCGGGCCCTGGCATCATTATGGCAGGATCGTTCGTTCATCCTAGTCAATCGGACTACTGGGTGTCTCGATCAACAGCAATATGTCCTGGCATGACCACGTTGCTGACATCGCAAAATCAGCCTCCCAGAAGCTATTTCGCAACAAAAACTGTATACACCGCAGCAGTTGCTCTTGCTCTACAAAGCGCAAATAAGACCGTGCTTAGAATATTGCTCCCACAGATGTGTGCTGCCGCACCAAAGCACACCCTAAAGCTGCGGGATTCTATTCAGATGAGAGCTGTGCATCTCGTGGGCACCCGGAGTTGACCCGAAATCTGGATAGGCTGGAACACCGCAGACATGTGGCCGAGATGTCCCTGTTTTACAGATACGTTCACGGCAGATGTTCCCAGGATCTGGCCTGCCTCATCGTACCCCTGGCAACGCATGACAGACAGTCACGACAGATGGCAAGAGCGCATTAGTTCGTCGTACAACTGGAAACACCTAGAACATCGCTTTACAAGAACTCCTTTACTATGGAACTCATTCCCAGGACATCTGTTTCCCGCTAATTAGAACCTACAACTGTTCAAGAACCGTGTCAATCAACATCTTCGCACACACACCGCTCGTCGAGCGCCATAGGATCTCCCTTTAAAGTGTGCGCCTGCCTCTGCCATAAAAAAAGCATTGCCAGAATATTGAGATATGCGGGCGGGTCTCGCGGGCACCATGGATTATACTGCTCGAAAATATATAAAGCAACAGATAGAGAGAGATTGCCAGAAGGGCGTTATAAACCAGTCACTTTGAATAATGTATCTTAAGTTAAGCTAATTTTTAATTAACAATTTACGGCGTTATTATATTTGACAAGTTCACTTTTTAATATATTAGTTGTCTGACAGGTTGGAAGATCCCTATTCAGTACTGTGTAATAGCAGGGCTTTAAAGTGAGAACTTTGGTTTTCCAGGGAGGGCAATTTCCTACTGGAGATCAAAGCCTGCCAGTGTACACCAAACTTTGACCGCCCGCCGATTTGATTATTGTTTTGAATTGTCAACAAGGTTATTCATAACACTTTTAGATAATAACCATGTATAATTCAGATTAAATGTTAAGTCACACTTTCCACTGTGGAATCATAATACCTAATACTTTAGATAATATCAATTTATAATTAAGATTCAATGTTAAGTTCAAACTTGCCACTGTGTGATTTATATTACTGGAAGTGTTAGTTGATACATGCCTCCCTCTTAATAAGCGTCGGACTCCGATGCTTTGACGAGACTCATCATATCTTTACAAAAAATATATTTTTACTTTTTCCACTCAACTTTGTAAAAGCAGTTTCACTTTTCATTGTTTCAATCGCTGTCCCTACTCTGTCTAGGACGTTTTGCTGGTTGGTCCATTTTGCTAAACTTAGTCCACTCAGAACAATGGGTATGGATTTGGCCAATCGGTATGTTGGGTGTAGTTTTGTTCGCACAGTATAGATTGCCATGGTGTAAAGAATGGTAATATTAGTACATTTATAATCTATGTATACATAATCAAAAGTTCACAAAAAAATGCGTTTAAGCTGAAAATCATTTTACATTTTTTAAGTTCTTTTCATATCTTAAGTATTTTTTTTTTCATATAACCTGTATACATTTCTTAATTTTTTAGACCAATATATTTGTCGTTTCATATTAACTTCCATTTTATTTAGTAAATATTCATTAAATCCTTTGTATAAATGTATAATTCCCGTACCTCTTCTACCTTAGTTCTTAATTATGATTATAAAACGCGTATATACTGTTGTTTAATATTTCGACAAACGTTTTTATTATTTTTGTTCATATTGGTAATCCCAGTGTATTGTTATTTCCATTCATATTTTGGCTATCAATTATCATAATTTTCTCTGAATTTGCTAGGTTTATGAAAGAACCCATGATAGTAATAATATCATTTGTTAGAATGCCATAACTAGATACTTATTTATGTTCAGCGCCGGCAATTTGGGGATCTACTTTTAGCCATGTAGCTGCTTTTGTCTGTTGCAGATTTTCGGGAGTTGCCAATTTTTTTAAACATGCGGTTCAGAGTGACGTCCTGGTTAGTGGCTGTTTGCCTTTTAGCGTTCCATCTGGATATTTCATTTTGGGCTGATTTGTGTTTCTGTTTCTATGCCGTAAGTACCTGCATAATTTAAAATATGTATTAGATCCGTAAGAGATATAATGACATGTTTAAAAACATTATCCCATGAGAAAGTGCATGACGTTTAATATGGCTATAGGCTGCTTAGCGTTGATTTTGATGATGGACATCTCCGATTTTTTTTAAATTAGTGCAAATATTAAAATTATTTCATATTTTAATAATGCTTCGTTTTTCACTTGGTTATATGCACATGTCTTTTGATATCATAGTTAGATGTTGCTAAATCTTGGTGGCTGTAGATTTGCTATTGGATTCAGTATGAAAGATTTAAATTTTGTTCATGCTGCTGGTATTACATGAGTTGTTGATAATGTATCATATAATTTTCTTCTTTTACACGAAAATTGGTTGGGAATGATAAATTTGTAGGTTACAATGACACGGGAGAAATATCTCAGTGCTCCTGGAGCTGACGTGTTTCTGCTTTTTATCACTTCAATACAAACGATTTTCATGCCCTCTCCAGGATGCGTTATGATTAATTCATCATCCCAAATTTTAGTGATGGCCATTAGTGATGACTGATGTCATATCATTGCGCAGTAAGCTGTCTGATGTACCATGATATAGTTTTGTGGCACATACTTGACCTTGGAGAATATCGCCTTGAAAATCTTGGTAGGTAGCAAAATCTATGCTTAAATGTTGAGCTATGTTTATAATCTCTGTTGTCACTTAATTATTATTATTTTCAGGTACTACTAGGTCCATAGTGTTATGGGCTTTATTGTCAATCTTTTCTTTTTCAGCATAATCCTCCAGATATTTTGTTATAAAGTGTTCCCTAATTGTGTACTGTAAACAAGGAAATGGGCAACCAAACAATAATGAAATTAAAAACCGTATAAATATGGACAAGAAAGAGGAAGAAATCTTCGAAGGAAGACTATTGGCAATTTTGGGAAAAAAATGACAGGGCGCAAAGTATTTTTCACATCCAAGGTGTCAATGATAAATACCTTAGACAATAAGGAAAATCAAACACTTACAAAAATTAGGTAAATAGAGCACACAGAGCACTGCCAGGGCTTTGAGGTGAGAACTTTGGTTTACCAGGGGGCAATTTCCTATGCGATAGTATTCGACCGAGATCAAAGTCTGTCGGTGTACGCCTCTGCGCAGCTTTTTATACCAAACTTTGACCCTCAGTTTAATTATTGCTCTGAATGTTCAACAAGGTTAATCATAGCATTTTATACTTTATCTACTTTCATTTAGTAATATGAATTTTACAGTTCTATAAATCGTTTTGTAAGGGCACCTATTACAGAACTAGTGCTGTAATAGATGCCTTTACAGCACTAGTGCTGTAATAAAAAAAAACGGTTTTATTAACATTTTGCTGCTAAATAAAACCACACTTTTCAGAAGAATGATTTATATATTATTAACAATTATAAACTTAATTATCAATTATTAATTAAAATTAATTATTATTAAAATATAGCACTTAAGGTTTACTATAAACATTAATAATACACTTTTTACAGTTAGAAATTTGTATACCAGAAGTGGATGTGATGGAGCACTTTACGTTCGAATTTCCAATCATTAAATCCGTGTCTGACCCCATGATCTTCTTTGCTATTTGTTTCTTATTTTCTAAAGAATTCTCAACGTAGCCTTCTGCCGTAGAAGAGGATTTCCAGCCCCCATGACGCTTTAACATCTGCATATCTGCACCACCATCAACTAGAATGGTGGCTGAGGACCTCCTAAAACAATGTCCAGTGTATCCTTCGGGATTCTTCAATCCAAGTTTTGTTGCAATCTTTTTTGGTATACTTCCAAAACTATTAATTCCGACAGGCTGGGAGGTACATATTCCTTTTCCGTAGAATACAAAAACCCGTCTGTGAGTTGCATTAAGAGGACGAAGTTGAGCATATTTTCGAAAAATACTTAAACAGTTGACACCTGTCACATTTCCTTCTGTTATAACAAATTCTCGGATAATTTTGGTTTTCGAGCATGGAATCTCAATTTTTATATACAAATCATTGTATTCAATATGATCCAACATTAACTTAGTTAGTTCTTAGCGCCGACAAGCCCCAAACAATGTCGATTATCATAACAACCTTCATAAGTAAATATGTTTCATTATCTGCAGTACTAAGAAACTTAAATACGTCTTCCTTTCTAAAAATTTTGGACTTTTTGGCTTTGTAACCCTCTGAACTTCTTTTTAAAAATGCGATTAGTTGAGAAAATATGCTTATACCTTGATTTTTCTTGACTGAAATCATAGTTCTCAACATTGAGTAGTGAGTCCATAGTGTAGATGGTTTCTGGAAGCGTTGCTTTCTGGAAAAATAACCCAAAAGGATTTTCTCAGACACCTCCTTTCTTTTGTTAGCTTTGCACCAATCTTCAAACTTCTGGTACTCCAACTCATACCGCGCCTTGGATTTTGTCGAAACTAAACTTGAGATCGATTCGTTTGCCGCTGCTTCTATATCAGAGGGTAAACTTCCATCAGAATCGCACATTTTGAAAAGCGCTTTTTATATTTTTGGATTTGTTTGACAAAGTTTCGACAGTAACCATGCGAAACAGTAACCATGCGAAAGGTAACATAAAAAACTTGATTAGTAAACTTATTAACAGGTGCATTTTTACAGGTGCATTTTTATTTTTAAAAATGCCTTTTGCCAAATATTTTTATCCATAGATGAAAGTAGATGAAATTTTGTACCATATTCTTGTTGTAAATTCATATTACTACACTCGATGTTTTATCAAACTCGGCTGACGCCTCGTTTGACAACTTTAACATCTCGTGTTGTAATATGAATCTTTACAACACTAATATTGTAAATAACTATTACATAATAATAATTTATAATTAAGATTCAATGTTTAGTCCAAATTCTCCACTATTTGATTTTATATTGCTAGAAATGTTAGTTGACAATGTAACGAAGTTACTATATTTTTAGGGCATGGTATGCACTCTCCGTTTTAACTTTCTTATTTTACGGGCTGTTGACGTCATCTTTTTCGTTAAATCTAAGAAATTTTTTTTCGAAGAAACAGTTTCAAATACCGTTTTGAAACAGTTTCTGCTGTGACGTCATCATTACTGATGGACACGAAAAAGCTGTATTTAGAAGCGACATCGACCAACTGTCATTTGCGAACCTGATTATCAGTTTTTTAATCTTAATTTTACAAATAAAGCTAAAAATACCCATAATAATAAATTAAAATAACTCTCTCTCTCTCTCTCTCTCTCTCTCTCTCTCTCTCATTATACCGCGGCGTTAGTCGTATTCTATATTCATATTTCTTACCGTTACTTTACGCATACCATGCCCCTCCCCTCTGGTAATACTTTATTTATTTATTCTTTATTCAATACTTTAGGTTAGAGTAGCTTCCATAGGAGTAATACTTTAGTTAGGCTTAGCATCAGTTTCATCAAGGCACTCACGATAATACCCCGATAATTCTTTATTTAATTCGATAGGTTAGCATAGGTTTCCTCAGGGCTTTGATTAATCCATGATTTGTGATCCAAGTTGGCAAATAGAGATGCTGTATTAGGTAATGGTTAAAATTAACCGTCTGATAGCAATGCAAGCTGAACCGAACCAAAACGCCTTACATCAGCATAAAAGATGAGACTATATTTCATCTAGCTTCGATCTATTATCTAAGTATCTAAATGAAATTATATATATTTTTATCTTGCGGCCTTAGCAAAGACCTGAAATAAAAGTATAAATGATGATGCATTAAAAAAATAAAGGTTTTAATTAAAATACCCTTCACTACTTACTGTCATCACAGTCGTATATTATGAAAACTAATCAATTACTAAAGTTATAAATCAAAATATTTAATTTTATAAAAAATTCAGCCTCTGTTAGCCCGTTCTCTAGCCCTATAAATTAATAATGGCAAGGCGACTCAGTCGAAAAAATCACTTCACTCTTGCTTGTCGAGCTTTTTCCTTTCATAGTGCAATTTTAAAGGCGGTTGTAAGATCACTTAGTGGTAATTAACTTTCTAGGTCGTTAAATATATATCAAGAAAATATCACGAGAAAAAAGTTGCTGCTATAATTGATCCCATTTATCTCCATCTTTAATATTTTGCTTGATAAGAAATTAATAGAAGTGAGATGGTACGGCGTTGCGGTAAATTATCAGTTCACTCCGGTTGGATTCCTAACTCTCTCATTTTACCTCACGCAGATTCACCTGTCAATATCTGCGTCATATTATATCGTAAATTATAGTTTGCCTTATTATGATTTTCTTATAACTTCTCGGAAGCTTAATGTAAAATGACAACCAGAAACCTCTTCTGGCATGTTTACGCGCACGGTGATTAAAATTAATTTAAAATAATAAAGATATGTTTACTTAATGCCTAGATAACGAATCAAATCAAATCTATTAGAGTCATTACGAAAAGATGTATGCAATAGTGCTGTTTAGGCTTAATCACATATTTATATCTGAAAAAAATCGTACTGGATTAATTAATGGCTTAGTTTATTAATATGTTGAAATATAAATAATTGCAAAGGAATTCTGGTTTTGAAAAACCTTTATCTCTCTATTAATTAATATGGAGCATATTTACGCTCAACTTGATTCTAAGTTGCACTTTCTGCCACAGAATGCCGAAAGCCACAACTAAATATCTTAACTCATATTCAAAACATATTCTAATAAACGTTCAATTTCTCAATACTAAACTGGCACCATTGTTGAACATTAGCATTATACTATATTTTATGTGAGATTTGCCAGAAACAGATTCCTACTCTTGCGTTGTCATATTGCATTGCCAGCTGCTAATGGGTTTTGCAGAATATTTCATAGAGATATAGCAAGGACCGATCGAACATCCAATTTACATATTTGAATTGTTTCTAAACTATTTACATAATCATTGATTTTATCCCTTTTAATTTAAATCCAGGATATTGTAAGCCTGATAAATTAATATAGTGATCTTTTCATCGACATTTTCATTTAATTGAATATTTGGATAATGACCATTAATTAGAATGTTTGCATTATTTGCTAGCTTGATAGCCAAATCCAACCAAAGCTTTGTAACAGTAAACTCCAGGCAGCAATATCAACATCCATTTAAAGCCGAATTAATAATTTAATATTTGAACGCATAAGGCAAACAATATATATCTATTACAATTTTCAATAATGATTACAACTGAGATATGTTTTACTGCGAACATATTTTTATTCGATGTGGCATTGTTCATTTTATTTGAGAGTTTGTACAGGATATTCATATTTTTTGGGTGTAGTTTAAAATATTTTTAACGATATTGACAAATTCATTGCTTAATTAAAATAATTTTATTTAATAAACGCAGACAAAATCAATCAAATTTTAAAAGCGTAAATCGGTAGAAATCCCAAGCAAAAGACCGCATTGAATTGCGGGACGGGAGGCGCGGACCCCTATAAAAAGAAAATGTGCGACTCGCTAAAAACACTGGCTGCTTAGCAGTTTTGAGGTGCATACGAGTACCTGTGAATGCTTGGGTTCCCTTTGCAAGAAATTGGATATACCTTGGCAACGTCTTCGATGGCTACGAATGTTGTGTATCTAATTATTGACATTGTTGGCTTAAGAACCGAGTCGCTTAGTCAACAGTATCAATAAGGAAAGTCTTCAAAGAGATGTCATAACATTCATAGGTATTGAGGTTAAATGCAGTTAGGTTACTCTCTGGCAACGTTTTAAACGGCTGCGAATTGGGTAATCTAAGCTCTTGGCACTCGAGCAACGTCTTTGAACGGCTGCGAAACTGCTGTCAATTATTGTCAAACCAAAGGGTTATAATTGCATGGAGTTAGGTTACCCTCTGGCAACGTTTCGACGGCTGCGAATTGGGTAATCTAGGTTCTTGGCAACAGTGCAACGTCTTTGAGTGGCTGCGAAACTGTTGACAATTATTTGATTATAACCGTTCCAAGTCAAATAGCAGCTAGTTTAATTATATAGCAAAATGCCGAAAGTCACGCGAAAGCGTACTAAGACAGTAGAGTCAAAACAGACGGATCCTGAACTAGTCCAAAGTCAACTATGTAAAATTACAGGTGAGAAATTTTTTCATTAGCACATAAGTCACATGACCTAGTCAGTTATCTGACTATAAATCAGGTTTGGCAAAGCAAATTAGGTAAATATCTAATAAGAATTTGCCAACCCAAGTTACTTGTGTCACGAGACGAACATGATACATATGTTCTCTTTATTTGGGAATTAAAAGATTATAAACTTATGTGCCATTAACAAGGTTAAATTAGTTTAATAAATAATTTCGAATTCATTATCAAATCAAATCAAATCAAATCAAATAATTTATTAATGTTAACACATACAAAGATGTTTACACACGTCACAAGATTGGATTGGAATAGATTTTTTTTAACAATAAAATCCCAATCTTTTTTTCAGTAAGAAGCAATATGAAATATGAAATCACAAGTGACTTACAATTAAAATAAAATACTTACACCTAAAACAAATCAAAATTTGCATGTCACAACTTAGTTACAGGTTAAAATCCTTAAAATTAAAATTATTGGAGTAATAATCCTCAAGACAGTAAAAACTTTTTTTTATAAGATACCCCTTCACTGCCCTACTGAACGTGCCAACAGGCAATTCTCTGATCCCCCGTGGCAACAAGTTAAATGCCCTAGGACCGTAATAGTTGGTTCCAGTCTTCGTTTTACTAAGTCTCTGAAAATCAGGTACTATATTAATGTTGTTGCGAGTACTATGTCGATGGACGTTGGCATGCCTGATATAGGAGTCTTCGTTTGATTTGACGTGGATCAGACATTGAAAAATATAGAGACTGGGCAAAGTTAAAATATTTAGCTTAGAAAATGCGGCTCGGCAATCCTCCCGGTAACTTAAGCCATCCACTATACGGACAGCTCTTCTCTGAAGTGAGAAAATCCTGGAAGCCGAAGAGGCATGGCCCCAATTAAACAGGGAGTAAGATATTAAGGCCTGTATTATTGCATGGAACGCAATAACCAAGACTGGCTTCGAGAGGTGACCCGATAAACTCCGCAATAAAAAGATGTTACTTGCCAATTTTTTAGCTAGGAACTCGGTATGATGGCACCATGTCAACTTGGGATCCAGATACACACCCAGAAAACGAACGCTCTCACTGTTATCTACTGAACTCAGATCTCTAAGTGAAAAATACATTTCCTTAGTTTTTGCGTCATTTAGGCATAACTGATTAGCTGAAAACCAGTCATTTAGGCTTGCCCTTGTCTGCCCAAGTAATCCCCGCGCAACTGACAGGTCACGATGGACATTCAGAGCTGTGGTATCGTCTGCAAATAAAATAATTTCGCCATTATCACTCATTACTTTTATGTCGTTAATATAAATAAGAAATAGGACCGGTCCCAGCACAGACCCCTGCGGTACCCCAAATCTCACAGGTAGTGTATTAGACTTATTCCCTTTCAAAGAAACAAATTGTTCTCTGTCAGTGAGATACGATTCAAGAAGATTCACGCTATCAGTAGTAAAGTTATAGCCTTTCAGTTTTGCAATCAGTAAGCTGGGGGAGACACAGTCAAACGCCTTTGTTAGATCACAGAACAAAGACGCTGTATACCCACATTCCTCATATCCACTATTGATAATTTCGATAATCTTGTCAATTGCCATGACAGTAGAGTGTGCCTCTCTGAAACCAAATTGTCTAACATTAAACAAATTACATTTTTCGAAATGGGTAACTAACTGGTTTTTAAGAGCTTTTTCAAAAATTTTCCCAAAGACCGGAATGATGGAAATTGGTCTGAAGCTTCCAGGGACATCCTTAGGCCCCTTTTTATGAACAGGAATTACTTTGGAGATTTTGAGGCATTTTGGAAACACACTCTTCCGCAGGCATTCATTATATAGTCGGGTTAATGGTATATAAATTTCATTTGCAATACATTTTATAATTTTGGT
This sequence comes from Pissodes strobi, assembly GCA_016904865.1. Classification (NCBI taxonomy): domain Eukaryota; kingdom Metazoa; phylum Arthropoda; class Insecta; order Coleoptera; family Curculionidae; genus Pissodes; species Pissodes strobi. Next base: position 195,755 of record MU183224.1, on the reverse strand, counting down.
ATTAAAACCATAGAAATCTCTACTGTCCTTGTTCTTTAAATTAAACATGATATCTCCCACCTGAATAAAAGTCAATTCATGAAACGAAAAGTTCTGAGGGCCCACAATCGTCTCAGAAAAATACTCAGCACTCGACCTGGAAGCCACTGGCATGGTGTTGATCAATCTCTCAACCTCCCCAACAAAAAAGTTATTAAAATCGCTAGGGCATAGGTGAGTTGACGTAATATTATCCTTAGATTTGTTTTTGTATTTACCTATAACCTGCCACATAGCTCTGGGGCCGTTTGAAGAGCCGCTAATAAAATCATCATTTGCCCTCACCTTAGCCTGCCCGATCGCACGTCTATACTTGATTCGAAATTCTCGGACGATGTTCGGCATCCCAGGAATGTCCCCTGATCTCGACATGTCAGTCAGAAAACCCAAAGTTTCCCGCATTTTACGCAGCTCGTCATTAAACCAAATTATCACCGGGTCGCTGTTGACAAAAGGTCTATTCCTCAGAGGAAAGGCAGCCTCAACCACCTCCACAACACGATTCAAAAACACCTCAAACTTAGCATCAACAGTCAGCTGTTGTATCATGAATTGATTCAAGATAATAAATATTCTTTGCTTATGGCATAAATGTGGTACAGATTTAGGAAACGGTATCCAGGTCAAATTAGACAAGAGTATCGGGTTTCAGTCAAGCCAATCAGGCCATTTAAATAAAGAAATAATACTGAAACACTCCGTATATATAAAATATGTAGGAATGATTCCAAGAATGATTTATTGAGTCAATTTAAGGTTTGACATAAAGTAATGTGATGTATATATTTAAAGGGTTTGAATCAAATATGGAGACCTTAAAGACAACTTATAGGATTGGTTGGTGTGCTGAAATTGGTTATTAATATTGACTATACATAAATAACAATAAATTACTTATTGAATAGGTTATGAAGCTTGCAAACATTTCAAAATCTGCCACTGGACAAGGTCCCTCGGCTGGCGTACCGTCCCTGCGTTAAAAAAAAATCTCTTAGACTGGTCAGCAAGGACCTGCTGCGGAAGTATCTTCCCTGCGTGAAAAAAGTAAAATTCTGCCTGGTCAGCACGGACCCGCGGCAGGAGTATATATCAACCGCGTGAAAAAAATAATAAAATCTAAAGATCTTTGATGTACTGCAAGTTAATATTACACAAGGTTAGCGTTTCGGGTAAAAGGGACTGACTTACGTGTAATTAGGTATAGAGTATCTGTTGGTTGGTAATTAGCGTTTAATAGAGGCGGACAAATGAGGTTAAATGTATGTAATGTAAATATGCCGTGGGCCATTACCTGCCACCTTGTTTTTGATAGCAATTTCATGCAAATTGGTCACCATAGTTTGGTCAAACATAATTAATGTTTATAAAATTGAGTTGGATATATTCTTTATACCATTGAACGAATTGATTATCTGAAAAACTTTACTCTTGCTTGTCGAGCTTTTTCCTTTCATAGTGCAATTTTAAAGGCGGTTGTAAGATCACTTAGTGGTAATTAACTTTCTAGGTCGTTAAATCTATATTAAGAAAATATCACGAGAAAAAAGTTGCTGCTATAATTGGTCCCATTTATCTCCATCTTTAATATTTTGCTTGATAAGAAATTAATAGAAGCGAGATGGTACGGCGTTGCGGTAAATTATCAGTTCACTCCGGTTAGATTCCTAACTTTCTCATTTTACCTCACGTAGATTCACCTGTCAATATCTGCGTCATATTATATCGTAAATTATAGTTTGCCTTATTATGATTTTCTTATAACTTCTCGGAAGCTTAATGCAAAATGACAACCAGAAACCTCTTCTGGCATGTTTACGCGCACGGTGATTAAAATTAATTTATAATAATAAAGAGATGTTTACTTAATGCCTTGATAACAAATCAAATGAAATCTATTAAAGTCATTACGAAAAGATGTATGCAATGGTGCTGTTTAGGCTTAATCGCATATTTATATCTAAAAAAAATCGTAATGGATTAATTAATGGCTTAGTTTATTAATATATTGGAATATAAATAATTGCCAAGGAATTCTGGTTTTGAAAAACCTTCATCTCTATAAATTAATGATTTAGTAACAGATATTAAAAAAAAATGTGTAAATTTAATGTAGCATTCTATGGAGCATAATATCTTAGCTCATATTCAAAACATATTCTAATAAACGTTCAATTTCTCAATATTAAACTGGCACCATTGTCGAACATTAGCATTATATTATATTTTATGTGAGATTTGCCAGAAACACATTCCTACTCTTGCGTTGTCATATTGCATTGCCAGCTGCTAATGGGTTTTGCAGAATATTTCATAGAGATATAGCAAGGACCGATCGAACATCCAATTTACATATTTGAATTGTTTCTAAACTATTTACATAATCATTGATTTTATCCCTTTTAATTTAAATCCAGGATATTGTAAGCCTGATAAATTAATATAGTGATCTTTTCATCGACATTTTCATTTAATTGAATATTTGGATAATGACCATTAATTAGAATGTTTGTATTATTTGCTAGCTTGATAGCCAAATCCAACCAAAGCTTTGTAACAGTAAACTCCAGGCAGCAATATCAACATCCATTTAAAGCCGAATTAATAATTTAATATTTGAACGCATAAGGCAAACAATATATCTATTACAATTTTCAATAATTGTTACAACTGAGATATGTTTTACTGCGAACAGATTTTTATTCGATGTGGCATTGTTCATTTTATTTGAGAGTTCGTAAAGGATATTTATATTTTTTGGGTGTAGTTTAAAATATTTTACTGATATTGACAGGGCCCAAACCTACCCTTCAAATTTTACAACTAAAATGAAATTCACCGCTTATTTAAAATAATTTTATTTAATAAACGCAGACATAATTAATCAAATTTTAAAACGGTAAATTGGTACAAATATAAAAAGAAAATGTGCGACTCACTAAAAACACTGGTTGGCTAGCAGTTTTGAGGTGCATACGAGTACCTGTGAATGCTGTGGGTTCCCTTTGCATGAAATTGGATATTACTTAGCAACGTCTTCGACGGCAGCGAATGTTGTATAACTAATTACACTGATATTGTTGGCTTAACAACGGGAAACCGACTGGCTTAGTCAACAGTATCAATAAGGAAAGTCTTCAAAGTGATTTAATAACATTCATAGGTATTGAGGTTAAATGGAGTTAGGTTACTCTCTGGCAACCTTTTAAATGGCTGCAAATTGGGTAATCTGAGTTATTGGCAACAGAGCAACGCCTTTCGACGGCTGCGAAACTGTTGTCAATTATTGGCAAACCAAAGGGTTATAATTACATGGAGTTAGGTTACCCTCTGGCAACGTTTCGACGGCTGCAAATTGGGTAATCTTAGTTCTTGGCAACAGAGCAACGTCTTTGAGCGGCTGCGAAACTGCTGACAATTATTTGATTATAACCGTTCCAGGACAAATAGCGGCTAGTTTAATTATAGCAAAATGCCGAAAGTCACGCGAAAACGTACTAAGACAGTAGAGTCAAAACAAACCGATCCTGAACTAGTCCAAAGTGAACTATGCAAAATTACAGGTGAGAAATTATTTCATTAGCACATAAGTCACATGACCTATTCAGTTATCTGACTCTATAAATCAGGTTTGGTAAAGCAAATTAAGTAAATAACTAATAACCAATACAAGTTACTTGTGTCACGAGACAAACATGACAATTATTGTGTTATGTGCCATTAACAAGGTTAAATTAGTTTAATAAATAAAACCAAAATACCAATTCATGACATGTATTATGAATTGATTCAAGATAATAAATATTCTTTGTTTATGGCATAAATGTGCTACAGATTTAGGGAACGGCATCCAGGTCAAAGTAGACAAGAGGATCGGGCTTCAATCAGGCCATTTAAATAAAGAAATAATAGTGAAACACTACGTAGGTATAAAATATGTAGAAATGATTCCAAGAATAAATTATTGAGTCAATTTAGGGTTTGATATAAAGTAATGTGAAGTTGTAAAGGGTTTGAATCAAATATGGAGGTCTTAAAGACAACTTATAGGATAAAGGAGTAAAATTCTGCCTGGTCAGCACGGACCCGCGGCTGGAGTAAAAACATAATAAAATCTAAAGATCTTTGATGTATTGCAAGTTAATATGACACAAGGTTAGCGTTTCGGGTAAAAGGGACCGACTTACGTGCAATTAGGTATAGAGTGTCTGTTGGTTGGTAATTAGCGTTTAATAGAGGCGAACAAATGAGGTTAAATGGATGTAATGTAAATATGAAGTATACCTTTTTGCCTTGGGCAATTACCTGCGATGTGCATATGTTTGATAGCAGTTTCGTGCAAATTGGTTACATCATAATTAATGTTTATAAAAATAAGTTGGATATATTCTTTATACCATTGAACGAATTGTTGTGTATGATTTTATTTGTTGAAAATTTTACTGTCCAATTTATTGATTGATAAACGCATTTAATATGTAGGGATTTGTTTGCTTAAATTGTATTATGATTTAATTTTTATTTGTACGACTTTTAATTTATTAAATTAATTAACTTGTGTATGATTTTATTTGTTGAAATTTTTTCTGTCCAATTTATCGATTGATAAAATACTTTGCAAGGATCTATTTGCTTAAATTGTGTTATAATATATGTTTCAATTGTACGACTTTTACTTTACTAAATTGCTAAACTTTGTATGGTTTAAAATTTTTAGTGCGCTAGAAAGTTCAATATATAAATGTCTAACTATTATTACAATAAATTGTGCTCTATCGAAATCTGACTTTTATTGCTGTTATTAGCTTTATAGAAAAGAGGTACGCTACTCGAAGATTCATTGTAAACTAACTTAAACTTATTTAAACTCTAAAAGACCCTGGGACGAGCACATCGTAGGTAAAGGTTCTCATAATATAATAAAGTAAACAAATGACGATCACAACCAATACTATACTCTGGCGTGTAAGCAAATGACCGGGGTGTGGGTAGTTTCAATATGTAAATGAGAATAACGTCAATTCCACCCATGTAACTAGGTATACCAAGAGAGACCAAAAACTTGATGGAAGTCTATTATAAAAGAAGATATTCGATCTTTTGGTAAAACAAATGCGAATTAAAACTCATGTTGCAACATCGAACTTTTGCAAAGTAAATGATCTGAAAACACACATTGTACTCCGATATCTACAAGCAAGTAAGCAGAATATTTCGCAGCATCAAAAGTAATTACCCATTCCCTAGATACGACGTATATTCCCGACTGAGGCAAAATGTGATCTAGTGATCAGAATGTGCTACATACGAGAGAATATCCTAGTTCATAATATGTTGCATAAGTGTTTATACAAAATTAGCTACCAGTTTTGATTCGTTAGACGCCAACTGCAATGTTATGATTACAACAACGGATTACTCAAATTGTAGAGGAATCAGCGTTGATCTTAGAGAGGGAAGAATTTGCTGCTCACTTTCTGATCACACATCTTTGACGTTGTGAAGTGCCACTCCTACAATAATATTATAACTATGCAAACTGGGATGATCTGTGAGAGTTCTTCCTGGGTCAATGTTTATTTTATTTCAGACACTAAATCAATTTGTTGCCTCAATGCAGGAATGGAATAACACATCGAAAGTGCTATCAGGTTAGTTACAGAAGCCAAATCCTTAGGTTGACGAAGAGTATGTAAGTAAAATAATAAAAAGTCATTTCAGAATGCTGAAGTTGGCAATAATTATTTTGTTGAGGTGAGTAAAGGTAGAAAATACCAAAGGAATAAGCTTCTGAAAAATTATTCCAAACTTACCAGAATGTTCCAATCTTACCCTACCTTAAACAATCTCCTAAGGTAATGGTCTACCTACCACAGACAACGATAACATTACCATGGTAGAACCAGAGTTCCTCAAATACCAGCAATATATTGAGGACAGTGAGATTGCTAGCGTTTCTCTGTAGCTAGATGTTACGCATATTAGACATCTTCACGCTGGTCAGAGTGCGCAGTACTTTTTTTAACTCTCAAGTATGCAACTTAGCCCTAATTGCACAAACACTCAAAAAATACTTTTCTCTCCCGTGCTATCAGTGTGTGTAAAATTTTTGAGTCTTCCTTTGCATCCCTTGTTATCTTGGAAACCGATTTCATTTGTAATAAGATATCAACGAAACTAAACGGGGATTGTTTCTGATATAATAGTGAAAATTGCATTTCATGCCCTAATTATGTTACACGTTGCTTATGCATTAACATGCTCAGGTCATTCTTCGACGGCCAAACAAGTGTTTGGTTTGCAGAGAATAGCTCTTCGTATGATCACAGGAGTCCATGTAGAAATAACGCGAGAGATGGGTTCAGAAAACTGAGAATATTTAATCTGCCTTCTTTATTTATCTCCCAGTGTTAGTTTGTTAAGAAGAATTTAAATATTTACGAAACACACGACAGCCTTCATGAGGACAATACCCGAAACAATGCTAAAATTAGAATTGATTTTACCAGAATAACCTAAACTAAACCAAACCATTGGGCATCTCGGTCAGCAGCATTATGTCCTGGCATTATCACATTTCTGGCATCACCTATATTTTTTGGGTTTAGTTGAAAATATTTTTAATGATATACAAATGGGAAATATGTCAGTCCCACCGATGTAACTAGGTATACTAAGAGAGGCCAAACGTTTGACGAAGGCCTATAATAAAGGAAAATAGAAGCACGCAATCCGTTCTTTTGGTAACATAAATGGAGGTAGGTCTGGTCATAACGAGCTGGGATCCTGTCCCCATTCCTGTTGTGTCTAGTGTTACGTATTCTGAGAATAGAGCATGGGGTTACAGGCCTATGCAGACGACGTTGTGATTATGGCACAAGGAATATTGCAGAGGCTTTTGAAGGAAGCACTGACAAGGTTCTCGCAGTGGTGTAGGGATAATGAACTCAGTACTAATCCCAATAAGCTATAGATGATCACCTTTACCAGGAAAAGAAAGCTGGGAAAGGAACCCTCTTGTGGCTAAGAAATGCGTCAAGAATCTGGGTGTCTGTTTGGACTCCAAACTGACCTTTCAGGAACACATTCAGCTCAGGACCGCGGCAGCGCTCAGTGCTCTGTGGGCTTACCGTAGGGCGCTGGGGGAACGTGGGGACTTGGGCCGAAAACTATGTTGTGGATCTATAGGACGATGATTGCTCTTATGCTCATGCACGGAAAAATTTCGTAATATGACTTTTTGTTCACTGTAACCTCTGGTAATCAGAATGATCTTGACATTAAATTTATGTACGAGAGAATAATCTAGTTCATATGTTGCATCTAGGCCTTTACCTTGAAAGTTTGTGTACAAAATTCGATACCACTCGTTACACGCCGACTGCAAAGTCCGAGATTATCATTCAGTGATATCAGCAGACTTACTCATCACAACAAGAGCGATAATGATAATAAAGAAGCTGAAGCATTTACAATCGTCAACGGGGTTACCCAAATTATAGAGGAACCAGCGTTGATCTCAGAGCGGAATGAATTTGTTGCTGACTTTCTGATCACACATTCTTGCCGTTGCCAATTACCACTCCCACATGAACATTACAACTATGCAGACTGGAACGATGTGTGAGGATTCTTCCTGGGTCAATGTTTATTTTATTCCAGGCACAAAATCAAAGAGGCTCATTTTCAATTTTTCAAAAATAATTTTATTCAAAAGACCTTGATATATAAAGTTAATATACCAAAAATCAGATTTTTCTGAGAAGTCTAAATCGGTGAAAATAAATAAGAAAGTGCTGCTGGAACATTGTAAAGACGTGACGTCATCAGATATGAAATTCGCGTTGGGATATATATTTATCTATGACAGTGACAGAAACGTCAGCATTCTCGCGGCTGGTGGCGTAGGTCGCGGCTTAGCAACAGAACGTGATCCTATCTTATTACGTCACATCCCCGATCCAGACGCCCTTCGAATTCTGCATATTTAAACTCTTATATTTCAAGCACCGCTTAATGAATTGATTTAAAATTTTGAATATGGCTTATTTTTATGAAGTGTTTTGGATAGGTAATAGAAATTTGATTGTTTTTTTTTTGAAATGAGCCCATTGTTGCCAAATGCGGGATTGGAATAATACATCTCAAGTGCTATTAAATTACCTACAGAAGACTGTGTGGCAGATTTTAGCATTTAAGAAGGGACTTAGTTAATGAGAAACACTCATAGATCGCCGTTTTAAAATGGTTCTTTATCAGTGTAGAGCCCACTCCCAGGAAAGTTGTTTCTCCCAGATTATAATCTACAGTTCAAAAACCGAATCAACCAATATTGTCACCCATGCACCTATTGCCGCCTTAAGATCTCCCTGTAGAGCATGTGTCTTCGTTGGAATTAACAATAATAAAATGATCTTGTAAATACTTACACAAGTAGTGCAATTAATCAAACAATGCAGCAACTGAACAGCTTCGGAAAGTATTTACTGGTATCAAACAGGCATTCTAGATAAAAAGAAGACATTAAACAGTTAAATACGTAACCTAGAAATGAAAAATATACTTAACAATTCGTCTGAACAAAAAGAGTGTATATCCATACAATTTGACCGTTCTGACAAAGTGCGCATTAATGGTCTATTTCAACGTCGTCTTCCTCTTTCCGAACGTAAATAGTGAGTGTATTTCTTACATTTTTGGAGAAGGATATATTTCCTTGTTTCATCTTTTTCTTTTTTCAAGTTTGAGTTGCTTCTCGAAGTGTGTCTGTTAAGGCTGTAGTAGTAGATTGTCCTAATCAGCCTAATCTGCAGGAATTAAAATCTCCGGAGAAAGACTCAGTCTTTTCCGACGTTGTGTGGACTGGACGTGGTTTTGTTAAAGTGGATATTATATACTGATTCTCTATATTTGGAAGCTTTACATCTATCCAAGATGAACAACCCAGTGTATTTCCAGAATGCTCAATTTTCTGCTCTGTTGTGCTATTTTGAAAGTGACTTCAGACTGCTGTAACAAAATCAGCATCGATGTATAGACCTCAGTTGCTGTGGCCATGTTAGTAATTTTGATGAAGGCATTTCCAAATAAATCCAGAACTGTGAGACTAAACGACTGGGATTCTACGCAGCAAATTGCTCACATTCGCTTCATAAAATATGCTCAGTAGCTAGATAAAAGGCACATCCAGTGCTTGTAGTGTATTTACCCTACTTGTATGCATGCAGTCAGGTAGATAGCATAGCATAGAAACCCCGTATATCACGAGCATGATCGCTAAAAACAGTAATTTTGGTGTGTGCTGTATAGAGCGTAAAAAATAAACTGGTGATTTTTTTTTAAGCTCTAGTAAGCTAGATAAATATTTATAGCCGGGAAAAACTATATCGGTTTGCATTAAGAAGATCAACCTTTTACTAGGAATAATACAAATAAGTGACATATAAGTTCCTTTCACATAAAAAGATACCTCGAGTATTAGTAGCTGTGCAAGTGCATGGAATAGATTTATTGAGTCGTTACTTCCTAAGTTTAAGTTTAATATTTCCAAATAATATCTCAAAGTTTCTCTTACTTCAGCTATTTACTAATTAGGAGTTTGGTGCAGCTCCTTAATTTTCCGTTCTGGAATCCTTTGGGGTATATTGAAAGACGTTGAAGCTTTGCGACATACCTAACATTGCACCATACACTAGAGCTTAAATTACTTTTTATAATCCTTTTTCACCACTTTTCCCGTTCAACCTATATTTTATATTTAAGACCGCTGAATAACAGTATGTGTTAAGTAACAATCGACAACACACTTCAGCGTTCATCCAGAAGATTGTGTTAATAGCTTCTCCCTGTAGATCTTCATTGACTGTATATTTTCTCCACAGGTTAAATCATTTGATTTACCATTTTTTTAACTGTTTATTTCCCCAATGATATTATCGCTACAAAGGGATTAATTTGTAATTGTTTTATTTAGAGGATTAACCTTTATTTAGGGCGTTCTGTGATTGTCTGTTACTAAGTTAAAGCTTAATAAATAACAGATTTTAGTTAGGCAGTATTGATGATTTAAAATTTAGGATCAAGGTTTAATAATTTGATAATTTGGATGAGACATAGCTTAAGGAATCTTATAGTTATTTTAAGGGCAACATTATAATCTCAATTAGATTTGAGACCGAATTAATGTTTCCTTGAGCAAGAAATGTCTCAAGATATATTTAATCTCTTAAATAAACAGCTCAAGTAGGATCTTTCATGTTTATTTTGGGATGCTGAAGTCAAGGTGAAGTTGAAATTTCCTTTAATGTTTCTCGATATTTTTATATATGTTTTTTTTTTCAAAATTTTACTACCCTAAATTTCAGTGGTTAAAAATCACTGATATATTCATAGTAGAAAGCTTAGTGGCGCCTTCACCTTACTGCCAACAGCTCTACGACCCACACCGGTTGTTAAGCAATTAATTAATCGTGTTACAATAATTCCGTATCACGATTTTTGTTCCAAATACGCTTATATTTCTTTCTGCTATAGAAACAACATTTTACCTTAAAACTACTTTCAAGTTACAACTCCAATCGGCCCGCTAACAACAGTATTGAAGTTTCAAATTTGAGCAGGGCAAAAATATCAATAAATAATAATGTCAGTCTGGATTGTTTGAATTTAATTTTTCTCTTAAATATATTATTTGATAATTATGGCTTTATTTTAAAACAGGAATTAATATTATGATTATTCCTATACGAACACAGCAGTAGAGAAACTTATTCAAATATGTATGTAAATTATTTATGCAACATCTTGTTTTTGGCCTTGACTACGAGAGGTATTTTGAGAACGTACGCTATTTTTATTTTTGTTTTTTGAATTTTTGTTTCATTTTATTTTAATTTTATACATATTTGATATAGTGTAGCGAAAGATAACAGAACTGAGCTTACAATTGGCATGTGGCTTTACGGGAAATTTCCTTTTGATTCGGAAGGGCTACTTAGGACACGTAATTGTATTTAATCTAACCTTACCTGACAAAAATCGTATCGTTGTATATCATGTTTAATAGATTTTGCCTATACCAAAGTTTACTAAATAAAATATAAGTTCCCGCGCTCTCGAAGCACGCAAAACCGGCTAGACCCCTCCCCCTCGTCCCGCTCGAGGGGCCAGCTACCGCCGATGCATACGCATTCACAGTTGTTCACGGTATTTGACGGTACAAAGTACAAAGTTTACAGAATATGCAGGTATCTGCAGCACGCTTGTGATCTCAATGCATCAAAGTTCCGACAGTGAGTGAGGCAACTTATATTTATTCTGTAAACTTTGCCTATATCCATTGTACCTTACAGTCACAGTTGTATAGTTTGTCAGACTTGAAGCTTGGCGAATAAGGGAAAAGGTACAGTTATTTAATTTCTGATAGTAGTTAAGCAATAGAACTAATGGAACTGTCTTTGCATATAGGGTTTGTTTAGGTTCTGGTTTAGGAAGCCAATTTTTCAAATGGGTGATCCATTATTAATTGAGTATCCATTATATTATAATTTGCTTTAAAGTATGTTAAGTATTCATTTTGTACTTATTTTGCTCTAAAATAAATCTGTTCAAAAACAAATTGGCAAAGTGAAATTAATTGATTTCAATTAATTCACTTTTATTAGTATTTTTTGGCGTGATATACTGAAGGTTATTTCTACTCACATCTTTATTAATTTCTCTATCAATGATCTGAACTAAAATAACTGACGCCCTCACCAAATTAAGGCAGACTGGCATAAGACTTGGCTACTTAACCACGAGAACTTCCTATGACTTAACAAGACACGTTCCATGGCTGAGGTCATCTACGGTGTCAACCTTTAGGAAGCACCCCAAGTACAAAGGTCACCAAGAATATTCCATCCTAATTTTATTGCCCATTTCATGTCAGAGGGAGATTAAAATAAACCCATTGTTTGTAGAATTTTTCAATATTTTATTTAACACACTAGCGCAGCTCCCATATGTGGGAATAAAATATATTATTAGCATGCTCCAAGCCTATACTGCCTGAATATCTTAAGTTTTTATTTTTGATGATATTAATCCAAATGAAAATTAATAGAAAAAATTCTCAACTAATAGATTTTTAAATAGTAACAAATTGTCGCTTTTTCATTAGTACAATTTTAATAGTATTTTACTTTATGTGATATCGATGTATTGTAATCTATGGAAAGTACTAACGCCTCTAATTGCATTTTTGATGTCTATTAAATTTTGAGAACTTGGTATCTATGACCACATTATAAGTTACTAGTTACTACTAATTTATATGGTTTCAGCTTAAATGAATGGGGAAACTGGAGAAAGTGAAAAATGTTATAAATATACGTTACATGTTTATGTCAAATATGTTAAGCAATTTTACCTTAAGAAAGGGAAGTTTCTCCCTTCCCATTTTTCTTTCCCATCTGTCACTTTATACAAATTTAATCCTATATCTGTCGCATGCATTTTGTTTCGGGTATCGGTATTTCCTTATTTTCTTTCTTGGCTTATCCTTTCGTTTTATGATGGCATAACTTCTGGAATAACGTATTTCCATAACCAATTTTCCGGCCCTTTTCCTTTCGTAATATATTTCGCCAGTTTCAATAACATATTTATGAGGGTGTATAGTAATCAGGATATTTCTTTTTTCGACAACAAAATAGATACAACTCCTGTCGTATTGGATAACTCTTTGAGAAGAACGGATATTTCATCAAATCCAATAGATTCTGTGATATGTTTTCCTACTGTTTAACGTTCCCTCCATTTAAGCGATAGCGAAAAACCGATTAAATAAATAGAAATAAATTAAGGCAAATCAGGATTTGATACATTCATGACAAATATTAGAAAACAAATTTTATAAGAAGCTTTACCTTCTTCACTTAGTTTTCGAAATCAATAAAATTGTATTTAAAATAAAAAAATTGTATTTGGCATGAACATTTTTTTTTAATTCTACGGGATTGCTAAACATTTATTTCATTTACAGCTTACTTAGTTACGCTTACGTCTTGTGTATTTCCAATAAGGAAATAATTGCTTCAATCGAAACTTTGCATTTTCCAATCAGAATTACGCACTTCTTTGCATCAAGTAAATAGGCTATAGGACGCAATGAATGTCATTTTTGGCATAAATAAATGTGTATGTTTTTCCAAATAACTATATTTACCTGTTTCATACAAAAGAAATTTTATTTAGTTTTAGAATGTTTGCAATTAAAAGCAATTTTTACGCAAAACAAGATTATACACAAAAAATACACAAAAAACAGTCTACCTACCACCTTGGTATATCATGTGTTGAATAGTTAAAAAAATTATAATATTTTATTCATATACAAGTGTCAAGTATTTCTCGTTTTGATAATTAAGATAATAGAGTTTAAGTCGAAAATTTATCCACTACCATTTCAGTTGAATTATGCTCTTTCACTTTCCATTTCAACATTGTAATTTAAAAAGCTGTGTTTCACAAAGTTATGAACCCACATCACTGGATTCAAAAACCACTGTAATTACAATTATTATTACTCCTCAAGCAACAGAGCATTATTATATATTGGGCATTCCAGACCACTTAAAATGCATTTGAATCTTTTAATATATTATTAAACTTTATGCGATTTTTAGCGATTTATTATTCAGGTATTCGGCAATAAATTCTGCCGTTCGAATAAGGGCGTAAAATATGTCCATAATATTTTTATTTCATTATTTGCAGTAAAACTTGCCGCATATCTAACAGGATATGTGTATTTTTGCAGGTCAATAACCCATATCAGTAGTATAGTTACGATTTCATAATCAAATGAAGTTTTGAATTAAAAAGGTACTATTTGGAGATGAGCCTACTTGCGAAACTTTTAAATAATTTGCAAAATTGCTTAGGTGTGATTAAGAAGATTTTATTCCAAAGGTCTTATCTTAAATAACTTTTGCAAATTTACCTTTATCTTTGTGTCTCATATTGAATTATTATAATAATTTAAATAGCTCTCATTCACACCCTGACTTCTATTTTACAATCTCTTTAATTACCTTTCAATTGGGAATCCATTATTAATTAAGTGTTCATTTTGTACATAATTTGCTCTAAAATATATGACCTATTCATTTTGTACATAATTTGCTTTAAAATATTGTAACAAGCAAATTTTGGAGAGGCGACGTGCGACGTTCAAAGGCGAGGACGTGACAACCCTGGAAAACGAATGGCGCAGCAGTAGAATCGAATCGGTGTTATATAATACGGAGTATATAGATA
>MU183224.1:140611-165936 GCA_016904865.1 Pissodes strobi | reverse complement strand
ATTGATCCCAAAATGGGATGATGGTAAACCGGCATTTTTCCTCTACTCATATCTAGTAATTTTAGTCATAAATTTTAGTTAGTTTTTAGTTTTTATTTTGACAAATCCAATGTCATGTACTTTTGACCATATGGCTAATAAATGATGATTGATTGATTGATTAAGTTTAAATACCCAAATAATGAGGATATTATATAAGAAAATGAGACAATAAATCATTGAAAGAGTTAGCCACGGTTACAGCGCAACTAACCTAGACCCATCTAAGAACCAATAGACAAATCGCCTCATCGATACAGGACTATATTCCTCTTCTACTATTTTCCAACAACTTTTACACAGCGCTCCTCTGACAGAAAATCATTATCAAAGAACAAGCTGCTTTAGATATTTAAAATGGCTTCCAATTAAAATATTATGCCTCATATTTATTTATTTTGTAATCATTTATCTTCATGAAATTCTTATAAAATTTAGATTATTTAGCCACAAAATATAAATAATTACAATTGCAGAATTTTCATGAGATGTTTAAGTTATTTGGGCCAGTCTTGCACTCAGCGTGTCATGTATCTCCAATATTTCATACGCCTATTTTCTAATATTTAAGTGCAGATATAATTGGCTCAATTTATTGACACAGTGAAACGCTTCTTTCAAATGCATAAAACCATATTCCATAATATGTTCTCTAACCTTCTCAGGATCAGAAAATGCAACTGCTTTAAATGAAACAGTCAATTCCTGATGATGTTTTTCTAATATTACACCATATTTTTCATAATAATTAATACATTTGTAGCTTTTACTATTTTACTGCTTATGTGTTTATTTAAAAATGAACGTGAGATTATATTTGATGATATCTTTGTCTATTATTTGTAAACCTTTCCCATAGAGAACATAGAAATAGAAAGGATCATGGGAATTGTAATTCAAATAGCGCACTTATGTCGTCAGTTAATGTAACATAATTTGAATTAAATCAGCACACCTTGTCGATATATTATTTTCCGTTGACAACCCTCAGTATATTCTTAAAATGCTAATTACGGAATATATGCTTCTAATTAAATTCTTTTGTGTAGGCATCAATCGCCTAATGATTTCCATTTCGTTCCGTTCAAGATTTAGTAATCTAAACGTACGCTTACTCACCCACTCACTTTCATAACTAAATGCAATATGTTCAAGCCATAACTACTTATTTTTTCGGGTTTATAGGTTTACCGTTTGTTGAGTGGGCGATATTAACGAATCAGGATTTGACCAAAAATACTTTATTTTTATGAAAAAATACATTCCGTTTTATCGCAGATACAGCGAGGAATAACGAATGTGGAAAATATCTTTTTCAGGTTCTTTTTTGTCGACTTAGAAGTTACCTGATTTATTCAAGAAACATTAACACATTTCGTTGTGGAATTCAGTTCCTATCAATAGAATTTTTGTCCTGTTATCCGATGCTGCTAACTTAGATATGCTAGATGATCATAACTTAAAATGGTATTGCTCAAGTGGGTGATTCCTCACAGATGATATCGGAAACTATTAAGTTGCAGGTGAACCGGTTCAATCTAATCTTGGATCGGTTTTGATCCGGTTCTGAACCGATTCCGGTCCACTAGAGCTAGAAATATAGATTTTATCCCACTGTACTAAAACATATGAAACAGCCAAGGCATAATCGCTAGCAACGAAATAATACATTTACCATATACGAAAATATTCAAAAATAATATTCGATATCTTATATTCTTACCTAAAAAGCATAAAAGAGTCTTCCACATGGTCAGATAATACTTTAATTCTATAGTATATTGAAAACCTCAAAGCTAACCAAAACCAAGCATAACTAACCCAAACTACCATCTGTCAAACAGTTTTTAACCCCATGACCTAAGTTGACCAAAAAATAAATAAAATGATACAGTTCATGCGGATGATTCCTGGCAGCTGACCTCTGGAGCCTGCCAGCTTTTAACCGGTCCTGATTCGGTCTTGGACCGTTCCTGAATGGCTTTGAACCGGTCTTGAGCCGATCTAAACCTTATTAGTTGTTGAGTTGTAAGGGACGAATGCACAAGCCCAAATGTCAACCTCAGCTGCTCGTGTGATGACTTCGGTTATCTGGTTCACCCTGCTATATAACAGACCAGGCTCTGACGACCAAATGATTGCTGGAATAAGCAATCTCCACTGAGGAAACTACTGCATTAAAGATCTACGGATATCCTTGGTATAAATCATCATGGCGAAGTTCAGAACCAAATT
Source organism: Pissodes strobi (assembly GCA_016904865.1). Taxonomy (NCBI): domain Eukaryota; kingdom Metazoa; phylum Arthropoda; class Insecta; order Coleoptera; family Curculionidae; genus Pissodes; species Pissodes strobi. Next base: position 163,662 of record MU183224.1, on the reverse strand, counting down.
ATCTGGAGTAATAAGTTCCTCAATCGGATCTCCGAGGAGAACAGTGATGAACAAGACTGTGAATACAAACGATTTAAAAATTGGTACATGGAAAGTGAGATCCATGTCTGAATTTGGAAAGATGCATATTGTTGTACACGAAATGCGAAGACTGAAACTCAACATTCTAGGAATCAGTGAAACAAGATGATCCGGTCATGGCCAGATCCCAACAGATGGAGACATGCTGTACTTCTCTGAGAACGATGATAATCGTCACAGTCTCGAGAGACATTATGGCGTCCGTTACCAACTTCGTTCCTGTCTCAGATCGTGTCATGCTCTTGTAACTATAGACCAACTCAAGGAAACTAAACATAATGCAAATATATGCCACTAATAACGCATCTGGTAAACACTTCTTTTGAGACTGGAATCTTTCCAGATATTCTAAAGTGCTCAAAAATCATACCAATCTTTAAGGGAGATCCAGCAATGACCGAAAATTACCGCCCTATTGCTTTAACCTCTTGTTTTTCGAAAATATTTGAATATGCTATGCTTGAGAGACTTATACAACACTTAAATGACAATAATAAATTATCTTCATGTCAGCATGGTTTTAGAGCTGGAAAATCTACTTCAACAGCAATTTTGTCTTTCCTGGATGAGATAGTGGAGGGTCTTGAAGCGGGCGAGCGCCCTGTTGGGATATTCTGTGATCTCAGCAGGGCGTTTGACTGTGTTGATCATGACATGATTCTTGATAGATTGGAGCAGTATGGTATTCCTGGGAGTGTTTTGAACTGGTATTCTTCATTTTTAAGATTTCGAAGGCAGTTTGTTCAGGTGGGTGATCAAACGGGGAAAAAGCACAACTCAAAAAGCCTTGATGTCAACATTGGCGTACCACAGGGTTCCGTATTAGGACCTATTCTATTCCTCTTGTTTGTAAACCCCCTACCAGTGGACCTATCAGAAAGCAAAATAGTGGCTTTTGCTGATGATACTACAGCAGTTGTCAAAAATGACCTACATGCCTCCATGGATGTTGCAGTGAGTGAGGCAATTAAAGAGCTGAATGATTGGTTTGTTAACAACAACCTGTTCTTGAATATTTCTAAGACTCATTTTATGGTCAAATCAAACCCGTGCGGAAATCGATTCAGATCTATGGTGCCAAAATTCACGGCTAAGCCGTGAAAAATCTGTTAAGTTTCTCGGTCTTGTCCTGGACGATACTTTGTCATGGGAGAGTCATTGCCTGGATTTGGCTGGCAGATTGAACAGTCTCTGTTTTGCTGTCCGAAATTTAAGGACTGTTCTGGAGCCACACCAGCTATTGAGTGTTTACTATGCTATGGTACACTCGCGCATTTTGTACGGCATTCAATTCTGGGGCACTTCTTTATTTACAGATACCGTTTTTAAATCGCAGAAACGTGTGGTCCGCTGTATGGCGGGTGTGTCAAGTCGAACTTCTTGTGTTCCCTTCTTTAAGGAATTTAAAATTTTAACTGTACCGTGTGCTGTAATATATCAAATTTGTCTTTTTGTGTTTGACAATAAGGAAAAATTCCTAAGAAATAATGAATATCATTCATATAATACTCGTTACCAGGATAACTTTTTAATACCAAAGAATAGATTAAGCAGATCAAAAAATTTCGTTCTTAACATAGGTCCAAATATGTTTAATAATTTGCCTTTGCAGATTAAAACTTGTAATAGTTCACTGTCCTTTAAAAGAATGTTGAAAGATTTTTTAGTTGAGAAATGTTATTATAATATTAGCACATTCTTACATCCTTAAATTTAGAATTAGCATTAGAAATAGGTATTACATGCTGTTTTTTTTAATGTATGCTTTTTGTAAATTGACGATGTCCATATACAAATATTGTATCGTTGGAAAAATAAAGATTGTATTATATTGTATTGTTTTGTACCGCAGACAAACCTGAAGAAGAAAATGAGTCCTTTTACGAACTAATCAGACAAACGCTTGAGTCGCTAAAACCAAGAGATATCACTATAATTCTTGGAGACTTTAATGCCAAGGTCGGAAAAGGAAGATGTGACAAGTACATAGGTGAATATGGATTGGGGATAAGAAATGGAAGAGACCATAGGCTAATACAATTTTGCCAGGAGAAAGAGATGATAATAACTAATACCTTCTACAAGCTTCCAAAACGACAACTCTACACATGGAAGTCCCCACAGGACAGTGACCAAAACCCCATAAGAAATCAAATGGACTACATCCTGATAAGCGCAACATATAGAAACAACTATCAGTTAAAACCTATCCGGACGCTGATGTCTCCCCGGACCACAATACCTTACTGGCTCAGATGCACATCAAACTCAAAAGAACTCCAAAGAAGATAGAAACTCGGATAAATACAGAGCACTTAAAGAACCAAGACATACGAAATGAGTTACAAACAACAATAAACAAAATCTGGAAACACTCGAGCAAGGAAGAATACCGAAATTGCAGTAACACAAACGAAAAATGGTGTAGTATTAAATCAGCTTTATTGGAACCATCAATAGACATTTTTCTAGAAAGAGAAACCCATGGGAAAGAAAGAATGGATAACTAACGGAATTCTTAATCTCATGGATAAGAGAAGAAGCTATAAAGGAAAAAATGAACAACAATATCAAGAAACACAACGAATACTCCGCACAAAAAATCAGAAAAGCAAAGGAAGATTACCATAAGCAAACATGTGATGAAATTGAGGAGCTATAAGCAAAATACGACAGTTTTAACATTACAAAAAAAGTCACAGAACTCGCCGGTACCAGTAAACCAAGGCAGCTCAATATATTGTACAATAACAATGGGAAAATAAAATTTAAAAATTAAAATTTATTTATTTATTTACCGCAAACCATTTACAACAAGGTAATATACATAATAGTAAACTAAAACAACAAGTTATAATACTTAGGCTAGGCTACTAGATACTTCTGAAAACTTCAAATGCTATGATAAAAAATATAAAACACAGATAACTCATGAAAGTCAATAAACATGGAGCCTTAAAAACCAAAACATAACATTTAACAACAATCATAAATTAAAATATCACAATCACTAAAATTCAACAGCATATAAACACCACCCATTTATCTCACAATTTTTAAAACATCTTTTTTAAATTTAACAATTTTATTTTCAAAAAAATGTATTTGTTTAGCTAAACTGTTAGCCCTACAAGCTAGACGAGTCATTGGTTCATTAATACCATAATTAGTGCGGTGGAAGGGTACAAAGAAACCATCAGACTGTCTATTACTAGTGGGTACTCGCAACTGTACCAAAGCCAATAACTGAGGGCAGTCAATGGCTGCATTTATGACTCTGTGATGGAATGCCATATCAATAAGAATTCTCCTTGCTTCGAAAGATGGTAGATTTAAACTGGTTCGGATCCACTCATACTCATACTCCTCTCTCCGATAACCAGACTTAAAGGCTGCTGTTCTTAAGAATTTATTTTGTACCCTCTCCATTTGGTTGATGTAGCAATGATATGAGGGAGACCAAACAACTGAGCAGTACTCCAGAATTGGACAAACAGTGAGCAATAAAGCCTCCTAAAGGTAAATATAGAGAATTCAGATGAGGACCTCTGGATAAAGCCCAGCATTCTCATAGCTTTTGATGTAATCTGATTAATGTGACTAGAGAATGTGATTCTAGAGTCAATCAGAACCTCAAGATCAGATACCTCCATTTTACAATTGAGTGGGGTATGGTCAAAACAGTATATAAAGTTTAGAGAATCTTTTCTACGTGAAAATGAGACTTTGTGACACTTACTAATGTTTAAAGACATCATATTCATACCACACCACTCAAAAAAAGAGTCCAGGTCCCTCTGAAGACACAAAGCATCCTCCAAAGACCTAACCTCCTTAAACAGCTTCACATCGTCAGCAAACATCAAGGCATTGCAGAATCTAAATCTCTGGGATAGATCAATAAGAAACAAGCAAAAAATGACGGGGTCACAGTGGGAGCCCTGAGGCACCCCAGAAGATACAACAATCTCATTTGAGACACAACCACCAATCTTCACTAACTGGGACCTTCCAGTGATGTAATCATATATCCATGAATGAAGAGGATCAATAATTCCCAAAGCCTCTAGCTTACTCAGAAGCACCCCATGGTTGACACGGTCAAATGCTTTGGAAAAATCTGCATAAACCGCATCAACCTGAGAGCCCCTTTCCAAGCTATTGAAAACATGATTAACATATAAAACCAGATTTGAATCGGTAGATTCTAGAAATATTGGAAGAATTACATTACACAACTATTCGAAGATGAGAGATGACAAGCTAATCTTGAAAATATAGAAGGAGTGTTGGGCCCAGACATAATTAAGGATAAAGTGATATATGCAGTGGACATGCTGAAGAACGGAAAATGAAAATCTGCAGGCCCAGACCAACTGCCAGTGGAAATTCTCAAACTGATAGAGGCAGACCGGGTTCATATACCATCTATTGAACAGGACTAATACCAAATAAATGGTTGCAATCAACTTGTATAACCCTTTCAAAAAAGAAAAATGCCAAGCATTGCTCTGACTACCGTACATTAAGCCTGATGGTTGACACATTGAAAGTTCTGTTGAAGGTGGCCCACAATAGAATATTCAGGAAGCTGGATGTAGACATCAGCGATACACAATTTGGATTCCGTAAAGGTCTAGGAATGAGAGAAGCACTATTTGCACTCAATGTCCTATCAGAAAGATGCCAAAACATGTACGTGTGCTTCATAGATTACCATAAAGCATTTGTAGATATGACCTACTCATTGAAACATTAGTAAAGAGAAAGATATTCTTCAGAGGCATAAGAATAATTTCAAACCTACACTATGGCTAAAATGCAGCAGTACGAACAGAAGACGTGACATCAGAAGAAATATAAATAAAGAGAGGTAGGTGTTCGACAAGGGTGTATAATTTCACCAATGCTCTTTAATCTGTACTCGGACGACATAGTAAATACGATACTGGATGATCAGGACATAGGCATTAAAATTAACGGCATGACAATAAATAATTTAAAGTACGCCGACGATACAGTTATTTTAGCTGCAACACATGAAAACCTACAGACACTAACTAATAGAATGGTCACAGTATGCGAAGAATATGGACTAAGCAAACCAAATATGTGCTGATAACAAAAGCAACTGAGGATATTCGTAGGATATATGTGAAGAATCAACCTATGGAAATAGTAAGAGAATACAAATATCTAGGCACGACCATTAATGAAAAAAAATACAGCTCCCAAGAAATACGAATAAGAATCGAACAGGCCAGAAGTACATTTACAAGGATGAAGAGGTTTTTCTGCTGCCGAACCCTAAACCTTGAATTAAAAATACGACTGATGAGTTGCTATGTGCTGGCTGTATTATATTATGGGATGGTAGCCTGGTCGCTGAAGGTAGCCGACGCGCCGTGACGAGACTAGAGGCATTGAAGATCTGGATATATCGGAGAATATTGAAGATTTCATAGGTAGAGAGTATAACCAACGTGGAAGTAATGAGACATATGCATAAGGAGAGATAAGTAATCCCAACAATTAAGAGAAGAAAACTGCTGTATATGGGACATGTCATGAGGGGAGAAAAATATCGAATGCTACAAATTATTATGCAGGAAAAAATCCAAGGAGAGAGATCTGTAATCAGAATCAGAATCATTTATTTCCTATAAAATTTACAATATTAATGCTTACTTACTAGTAACACATCTGTCAACAACAGAGCTTCTACGTACTAGTGAGTACATGCTCGTTGGGTTACGTACATAGTAGGGGACAGACTTATACTAATAAGTCAACAGGAATCCAGACATGTTCAAGTTACTTAGGCAATGCCCTTCAACCGTGAGGCAGTAAGTTGTTGACACAAGTATTGTGAGTGCTAGGAATCTTGTATTACAGTGAGAAAAGAACGTATAGAGAAAGATCTGTAGGAGAAACATTGAAAAAAAACCTACTTAGTGATGACATACACAACAGAAAGTATATACAATATGTACATTTTTGAGCGCTATCATCAAAAGAATGCAAATTGCCTTGAGAAGACGAGTTAAAAGTTAATTAAAAGTTAAATTTATCAATTTCAGTTGAGAAAAACCTTAAGGTTGCCTTCGCAAGCATCTAGCATGCTGGAGAAGGCTTCAGGCGCTTTAAGGAGTTCTTCCATGTCAACTAGGCTATTAATTTTATCTGTAACGGTTTGAAGTTTAGTGAATGTGTCAACTACTGCATCGCCTGTAGGGTTAAGATTGCTGTTACTTACGGTTTGAGCACTTTCGCGCGTAGCACTGGCATTATCACGAGCACTAGCACTAGCACTGCTTCCTCTTATAGGCGGCGGAAAGGCTACGTTAAAGTTGGCTTCATCTGCTCTCGATCCGGTCCTCTGCCATGCAGGTCGTGTCGGCGGCGGTGCGGGTTTGCAAATTTTGCCTGAGGGCGGTTGTGAATGTTGCTGTTGGGGATGTTGCAGCTGGTCAACTTTGTATCTACATACAGGGCATTCTATGTCGATTGACCTGTGTTCTCCTTCGCAATTGATACATTTAACCGTACTGCTCTCGCAGTCGGTAATGCCATAATTGCCGGCGCATCTTGAGCAGCGCCAAGGACGCATGCAGTGGGGCAGGCATGGCCATGTCCCTGGCACCGCTTGCACTGCATTATTGGTTTTGCAGCTCTGCGGTAGTCCCAGGAGATTCTAACTCTCATCAAAGTCCTGCATTTCTGGTTTAGATGCTTCAGACTTGTCCCCGCTTCGGTCACGACTAGAAAGAGGGGAGTTGCAGTCTTTTTCATCAGGTACACGGCCTTAATGAATGTGTCGTATTCTTCGACTAGGGCATTTTGTACCTCCCGTGCTGTGATTTTGCCATCGAGCCCTTTCAGACCGAAGGCGTGGGTTCTGGATAGCTTTTCGGCATAAGAGTGGTAGCCGATCCTGTCATTTTCGAAGTGAGTTTTAAGTTTTCTCCAGTCATTCAGGTCGTTGCACCATATATTTTAACTTATAGTCCTTTATGTTCAGGTTGCTAAGTTGATCAGCGAACTGACGGTGGCTCTCGAGGCCTCCGCAGGTAACTATTGGTGGCGGCGGTGCAGGCTTAGCTCTAAGTGTATTCTTCGGGCGGGTAAATCGTGGCTTAGCGGCGGCTTCTGAGGCGTCTTGTTCCTCTTCGTCTTCCTGGTCACTTAGCGGCTGGAATCTGTTGCTAATCTTAACGGTAGATTCTCCGCTAGCATCCGTATATACCTGCTTTATTGTTCGCTTAGATTTAAGGGATATAAACGGAACTTTGAAAAGCGATTTTGAGTTCGAAGCTTCCGAGGGTATATTCATGGGCGTTCCCATGGGCGTTGCCAAGGAGGCAGCCTGGTCAAGGGGAGGAGCTATGGTGGAAGCGGAGCTGAACTTTCGATACTGTCGGTCGCAGGCATTTTTTGGTCCATTTTTTGCTGAATTGTTTTTCGTTGTTGTGAAGCCGTAGCGGTCAAGTAAAGGACGCTTCGCACGCCACCTTCGGTTTTGCCGCTATTTTCGTCGGACTTTTGGGTTTCAGTGCCGCATATTTTCTTCTCCTTCGTAAACGTAGGAGAAGAATCGGGTTTACCTTTTGCCATGACCACTGGTTGGGTTCTTTTGCTCTTTTGGCCGCAGTCAATCTTGGACACAACGGCTTTTCGCGCTTTAGGCTTCTTCGTGTGGGCATCACGTGTATGCGATATGCCTCTATAACACGCTTCTTTATACTCTTGCCTAAATAGCTTAAATTATTTCACAAAGTCATAGATTAATTTTATTTTTTAAGCATATTGAAATTCAAAAACTTAACCATTTGAAAATGAAAAGCACCTATCATATTCAGAATTAATATTCCATATGTTCTACTACCCCTTATCTATAAGAGCCTCATAATAATAGTTCTCTTGACCTGACACTAATTATTATTTATCATATTAAAAATCATAGATTACCAAGAAGCAAAGGGATTTACCATAATCAAAAGTACTATTTCAGACGTAATACTCTTACTATAAAGTCTAATTGTCCGAGACTAATTTAAATCTTTAGTATATTAAAATCTTGAAACCCTGAATCTCATAGGGATTTGCCATAATTTCCATATTCTAAAATAATAATCCAACTATTATGTCATTAAATGCTCGATAGGAATACAGGATTAATGTAAATTCGACGAAAAACAAACAGGGAACTTTAAAATCAAGGCTATTTGCCATATTAAAATATATTCGAAATTAAAAAGCAACACTCTGAACATGAGAACCAAAGGTATATATTATTATCATAAGAAAAAATATTATTCCAGATGCTATACTCATATCAAAACATATTTTCCCTTATATATGGTGATGTTCCATTTCGGTCATAAACTTTCTACAGCAACATTTTCTTCGTCAGGTTTTGGTTTATCATCTATAAGTCTGGTAGTTGAAGTGCACTCAATACCATAATCATAAAAATAAAGGTCAAACGTTGATCTCTGTAGATAATTACGGTATAAACTGTAAAACTAATATTTGATACAAATGATGATAGCTAAGATTTTGATCTATTTATAAAATGGACAATCTCTTTGTGGAATTTGGTGACTGAATTAAAGCAAGAGCTTATTTTTCTCTCTGACTAAACTTTTATTCAGCACTGATTTAGGATATTGAAGAATGACCAATTGCTCCTATACCTCAATGCGTCTGCTGCAACAATTCAGGTCTGTATGGATAAGCAGTAAATCCGAAGTAAGCGGTACCTCCAGATCTTCAAATCTGTTGATCGGCAACTCAACGCCTCGCGCCTTTCGTCCGTAAATTATCCAGTGAAAAACTTTCCATGCTACCCAAAAGTGATCGAAGGCTTTGCATCTACAAAATTGCGTTTATTCTTAAATGATCGATTCTGATATCTTACATATTTAATTTGCGTCATGGTAAACTTGCTTTTTTAACATCAACCATATTATCGAATATCTGTATTCCCTGTAAAACCTTGTTTGGATTTTAATTACTTCCATGATAGTTCTTTTAGAAATAATAATATGTTATGCCAATTGTTACGCCAAAGCAAGACGAGTAAAGGTATATTATGTGTGTTGATTGTCAGTAACTTCTATAAGTGGTCATCAATTCTTAATAGTAGATAAGCTTCTGATGGATCCACATACCTTCATATTCTATAAAAAAATTAAATAGGCAACTAATGGACATTCGTGTGGTGTCGAAGCTTCATTAAAACTAGTGAAATAATCAGCATAATGCATGGTTTTCCATCAGGTTTTATGATGATTACAATAATTAGTTATACCCAATTAGAAAAATCGATTAGTCTCATCGCTCCTTCACATTTTAATCCGCTAGGTACATTAATTTTCCACGGTTATATTGTATCTCATTGGACCTTACGGTCTAAAAATAAGTTCGACATCAGGTTTAATATTCAATTTAACTGTTATAGGTAATGCCCTAATCCCTTTTTTAAAATATCTAGATAAGTTTCTTGCAAATGTTTAAAGTAAACTCTATTTTGAATCTTTTGAGTGGAGTTGATTCTTTTAACATATATTTACTGAAATATCTCAAAGGTCTTCGATAGAATAATTATTGCCCAAGATATTGAGAACTTTCCCGAAGTGTTAATTTCTTGATGCGCTGCGTTTGAATATTATGCAGAATTTAAACCAATTGAAAATATTAGGCATCTCAACTGATTATTGGTTAAAAAGCTTTACAGTTTTGCTTCGCACTACCTCCATATTTGCGTTATCTATTGCTAAAAATCGATATATTTCTGTCGAATACTATAAGATGTAACGTTGTAATTGTATCCGAATATTATATCGCGATTTTCTCTGTGTATCCGTTAAATTACTATTAGGAGTGGATTTCAGTACTACGACCCCTTTGACAGCAAGCGCCTTCCGAGGATGAGCATGAAAATGGGATATATCGATGGAAGTTGTAATTGAATGGATCATTATTGGGTCCTTTTTGGACTACCGCTGGGCTGCCGCAAGGGTCACCCCTCAGTGTAATTCTGTTCTCAACATTCATGTAAATGAACTATTTAAACTGGTATCACCAGAAATTGTTATTATAGGTTATGCGGACGATTTTGTCCTTTTCATCAAAGGTAAAGATATTCATAGATCACATTATAAATAAAGGGAAAAAAGGAATTAATATTTTAAATTGTTTGGTGGGGATCAGACCCCCAATCGATGTTAATGATTTTTCATGCTTCGGTAAGATCCCATTTGGATTATGGGTCAGTGTTTATAAACCCAACAAGCAAGTTTAATTTGTCCAGATTAGATAAGATGTTGTTTGAAGGCCTTAGAATATGTCTAGGATGTATGAAATCAACTCCGACGAACCTTCTGCTTGCCGAAGCATCGGAAATAGATTTATATAATAGAAGAAAATGGTTAGCTGTCCAATTTTTGTCAAAGATCATTTCAATCACCGAGCACCCACTAGGTTTGCTGACTCGTAAATTAAGAAATTATTATTTGAATGACGCCAGGGTAAATAATGAAAATTCACACCCTATTCTAATTCAAGCTGTACTGCCCTATGGAGAAAGGCAGCAACTAGCAAAAAAACCGAAATCCGTTTTATGGTACCTTTGAATATTTTCAGTTATTTTGTATCCAAATTCAACGCAAAAAAGCAGTATATTATTTAACTTTTTGTAAATATTCGAAAGAACACTTACGGCTGTCTGGAAAAACTAAGCGTTTGCAAGTCAAAATGGCAGTAAGTGCAATATACAATGCAAGAAAGCAGTATTTATCATGCGGCTTTTAGATACTGCCTTTTAATGTTGCATCGGCTGATTATAAATTTGACTTGCTGCCTTATTACAACACTCAAGGTTCAGTTTCTTTTAAACCGCCGCCGCCGCGCCGTAGCGTCGGTTGTTATTCTTCGGCACGGTAGTTATAAAAACGTTGAATCTGTGAATTATTTTTATGTCGTACTGTGTAGAAAGTAAAAAATGGATAGAAAAAGGTAAGGAATAATAACGATAATATACTAACGCCTTTTGTAGCCTAATTAGCAATTTAATTTAAGTTTAACATAGGTACCTTTTCAACAATACAATTTTTTTCGTAGTGTCTATCGTTACAGCACCGTATTCCATACTCGGTAACGGTAAACAAGTCGTGTTTTTTTTGTTTTTTTTTATTATAATTTTAGTAAATAACTGTCGGTAACCGAGTAGAATATTTAGATTTTGTTTACCTTAATTTTTTTAAAGGAATAACGCGAAAAACTGTTTATAAATAAAAGTCTATCCCACATGACACGTTTTGACCAATCAAAACCGTTTACCGTAACAGAGTACGGGATACGGAGCCGTAATGCTATTAATTATACACAGCGTTTTTTTAACATAGGCTAACAAGAACTGTACTTATGTTAGAGATGGCCTGTAAAAGGCAAAATTTGGAAAAGAGTGCAACTACAAATCCAAGACAAATGACGACTCCTGTTAATACGGGTATTATTGGAGAAGCTCTCAAACATGACATTATCATATATAGTGAAACCGGTAAGCGGATTATCAAAATGGAATTCTATTTTTCGACAACTGTCCGGGAAGTACCCGCTTCGAGGAAGGTTTTTCCGGCCTAGCCCGGAGAGTTTGTGAGACGTTTAATGTTTTTTCCTGTTTTAAGATAATTATGGCACACTAAATCCTTCAATTATATCTGATTCAACAATCATTGAACCCGAGGAATACGAGCGACCTAAAATCTTAGGAGGTGAGATCGATTTTCAATGTGAATCAGAAAATTTTGAAGAGCCTAGGGCCAATCACACCATCGCTTAAGTGAAGGTAAGCTTTTCGTAACTTTAAACTCACATGAGTTTACTATTTACTTGACAATCGTATGTCACATGATGTCAAGTAAAAGCAAAACTTGAGTTCTCCTTCAATATTGATGATTTCGCCCACTAGTGTACTAAACACTTTAACAAAAGAAGTTTGATGTTTTTTCTTATTTTTAGATAATTAGGGCACACTAAATACTTCAATCATATTTGATTCAACAATCATACATCCTGAAGAATACGAGCAGCATAAAATCTTCGAAGGTGAGATAGATTTTCTAAGTGAAACAAACAAGTTTGAAGAGCCTAGTGTACTAAACACTTTAACACGCGAGGAAACAGAGTTTGAAATATCAAATGTTGCAGCTGTTACAGAAGTAAACTATAAAGTTCTAGCCAGAAGGAGCTCAATCGCAAAATAAAGATGACGATAGTTTTAGTAATGAAGCAAACAATGAAGGAACACACTCCGTGGTAGCCTCGACGGAAGCTGAGAATGGAAGCACAGATGAAGATTGTGCCTTTGTCGGAAATTAGAAATTCTGTAAAAAGAAATATTAAAAGCCGAAAGCACACCACCACGAGCAGAAAAGAAAGAGCTAAACTAAAAGCTAGAAGCAAACACCTACTTCGAGATTCCTGCAAAGAGACATGCAAAAAGGGGTGCAATAAATTAATAGGTTTTGAGCAGATGAAGTCAATACATCAAAACTATTGGCTACTATCTTGGAGTGATCAGCGAAAATTCATACTAAATTCGTGTTCACGGATGCCAATTAACAGAAGGACAAAAGCTGAAAATTCACAAAGGAACATGACATTTTGCTACAGACTACTGCAAGAGTCTGGAAAACATGTGGATGTTTGTAAAACCTTTTATCTGGGGACACTTGGATATCATCACAAGAATGATAAGGTGGTTTTTAACGTGCTACATAAATCTGCAGCAGGTTCTATTATTCCAAATGAAGACCAAAGAGGAAAAAACCCACCTCCTAACAAACGTGACAGGCAAGTGATATTATCGCATGTAAATTCGTTCAATCCCTCAATATCCCACTATCGCCGAGAACATGCGCCCAGAGTTAAATATTTACTTAGCGACGTTACGGTAACCATTATGCACAATGACTTTTTGGAAAAATTTCCGCAATATAAATGCGGGTACGAAGCGTACCGAAAAATGCTGTTCACTCAAAATGTTAGATTTACTAAACTTGGAAATGAGGAGTGCGAGCACTGTGAAATGATGGACCTGCATCCCCATAAGCGTGAAGATCTTAATCCAGAATGTGATACCTGTAAAAAATGGTCAGACCATATAAACCGTGCGAAAACTGCGCGATATTTATATCAAAAACAAGCAGCTATTGAATATGATTCAAAAATTATTTGTGTTTCGGCAGATTTGGAAAAAATAATATTGCTGCCTAGAATGGAAAACTTTAATAAAGTTTTGTTTACGCAAAGACTTGTTTTATACAATGAGACATTCGTACCCCTTGGGACAAAAAACAAAAACTTCCTTCCCGTTGCTTCTGTTTGGCATGAAGCTATTCGTGGTCGGGGAAAAGAGGAACTAATCAGCAAATTTTTCCAGTATACACTTCATAATCGTGATGCCGAACATTTCATATTCTGGCTGGACAATTGTTCAGCGCAAAATAAAAACTGGGCATTTATGTCGTTTCTCGTCTATATTGTCAATTCATCTAAGATAGCTGCTCATACGATCTTAGTGAACTATTTCGAGCCAGGACATACATTTATGTCGGCCGATTCCCTGCATCATCAAATAGAGTTGTCATTGAAGCACCAAAAAAAGACACGAGATTTCGATGACTTTGTTGAAGCAATACAAAAATCAAACAGTGGAAAGGTCATAACCAAAGTTATGAATATTGAAGATTTTTATGATTTTTAAAGATTTTTCTTCAGCCCACAAAAGGAATACAATCGAAAACGAAAAAATACTTTTGACCAATATTAATCAAGTTAAGGTGTGTCGAGTTCTTTTGATTTACAGGTTAAGACTGACTTAAATTCTAGCGAGCTTAAAATTCCTAATTTTCTTCGAGGCGACATATACAAGAAAAAGAAAATTCCAGACCTAGCCTGCCACAGTAATCCATGTGGGATAACTGAAGAAAAAAAGGACGATATATTAAAAAAATTATTAGGACTTATGGACGAAAATTGAAAGGAATTTTGGTTAAATTTGCCAGTTACTCTTAACGCCGAAATTGGTGAAAAAAACCAGAAAAAAAACTGTAATAAAAGAAAATCTTCGAAATAAAATGATGTATTAGTTATTAACTATGTTTTGTTTTCGTTTGTATATTTATTACAATTTGCAATGAAAAAAGGCAGTAAATTTAAAAACAACGCAAAAAAGCAGCATATACCACTTACTGCATTTAAATACGAATAACGAATTACTAAAATCAAAGGAAAAAAGCAGTGTGTGTATTTATTAATTTATATGCCATTTATTTGGTTTTTTCGTTATTAAAACTAAATTCGGAGAACCTTTAATAATGTTAAAGGTTAAAGCTAGGTTTTATTAGCAATCTGTCTTGGAAAGCCTTTGGCCAAAGCCATCAAAGTTAAAGTCGATTTGCCACAAATTTCTTGGTTAATAGTTACTGCCTTTCTCCATATTTGGGCAGTATAGTAGAATTTTTTCCCTTTATTAACAAAATAAATACAAGTCCCAAGTATCCCTGTTTTGAACAAGAATATTTCGCGCTATCAATGGAGGTAAAAAACTTGAAACTCAATATAAAACGAGAAGATATAGATGCCAAGTCGGCTTCACGGATAAACTTAAGCAAAACATTAATTTCATATACACCGATGCTTGAAAAAATGATAAACAGGCTAGAATTGGGAGGGATCTGAATATACCAAAAAATGTTAAACTGGATAAAGAGGAATGCCTCAATGCAATTAAATAAGTAATATATAAAAAGTTTAATAATAAATGGAAAAAGAGTGTCAATTTAAAGGTGAACATTATTCTCAAATAAGTGAATCCTTCCCTTTTTGCAAATGGTTTTTGAAATTTCCGTTTATAGATAGACGTCACGTTACAACTATTATTAAAATGCGTACAAACCATTGTTTAACTAGAGAGCATCTGTTTAAAATTGGTATACGTAACGATCCGCTTTGTGAATGTGGATCAACCGAAAATTTAAATCACATATTTCTAGAGTGTCCCATAAATTTTATTCCTCATATTGTCACGATTTGTATTTTTTATCTGTGACGCCACGCCTTGCTTAGCGTGGAGGAGAGTAGCTCAGATTCAGGAACACACTACGTCAAGTTGAGAAGAGATAATAAAGGAGACATATCGATAAAAACAATAACAAGTTTATTTACAAACAAACTTAACAACGGTTAGACTGTATACTAACAAAGGCGTGTTTAAGATTATAGATGAATTAAGAGTTAACAATATACCCAATTAATATGAAATGCATGTCTTCTCGAGGGAGGCTTAGTTTAAAGTTTGTCTAGCAAGCGACGTCACTATTTCATTAATAAAGTTTATGGGAGCGGGGTTGTCTTATTTATATATATTCGTTCTGATATTGATAATGTAAGTCTTTTAAGTTTATCATAGATTATTAAGGCACTTTCACTACTTTTTAACAATCCCCAAAAACTATCCCTTTACTGGAAGTTCAGGTACTTCATAAATTCGACTCTCTCTCTATACTTTTAGTAGCCCCCTGTGCATACGTTCATCCAGGGTAGGTAAGGACCTGGCAACCTTATACCTGTGGATAAGTGTTCTCAGGAATGGGGGTTGTGGGATAGAAGAGCCAGAAGTGGGCGTACCTGTGTACTGCCCCGCAACTAGACTGAGAGGTTTGAGAGACCCGAAAGCCTGATGAACTTGGCGTTTGCCTCGTATTTATATGTTACAAAATGCTGATGGCTGCATCATTAAGGACTAAAGTCGCTCCCGTCGACCGCTCAAGTTATTTATTATTAACAGTGAATGTTTATATAACATTTTTCAAGTTCAGGTTCAAACTTACGACAGGGTGATATTTAATTAGTGACTTTAATTAGTTCACACATTCCCCCTCCCTGATAACGTTGGTCCCCAATGTTTTAACCTGACTTATTTGCCTTAAAAGAGAGAAAACCGACCTCAATTCGAGAAGACATACTGTATTGCACCTAATTTTATTATAATTTAATATATATTTCGTCAATGGACTTGTTCTGGCTTAGATCCACCCATTTCCATTTCATGTAGTAAGTTCTTGTGTGGTTTGCCTCGCTCTTTGTGCTAGTTATGGGTACATGCAACAAAATAAAAAGAGTTTTACAAGTTATATTAACAATGTTATAATCTTATCCTATGTTTTCTTATTTGTGACGTTTTTTTGTTGTCTTATTAACAAAATCATAATTTGATAAACCCGGCTGTTTACTAGAGATGTACTATTTCAAATTTTATTTGCTTCTATGGCCAATAACGTTTTACGTTTGTGTTAATAAAGCAACTACGTGACCAACGTATTATTTAAATACGGTTCTGTCTTTAACTTATTACTAATTATATATGATAAAAACTGTCTTGATTTGATTTCTTTAAGCTTATTGGTCTATTATACCTTATATCTAGTACAAATCTATCCGTTTTGAGAACATTGCTTTTCTTTTTATTCTGGCTTATAATGCCCTTTTTTAAAACTAGATTTTTATGCCTATGGACAATAAATTGCCTTTCATATGATATCTCCTCTATTAAGATGCGTCCAACCCAACAGAGGTGACATTAATTCATTGCCTTTCTATTTGTTAGTTTTTTGGAAAAAGATCTGTTAATGGGGTATATCTATAAAGATAGTGAATTTTTTCCTTCGGCATTAAAAATCAACTTATTGCGGCTCTGTCTAAAAATAAATTACCTATCCTATATTGACAATATTACGGTATGTTAAACTTATTCAAACGCCGGTCCTGTCTATATTCTATTTAACCATTGTTCTTTAATTCTTATTTTTAAATCCATTATTTACAAATTTATCAAAACTATATAGTATACAGGGTGCTACAAATTCGAGTGCATGCATGGGGATCTCGAGAACCGTAAGAGATACGAAGTCGGTTAAATTAAGGCAAAGTTGCGCAATTTGATGCCCAACAAGATGCAGTTTTGAAATTTGAAAAATTCCGAATAGTTCCGGAGATATTCGTAAAAAAACGAAAAGCAGCTATTTAATTTTTATTTTTTCCTGACTTTATTTGAAGAGATAATACAAAATAAATTTAACATTATCATTGCCACTTTTTCCCCTTTATAAAATGGCAGTGTCAAATTTTAAATCTGACGTTTCGTGTCCGGGCCCCCATCATCAACTTCATTTTTTTAAATACGGACCTGGATTTTTTATTTCATTTTTTAGAAGCCATTGGCCTCCCAAAACCAACGATGTATCACACTTATCAATATATCAACAAATCTAGATTTTTTCCATAAGAGATAATGTGTTAGACAGAGACGGAGCGATCTTTTCTGACCCGATTTCACTTATAAGAATATTTTTGTTACCGCTATTGGACAAGTGTGATACATCGTTGATTTTGGGAGATAGCGGTAACAAATATTCTCATAAGTGAAATCGGGTCAGAAAAGATCGTCCCGTCTCTGTCTAACACATTATCTCTTATGGAAAAAATCTAGATTTGTTGATATATTGATAAGTGTGATACATCGTTGGTTTTGGGAGACCAGTGCTTCTAAAAAATGAAATAAAAAATCCAGGTCCGTATTTAAAAAAATTAAGTTGATGATGGGTGCCCGGACACGAAACGTCAGATTTAAAATTTGACACTGCCATTTTATAAAGGGGAAAAAGTGGCAATGATAATGTTAAATTTATTTTATATTATCTCTTCAAATAAAGTCAGGAAAAAATAAAAATAAAATAGCTGCTTTTCGGTTTTTTACGAATATCTCCGGCACTATTCGGAATTTTTTAAATTTAAAAACTGCATCTTGTTGGACATCAAATTGCGCAACTTTGCCTTAATTTAACCGACTTCGTATCTGTTACGGTTCCCGAGATCCCCATGCATGCACTGGAATTTGTAGCACCCTGTATAGACTTCCCGTCTATGTATAAAATATTTGCTAACATCATTATAACAGTTTATTGACTCAGTGATATTTCTTGACCTATTCAAAACTTGCTGATATTGGTATATCAAATGACTCAATTTATTTTACTTGCTGACTTAATTCAACATGCTAGGTTTAGAAATTATGCAACATATCATATTTATGACTTTATGAATCTTATTATTTTCTCAAGTTTTTGACTTGCAATGCGATCTTGTGTCACTTTATAATAATGATATTCAAATTACCTTTACAGTAAACATGATGTAAATTAACTTTAATAAACGAAAACTATACGTTACGCTTTTTAGCGACTGAATAAGTCGTTGTTTGTAGATTCCTTTGCTGCCAGCTGTCTTACGTTCAATTTAAGTAGTTTGCTTTTGTGTTGCGGACAGCTTGTTTATGCAAAGCCTGGTAGATGGCGCTCGTAGTTGTCCCTTTTGGTTTCGTAGCAGATACAAGTCGTAGTCGTAGTGGGTTCTCTCAGTTCTGTGTTCCTTGAAAGGCGTGGTAAAATGGCGTCGACTTGATTTGCTTCTTCGTGTGTTGGCATTGCATGGGCTAAAGAATACAATCAAATATAAGTATCGTGAATATGATTTTTGGCAATATTAGGTACTTGGCAAGATTTGATCTAAGGTTTGTTATTATTCAATTATTTTTTAAATTATCTAATTCGTTGTCTACTGCTGCAGGTATTTCATTCATATATTATATATTCTTATACTTTTTTATCTTCTAGGAATCCCTAGTCGAAGAATGGGGTTCCTTTATATGTAATAGCCATGCATATGGTGTTTGTAAAGTGTATTAAAATAAATAAAAAAAAATTCTGCTAGTGATTGTTCGAATGGCTAAGTTCTGTATGGACTCGATTGGTGCTTTCCAATGGCTCCTGACTGGTCCTGGATTGTGATCCATGCGGCATGTTCTCAAGGTAAGGTTATATATACATTATTTACAATTTCTTACTGCTATTCAATACACTTCTTGGTATCACTTACATATACATTTTCCCATATATTTAGTTTATTCTATGTTTCTTATATTTACTTAAGTTTTTCTCACTCAAGGCTTACTTTAAATGTATATAGGCACGCTATGTATATCTATGCTAGCTTTATGTAAAAAATATAGGACATTACATATATCCACGTATGCTCTTTTCTAATCACACATTATATAAACATCTTTTGCTCATACATTTCTCCAATATTTCGCCTTAGGTATGCTTTAGATAAACACCTTTTGCTTATATATTTCCTCACTATATATGCTTCTTCTTGTCTCAAAAACATCTTCTATATTTCTACTCACTTTACATAAACACATCTTTCTTCTTCTTTATTCTTCATGATTTATATAAACATTTCTTGCTTATGTAACATTTCACCTGTGAACTTTGCCCTTGAGTTTCTCTGGTACCAAAATATTTGCCTCAACTTCCTTGTCCGTCAGCGTAGCTACTTCAGTCTTTATATGCTCAACTTTCCGATGCCTAAATCCTTTGCTGTGACTTTCTCATTTAGATACTCAGTCATTGCAGTCTTATTTAGGCCGGAGAATATTTTACTTTATAATACTTCCTCGTATACACATGTATTCCTTCTGTATATACTCTCAATATACAATTTTAATGGCAACTCACATTTATTTGTGCTTTACTATATATATCTTCACATTTGCCTCACCTGTTTAACTTGCATACATAGTTTACTACTCTTCTCGCTAATATTCACCTAATTCATTCTTCTAGCTTCATTTTTCTTCATAAATCCTTCAATGTCAATGTAATATTTATTATTATTATATTCAGTTTATTAACATCCTAAGTGTCTTTATTTATATATTTATCTTATTAACACTCGAGCTTATATTACGCTATGTTTCACTATATATTTTCCTTATTCATATTTTAACCTCCCAAGTGCCTTGTATATATCATTTTCTATGAGCACTTGGGTTTTATATTTACAGTATTTACATTTTGAAGCTTCGGGTCTCTCCTAGTTTTTATGTTTTTGTTTTAGTTGCTTAGTTTCTTCTTTTTACTTGAGTACTTGTTCCATATAATTATATTTTTCGTATCTTCGTCCTCTTTAGTAGTTTCTCCTGCTTGGTCCATGGTTTCCTTCAGTTTCTCCTATACAAATGTATTGTTCCATATACTTAACTATATTTGTGTTTTCGGTATTGACTGCACGTTCGCCAAAAATAGCACAACGTAGTTAACTTTTTTCTTTGTTTGTTCCAGGTATGAACATAGACCCCTAGATGTTCTTGTGATGTAGATGCAGCACGTGTGCGTACTCTGTCTTTAGTGACGCCGACCGCTCGTAGATGACAGCACTTGGCCGTACCTCGGCGCGTGATTCAAACCCAATATGTGCTTATTATATGTATATATCTTATGCAATTGCTAAACTGACCTAGCCAGCATTTATTAAATGTTTAATTGCTTAATGATTTACTTGATTTTGATGTTTAATTTAAGTTATTACTGTTGTTGTGACGTAGATTCATTAAGATGGCGGCACTAGGCCCAATTAACATTAAATTGCTTGGCGTCACTATTTTAGATGTGACGTAGATGAATTATGAGTGTCACGATGCTCAAATTAAATCACTTCGCAAGCGAAGATGGCTTATTTTAAAGTTTTTCTCAAGAAGGAACTATTTTGTTAATAAAGTTTACGGGCGGCGCGGAGTTGTCGTTTATTTAAGTATTTGTTCTGATATTTATAAGGTAAGTCGTTTAAGTTTATCATAGATTATTAAGGCACTAACACTACTTTTTTACAATTCCCAAAAACTTTCCTTTACTGGAAGTTCTGATACTTCATAAATTCGACTCTCTCTCTATACTTTTAGTAGCCCCCGAATGCCGTATACCTGTGCATACGTTCATCTAGGTTAGGTAAGGACCTGACAACCATATATCTGTGCAAAAGTGTTCTCAGTTATGGGGGTTGTGGGATAGAACAGCTAGAAGTGGACGTACCTGTGTACTGCCCCGCAACTAGACTGAGCGGTTTGAGAGACTCGAAAGCCTGATGAACTTGGCGTTTGCCTGCGTATTTATATGTTACAAAATGCTGATGGCTGCATTATTAAGGATTAAAGTCGCTCCCGTCGACCGCTCAAGTTGTTTATAATTAACAGTGAATGTTTATATAACATTTTGAGTTCAGTCCCCCTTATAATATGATTACGGTCCTATCTAATATAACTTCGGATATTTGCAAATTGATATTCGCTTTTTTAAATTATAATCATGTCAAGCTTTAAACAGGTCTAAATTTAAATATCTAATTTCTTTCGGTTTTGATTAGTTCCAGCAGTACTCATTAATACCAATACCTTCCATCTGACGCAGTACCTTGTGTGTAGTTCCTCCACTGCGCGGGAGCGAGAAGAGTTTTATTGTCCTTTGTTGTATTTGTCTCACTAACATACACAACCATATTGGGAAATAATGTTTTAGCAGGACTATATAATATGTTTAAAATAAAGTCAAACGTGTTGTAGTCACAATACAGATCCTGATGGATCCAGGACTTCCGACTCGTCGTACTGGATCTCTCATAATGTGCTGGCGTATTGCCTTGCAGCAAAGCCAAAAACCAGAACAAGAACAAGGTCTTCTGGCTTGAGCTTACCGTCGAGAAGGACCGGCCATGTGGCTGATAACGATAGTTTCTTTTAAACTTACAAAGCGTAGTAACGCATAAATTTTGTAAAATACTGACTATGCTGTTGTGAAACATCGTGTGAAAGGTGATGTGATAACCCTTTTATTTTCAAGGGTAGGTTCGACTCATGTGCTTCTAAGTAACAGGGCTATAAAAAACACATGGCAGAAATTTAATTTAAGTTATTTAAACTTTGTTATTGAACTTTTCGCTTAGACATTGGTAAAGTTTAGTGGAAATCTCCTTACGTAAATTTCTATTTAGTCCCTTCAGTAAAATCCCCTTGAGTTTAGTGTTTTTGAAGACATTTTACAAATATTCTAGAATCCAGCTATCAGAGGAGTAAGTAAGGGTGGTTTAGCGAATATTTATTCCCTAATATTTGCAACAAATTGTCATTATATGTAAGCAGTAATAACTGAGTAGTGTTAAATTTTCCTTATAGATAATTCATCTAGTAGACCAGTGTTAAATTTTCTTTGAAAATAATTACTCTACTGGAATATTATTAAGTTTACTATTGAAACAATTCATCTGTTGAATAACATTAGGTTTCTCATTAGGACTTAATTGTAGTAATTAATATAATAAAAATTGATATACTGTTTACCATCAGTGATACTGATAAGTCAGCGGCAGTGAATTTCTATCGTATTTTGAAAAAACAGTAACCGTCAGTCGATAGTATTTCCTCAATTCCGGAAAGGTATTTAGCGTTAGAGATAGATTATATGCTTATTTGAATTTACTCGTGAATTTGAAATACTTTCAGTTTTGGCAGGGCCGAACATCAGGAGAGAGTTAAAGATTTATTCTTGAAAATCTAAATTACAAAAGTGAACGAAATATACGAAATCAGCATAAATATTAAATAAGGAAAGCTCTCTACCTAGGGTTGTGTAACTAAACGCGGACCGAAAAATACTAACTTTTATTTTTACGTTAATACTGAAAATAGGCTTGCTTGGCGACGTACTCGCCGGTGTGTACTTTGCCAGAAAAAAATAATAACCATTGAGCGTGGTTCTTGAAATATAACAGCTGGCTTGAATTGTAAACAATCCCGGAAGGAAACCTTAATAAAAATAAAAATAAAAAGGACCAAAGAGAATTGGGCCCGATATTGTGGTAAAAACTCACAGCTGGTTAATGGGGACACTAGGTAGAAAACTCTGCGATAACAAAATATGGTCAACTATCTTATAAAAGTAAATTCGAAATGCTTAAATAAAAGCTTGATAAATAATACATATATATATATATATATATATATATATATG
>MU183224.1:103575-135611 GCA_016904865.1 Pissodes strobi | reverse complement strand
GATGCAGTGAAAGTTTACTTCTTGCCCAAGGTTGTTTCCAAAATGACAAAGTGGTAATGCATCTCGAGTTCATTCAGAAAATGGTTTGACTATGAGATCTCCGAACACAGTATCAACGAACTATTAACTAAGTGGCGAATTTTAATAATTGAGATGTATAGTCGTATGTCAGTCAGGATATGGACTTTCACTACAAAGATTTCTTATAATTTATTGCGATTGGTTCGATACTCCAACCTGTTCAAAAACCATTTTGAACACGCTTTCAAATCTAACGATTTAATTTTGTACAATTTTAACATTCCACGCCACTGTCCTCGCATTCCAAAGAAATTAAAATCCAGGGCAATACTACTAACGCCATATCTTGTTTACAAAGTTTATCCACTGGATCAGGCAGTCTAGAAAGCTAAAAGTAAGCGGCCTCGAAAGGCATCTGACCAATCACAGCGCTTTCTACAAAAAAGCCGCTGTATTCCGGCGATATTCCTAGCGTCATCTGTTGTAACAACGTTTACTCATCTGCACCGGCACCCTGCCAAAGAAGCAGTCCTGTATCCAGCCGCATAATTCGTGCAAACCAATCACCTCAATGTATTTCAAACCCCAAGGCCGTATCAACTACACTATGCAGGAACACATTCGAACATTCGGCCAATCACTGAGCTTTCACAAGCGTTTAACGGAGGTAATCAAGTTATCTCCTAAATTTCCGAACTTTAACAATCGAATTTTATAAAAACTAGTTAACGTATTTCGACCAGATTGGTGTTAAAATTTATAAGGTTAATTTAGACAATCGCCAACGTAAAGTTTTACATAACCTCAGTATTTACATTATTTGCCCTTTCTATTTCCGGAGGATGCAGGTTATCCCGCCAGAAGGGGCGGTGACAAGGGCCGTTGACAATTCCTTCAAGTTGGTCTAGTTATCAGGTCCTAGAATTAAGTAGCATCTTGAACTCCAACCGAATAGCCGCGCAGAAGCGCGCTCCCGTTTCCAGCCGGCCGGCATGGCGCCAAGCCGCCATGCCTGGCATTTTTCACGTTTTGAGACCCACTAATCTCTATAGATCTCTACTCAAGTGACATTGTGGTATCCAGCCATAGTCATCGTCGTCTCAAGCCTACAAGTAAGGTATTTATCGGCACCCTGTCTGCCATTATCCTCAATATCAGTATGACGCTGTACGATCGCTTTATTGGCGTCCCCATTGGTCTTGTCCATGGGAGTTCTACAATCGAGTCTTATCTCGAACCACAAGTAATCCAGTCTTGTCTCGAAACCCAAGTAAGTATACTCACACGTTTACATTCATATTCTCTCAAACGCGGTACCATCGCTGTACTAGCGTTCCCATTGGTCTTGTCCATGGGTTCTCAACATTACTATATCCCCTACGCGGATTTCAGCTTACCTATGCGACCTGCATAGCGTGTTTTATAATCATTTATGCGTGTACCAAAAAAACCGCATTTCACAAGGCATCCATGTCATGCTATTATGCAATAACTGCATACCATATCAAACTACTACATTCAAGTCATTCTTATTTGCAAGAAATCGAACCACATTGTAAATAAAAGCTAGCAAGAGGCTTAGCAAGTTTTTTTAAAGTGACTTTCCCAGTGCTGGAATATAAACTGCTGAGCTATTGAACGTTGCTCGCCAATTGTGAACATAGTGTACATAGTAGCTTATAGGTGGACATTAAGGTAATATTTATCCTGTTATTATTGCTTGTATATTGCTGTACTTCATGTCAAGGTTATCTCAGCTAACCGAGCTCACACTGGGCTGTTCCGCAGGAACTTTAATGAACATTTAAGTGTATATAGCTGCAAGACAGCGTTTATAATCATATTCTTGTTTAGTATTACAACTGCTTATGCAATGCTTTAAATTTTAGGAGTATTATTCTTGTCATATTCTTCAAGGTCGATACTTTGCCTCGACTGATATTGTTCATATCGTAGTACAGACTACATTAATTCACTCAAAGTTTATATTTTGTTTATTTATGAGATTCCAGTTATTTTCAGGTAAAATAACTTATTAAAATAAAGGTCTTTGTTTTATTTACAAGGCAACTTTAGAACTAGCCCATATGGTAAATTATAATGCCTACGAGCACATCTTTGTTTGTTTAGAAAATCGACCAAGATCGAATCTAAAACACAACAACACATAGTTTAATGTTGGGGTTTCGAACCTTCGGCAAAATGCACTAAAACATAGTTTAGTTTAGTTTATTTATTCGTAATATTACACAAAGTGTTTTTACAAGTCAATATAAATGAAAATATATAAAATGCACAGTTTCATGATTTAAACTTAAGTATTAACTAAAATTAATAAATTATATATGTACATACACAGTAAAATTCTAAAATTTATACATAATTAAAATCTACAGACACTCAATTTGAAATACTTATAATAGACACACAACCAACATTTATAAAACACAATTAAATTAGGTCATTAAAATTGTTATTGAGGTACTCTTCAAATGAATAAAAAAACTTTGTTAATAAATAGTTTTTGATTTTTTTAATAAAAGCTTGTTCATGAGACTATACTTTCTGCAATATTAACAAAAAAGATATTAAAAGTTAGATTGATTTTTTGAAGAAGTAGATGTAGTATTTTTTGAACTAATTAAACCCCACATTGCTGCCTGCTTATTTTCCGAGCTCTTAATAAAGTTGTCATTTGCAACTTTTTTGGCTTTGCACAGCTCTCCTCGATAGGACTTTTTATACTGAGTCAACCTTGCTTGGAAACCATAGTAGGGTAGTGCAAATGAATATTATGTAGTGCTTGTAACCTTTCCCTCATATTCCTAAAACGCTCACCAAACCATGAAGGTTTGTTTTCTTTAGGTCCCAATTTAAAAAGTTTAGATTTAATAGGGAAACTTTCTTCCATAGCATTATATGTCAAACTGGTGGAGGTTTCACATCTGCTGTTAATATCTCGATCAGTATTGAGAATGGAGTTAGAGTTAATTGATTCGACAGCATCGTAAAAATTGAACAAACCTTCACCAGTGATTGGCCTGTAATTTACCCTAACGCCACCCCCCCTAACCTGCCCCCAATGACTCAAAGGTAGACACAATTCCTGTATGGTCCGATAAAGCGTCAAGATCAATTGGCTCAGAGGTAAAGTTACTAAGGTTAATATTTGTAAAAATATTATCAAGACAATAATTATATCTAGTGTTGAACTGTAAGTTTTATACAAACCATATGAAAGTAGCAGGTCTATACAATGCATGGATACAATGTTTAAGTCCCCAGTTAAAATGATATTTTTTGAAATGTCTAGTAAATCAAAAACATTGGTTAAAATCTCTGAAAATCTGTTGTAATCCCCGCTGGGAGACCTACAAAGAGTGACAAGATATGCATTAAATGATGTTAGAAAGACTTCGGAGATTTCACAATGTATTCCCTCAGATAACTGGGACACCTGAAGCTCAGTAGCTTCAATATCATCTCTCAACAATACTGCAACTCCGCCATGAAGCTTCACAGTCCTGCAATAACCTGCAGACACCCTGTACCTAGGAAGTGTTAGTGAGGATAGTTCAGCAGATACAAGCCAGTGTTCATTCAAACAAATACAACTATAATTACCTTCTTTGAAGAGTACCTCAAACTCTAAAATTTTGTTACGAATACATTGTACAATTGCATGCAAACTCTTTATTTCCAATTTACAATTTAATTTCTTGTTTGGTTTACCCGATTCTGGAGAAGTCCATTTCCATTCCGACGCTGTACATTCAAAAAATCTTCCACAAGAGTGCCTGTCGGCCACAGGTTGGCATTGAGATACTCATTGTTCTTTCCATATGGAATCTGCAGTTTGAAAGAGCTTTTTCTGGTAATTTTGGTCTTCATTTGGTCACATCGGCAACCTATCTCCATGTGATTGTCCCGCAAGAAGTTTACTATGTCCTCAGGCTTAACCTCTGGAGCATAACCTGAGAGAAATATATATGCCTTTTTTTCAGCTATTTTGAGCTCAGATTTCACCTCACTGGTTCCAAACAAAGGTTTAGGACGGGTTTATTGAATCTTCTTGTTTTTGGCTCGCCTTTTTCCATGTACCAGAGTCCATCCTGACTCACCGTCTTCCGAGTCTTCTGAAATGGGAGGTTTATTTGGATTTGCTGGATCTGTGTTAGCAATGAAAACATCGTCATTCTCCTCCGAGGTTATGTTTATTTGCCGTTTTTGAAGTTTTGGCTGTGGCTTACGTTTCGTCTCCGGACCTTTAGTTGTGGTCCGGCGAATCACGTCAGTAAAGCCGACAACGCATTCCGATTTATCCGCATCAATCAGAATTCTGATTCCGCTGTGTACCTTCACCATCTTCTGACCTTGTCATGTCAATGGTAGCATTGCTGACCTCTGGCGGCGCTTTGGTGATTAACAAACGCGGACTAGTCTGGTGAACAGCTGTGTTTGAAACCTGGGATGGCGGTGGCGCAAGGGGACTGCATTGTTTACCTTTTGGTTTTTCCGGTTTTTTATTAGGATCGGCTTTGTTTTTCCAGTAATCAACTTTCTTCTCTAGTAGATGGTATTTTTCTTCTAGTTCTGTGATTTTCTCCTTTAGACTGGCTATATCTAAATCCTTCAGATTTTTTGTTGATGTTGTGGCCACCATTGCAACCTGAGGTTCGGATGCGGCAAGGTGAACACAAATTGTCGATTTTTTCGATGCAGCCTGCCTTAGGCACGATAGATGAAAGCAATCCTGACACTTCACACAAATTGCTGGGGTTTCGCAGTTTTTTTTACAATATCCTGCTGAACAAAATTCTGTTTCGGTATTGTGGATAAAACTCTGTTTTACCGCATTTAAAAATAGATAAAATGACAGCCGTGAAATTTTATTTCTTCCATCAAATAAATTCGTATTAAGTTATTTGACACATGAAGTGGGTCAATGGCAGTTTCAAGATGTTCAATCGAAATTCCAGTCAATTTATATAGCTATTATTTTTGAGTGAAAATACTATCACTGCAATAGCTTAATATTAATATAAGGGCGACCCTAAAGCTTTGTCAAGTATACAGGCTGCATACTTGAAAGGTCATACTACTAATTGAAATAAGGAAAAATCCCTATTAACAGCTTCGTTTTCGAGATACAAAGAGTTACATTTTACAAAAAAAATACATTTTTTTAAGGGTTTAAGAACAAATTAAGGCATTTGTTAGCAATTAAATAAATGTAATAAGTTCATTCACCCACTTTTTGTAGTTATATTATTTTACTTATTTGTCAGGAATAGGTACAGATGATTTAATCATTTTCTGAAGATTGTTAGGAAACCCGCGTTGAATCCAAAAATAATGTTTCGGTATTATGGAGGAACCTATAATGGCAACCAGAAGAAAAACAAAATACAGGAACATTCAGAATAGAATAACAATGAACCTTTTGTAAAGCCAAGAACGAAAGAATGCTAACAGCAGAAGACTGAGAATATCGAAAGAAAAGAAGATTAGACGTCAGTCAACGTCAAGAGATGCTTTAAACCTTTTAACGGATTTTGATGGATGTGTTCCAGGCACTCCCGAATTATTTACTGAGAATATGAGTTTAAAATTACTATAGAAATTTTAAAATACTACTTACATCTTCAATTTACTATAATGAACATGACGTAACGTGGCAATTTTTAGTTAAAGAATATAAGTTTAACATTTTGGCAAATCATGTGTTAGGGGAACCCTAAATCCTTCTGGTCCTACCTGCGGTCGAAACGATGTTTGTCTGGATATCCTGAGCAGATGCGGTACAATGGTGTCATAGGTTCTGACCCTCATATGATAGCAGATCTTTTTGCCGAGTATTTTCAGTCTGTCTATAAAGCCAACGATAGTGCTTCCATTAACAATTCCCCGAACCTTTTGGGAACCAACATTAATTTATGTGAAGTAGAGGTGACTACCGATTCGGTGTTTGAAAAGTTGGCAACGCTTAATGTAAACAAGGCTGCTGGCCCCGATGGGATAGCTCCCGTGTTTGTAAAAAATTGTAGTCCTACCCTGGCCATGCCCTTGAGCATTATCTTTCAATGCTCCTTGCAATCAGGAATATTTCCAACGATATGGAAGAAGGCCACAATCACCCCCATCTTTAAGAGCGGAGACAGGTCAGATGTAACCAACTATCGCCCCATATCTGGCATATCATGCTTTGGAAAGGTGTTGGATTCACTGGTCACTGATATTGTATCACCTTCTTTTCGCAATGTTCTATCAGATCATCAGCACGGATTTTTATCTCGGAGGTCGTGTGAGTCGAATTTGGCAGTGTACAGTAGTTATCTTGCAAGTGCACTGGATGCTTCTGTGCAGGTGGACGCGGTCTATTTTGACTTCCAAAAAGCCTTTGATGTGGTTAGCCATAGAATTCTCTTAAATAAATTGAAAAACTATGGTATTGGTAACCCTCTACTATCCTGGTTGAGTAGCTACCTAATGGGCCGTATACAGAATGTAAAGTTTAAAGGGTCTTTATCCAGGGATATTACCGTGTACTCCGGAGTTCCGCAGGGATCACATCTTGGACCAATGCTCTTCCTGCTTTTCATAAACGATTTGGCCGGTGTATTCAAGAAGTGTCACTTTTTGTTCTTTGCTGATGACCTAAAGATTTATTGTAGAGTTGCCAACGATAGGGCCTGCATGCAGCTGCAAAGCGAAATTGATGAGTTGGTTGAATGGTGTTCAAGTAACGCAATGACTCTGAATACTGCGAAAAGTAAGATTATATCGTTTTCAAGGAAAAAAATGCTTATAGACCACCCATATTCGATCAAGGGGATACAACTGCAGCGGGTGACTGTAATTAACGATCTTGGAGTTGTATTTGATAACGAGCTGCGTTTTACTCAGCATATTGACAGCGTCGTTGCGAAGGCTTTTAAAATGGCAGGATTCATTATGCGGCAGTGCTGGGACTTTAAAGATATTGTGGCACTTAACGCAATATACTCTGCATTGGTCAGGAGCCATCTTGAGTATTGTTGTGTCGTATGGACGCCCCTATACCAGATTCATGTCAAGCGTATTGAGAGGGTGCAGTCCAAGTTTGTGAATTTTCTTCTTTTTAAATTAAACATAGACAAATCGAATATGCTTTACAAAGATCGCCTCAATATACTTGGCATTGATTCACTGGAGACACGAAGAATTAAACTGAACATGTCATTTGGGCATAGAATCATCAACAACTTGATAGACTGTCCCGAACTTTTGGGCCTGATTAGATTTCGCGTCCCAGCTCGACCTACAAGACAGCTTGAATCATTTTCCCTGCGACCCTATCGAACTGATGTTGGAAGGAACGCACCAATTAATCGAATCATGGATTACTTAAATAGATTTTTACCCATAAACTTTAATATAAATTGTTCAATACTAACATTTAAGCGTGAAGCTAGATCTCTTATATATCGTTCTTCGGAGTTTCGCTAGTTTTTGTACATTCATTTGGTTCCTATATCATCTATTGTCTAGTTTTAACTGTTTTGACTGGTTTTAGTAATACAAGTAAAGTAGTGTGTTTTTGTTAGTTAATATCATGTGTATTTATTGTGTGTTATGTATTGACATTTGTTGTCTGTTTAAAAATTTTTTAATGTATATTACTTAATTGTGTGTTTATATTAAGTCGCGTTATGTACCATTTGGGCAATGCCTGTACTGTGCTAAATTTTAAATTAAATTAAATTAAATAAATAATGAAAAACATGTGTATTAACTTATAGTTTTTTACCGTATAGTTTTGTGGTAAGATCCTGTATGTTCGTAGTATTATCGACCCATAATTAAAACCCGAATAGATCTATTTTACTCCAGGTAAACAGCAATTTGTTCATTTAAAGAATCGTGCATCAGTTACACCTTAGGCTGAACCTCGATTGTGTGTAGATGTCATTATATAAAACAATCGTTGTAATATAGCTAGTTATCACTCTTCGTCAAGGAAAACATTTTTAAACATTTAAATTTAATAAATTTCTGTTATGTACACAACATATATCAAACAAATAAAGAACATTTTTCTACCATCTCAAATGCATTTCGCGTCCGTGCAATTCCCGTTCAATTCGCCCTGCCGCTAAATAACGTTGAAGAATTGCAGGACGAGCATTCGACAAGTAAATATCTGCCTCTGACGCAGCTCTCGTTAACGTCAAGATATTAGGCAGTTTTCTCTTAAAAATGTTTGCAGGGAATATCTCGTGTACTCTGTGTTCCCCTTTTCCAATCTGGACTAGATACTCTTTTGGGCATTTTAGACGCATATTCTCAAGACGTAGAAGTTGTCGCGTCTCTCCCGTTGGTGACGATAAGAGTTAAAATGGCGTTTGACAATCTGTAGGAAGATAGATATATTCCTGTACTCAAGACTGAAATCAAGTTTCGGAGTCTTAACTGCCTGGTGAAGTTAATTTGAGAGAATTGCAACAAGGTATTGAGTATGAATGGAGAAGCGGATAGTTGAAATAAAAAAATGTTTTATTAAATTCAGTAAAGAAGGAAGTTCGTGTTAATTAAACATAATCAAGAGTCTATTAGTTAATCTGATTTAAGTATTTAATTTTATGTGTGAGTGGATGAATGCATGAAAGTAGTTAGAGAACATTTTATTTATTGTTCATGTTTAACGCAAAATAAATCCTGCATTATTAAAGTGCCTAATACATTTAAATAAAAATATCATACCTGTTTCAATTCATATCTTATGAATGAAATCCCTCCTACCTGTTTTAATGCAATTTGGTAACTAAAGTGGTCAATTAAAAAGTTAATTACCATCCCCTCCTTTGTGGTCATGAACGATTTAATACCAGCAGCAGTTTTATTAAAATATATAACATCAAAATAGAAAAATATAACCTTCAAAATTAGTCTTACCTTTTGTGAAACATGTTAACTAATTATAATTGATCGCTACACAATTCTTAAATTAAATATCACATATGATTTCAAATTTCATACATATGCAACATAAGTTACTTTCAGAATGGTATATCTTTGTCCATTTCCCCATCCGGCACGTCACTTTACACTCTAATGACCATAATGCATTTCAGAGTGCTCTCGGATGAAATTAGATGGCCATGCACTTCGCTTCAATATTATGGGTAAATTGATCCCCTTTGCATGTGATTGGAATGTTTATAGGTCAAGCATTGCTATATATTATGTTATGCTATTCAAATCAGTATAGGCTCTCAACATCTAGGATTTTTTTATGATTTTTCCCATAGGAAATATCTAGCTTTAATCGCAATCTTAAAGCGTACAATGAAAATTGCTTTTGATAAACTTCCGTTTTTATATGCATGATTTTTATTTTTACATGTTTACATAGTTTACATATTCACCTGCGAAATGTATTAATAAAACTTTTATTATAATAGTTGTCCTGAATTGTAACATTTTTGATTAGAAACGTCAAACAAAATGTTAAGTATTTCTTGCTCTCTTACCATTACTTTCATGCCATTTGTCATTCACCTTTCCTTGCACATCAAAAGTGAAATAAAAATTTTAATTGCAAAAATCGTCTAATTTATATTTCCTCTCATTTTATTATAAAAGTTAAACATGCTATTTGTCATTAGCCTTGCCATATTAATCAAATGTGGGGTTCTATGGAAAATATTACGGAAGTAATATAAAACTTTTATTACGAAAGTGGTGCTAAATTGCAGACTTCTTTTATTTGAAAAACTAATATGTGAAATTTATCATAGATTATTGTTTTCCTATCATTGCTTCCATTTTACTCATCAACTGGTCTTTGGAAAATATTACGGAAGTGAAATGAAATTGTTATTATTGCAAAATTTTCTATCAGAGAAGTAAAAAAAAACTCTGAAAGTTATCAAAGCATATTGCTCTCTTACCATTAGTTCTATGATATTTATCAGTCACCTTCGCTTACTTATCAAATGTGAACTTATTTGGAAAATATTGCGGAAGTGAAATAAAACTTTTATTATGAAAGTTGTGCCAATTGCAGAATTTTTCATTAGAAACATTAAGCAAACTGTGGTAATTGTCAAAGAATCTTGCTGTCTTACCATTGGATCCCTGACACTTGTTTAATTATCCCATACTCATCAAGTTCTTTGAAAAACATCAGTGAAGTAATATAAAACTTTTATTTTGAAAAATGTCCTACATTGTAGAACATTCATTAGAAAAAT
The DNA here is from genome assembly GCA_016904865.1 of Pissodes strobi. Taxonomy (NCBI): domain Eukaryota; kingdom Metazoa; phylum Arthropoda; class Insecta; order Coleoptera; family Curculionidae; genus Pissodes; species Pissodes strobi. The sequence goes on along the minus strand of MU183224.1, from coordinate 125,355 downwards.
TAAGTAAACTTTAAATGTTATCATGGGATCTTGATTCCTTATCAATGGTTCCATGATATTTGTCATTCATCTTCCATTACTTAAAAATGTGTTTGTTTGAAATGTACATTTTTATGGCAGTGGTACACATAGTAAAGGGAGATCCCATGGCACTCGACGAGCGGTGTATGCGAAGATGTTAATTGACTCATTTCTTGAATAGTAGTTGTAGGTTGTAATAAGAGGGAAGCAGATGTCCTGGGAGTAAGTACCACAGTGATGCAGTGCACCAGATAAAGAAGTCCTTATAAAGCGATGTTCTAGGTGTTTTCAGTTCTACAACGAACGGGTGCGCTCGTGCCGTCTCTCGCCGCTGTGTGATGGGCGTTGCTGCTGGCGGGCTGATGCCGACCAAATCCTGGGAACATATGCCGTGAAAATATCTGTAGAACAGGGATATCTCGGCTACATGTCTGCGGTGTTCCAGACTATCCAGATCCCGGGTCAACTCCAGGTCGCCGACGAAATGAACAGCTCTCTTTTGAATGGAATCCAGCAGCCTTAGGGTGTGCTTAGGTGTGGTACCATAGATGTGTGAGCAATACTTTAAGCATGGTCTTATTTGCGCTTTGTAGAGCATGCTGCGATAAATGCAGTTTTTTGTTGCGAAATAACGCACCAATATTCTTAGAGGCTGATTTTGCGATGTTAGCAACGTGGTCATGCCAGGACATATTGCTGTTGACCTGACACCCTGTCCCATTGACGAGGATGAAGGAATGAAAAATCTTGCCATAATGATATCAGAGCTCACCGTATTGGCTTTCTTATTAACCCAGTTATGCCTGAATTATTATTTTTTTAATATTCGATATTTTCTTAGGTAATTATCTTTAAAATTGTAAATAAATAACAATTTTAATGATTTTCAGTTTTATAGTATTTTATTTATGGTGTCCTTTTAAAAGGACAATAGGAATATCTGCGTATAATCTTACTATATAAAAAAGAACGAACATATTTTTTAGCTATGATAATTTTAAAAGTATTCTTAGTTAGTGTGGAGGGAAATAAAACAGTGGATATATAATGCAACTTGACTCTTAACGCATATTGTTTTCACTTTCATATGGCACACTCTGCACCGAGTTTGTTTGTCCTGTTGACCTACAAAGTGAGCCAGTCTATCAAAGCGAGAATTTATATTTTCAATGCTTGATGGTCTTCCTCTTTTTCTGGTTTCAGCTCTTGCTAAAATAGAATTTACAATTCTTCTTCTGCATGTTAAATGGTCTAATTTGCCGCTCTGTTTTTTGTGTAGATGCCACGTATTTTGCTCCATGATGTCAATACCAAAGGCAAGAAGACAAAAGTACCATCTTTTTCCTCTTATTCTTGTTCTGTACAGACTAACATTCTGGTCGCTTCTCCCGGATAGTTCCTGTGCCACGTATACCTTTTTGTGAGAGAGCTTCAATTAGCGGTATCGTAGTAAAAAAGTTGTCAAAATATTAATGATACGGTAATTCGCCAACAGAAGTTATTACGTCGGCATATTCCAAAACTATTGATGGACCCACACCAAAATCTATATATACACTTTTTACTACTGACTTACTTGATAAGGCTCTATTCAATTTATGTAGCCGTCGCTTGAACAGCCCATCCACATTTTGTATCCGAATCTAATAGGTTTATTTAGGATGCACTGTTTGCATCCGTGGTTCCCAAAATAGGGAACATCTATACTGTGGTTTTCAGTGGGATTTGAGAATTCAAAAAATTTCTTGTTTATGGCATTGAGGAATGGTCGAATTTTGGCGAATTTATCTGATTTGTCTAAGTTGTCGTTATCGCAGCAATGAAGATTGGATATTATAAATTCAAACCTATCTCTTGACATCGCTCTGGAAACCACTTCATTGTGTGTATCAGTTGCCGTTTCCCAATACATTCTTCTTCTAGGCAGAGAAGCGTATCCATTTAAAAGTAGAATGCCAAAAAATTACCTTATTTCGTCAGAAGTGACGCCAGCATTTTTGTTTTTCTTAGCGGCATAAAGGTTAGTATATTTGACAAATAAATCAACAATTTCATCGTCGAAAAAGTTGTAAAACAACTCTACTGGAGGCTTGTTATTTTTAACGGTGGAATACACTGGCCATTCATTGTACCTCATTCAATTTTATGTCGTCGTCAACCCAATCATATCTTCGTGATTTTTTGCAACTTAACTTAATAATGGGCAAAGGGATATCGTCTTCATCGTCAAAGTGACCAGCAATTTCTGATTCAGCCATGAGTTGAGTGCCTGGTAGATTGTTAACGGACACCAAATCTTCGTCGCCGGAATCTTCATCTGTAACATCGTCACAGGCAGTTGTCGGTGGCATCGTGGTAATATCCAATGGGGTGTTATCACTATCATCATCCTCCGCGGGACTGGCCAATAATTCATGTAGAGTCAGTCCTCCGCAATAAAAACACATTTCATAAAATACCCACATGTTCCTATTGTCCTTTTGCAAGGACACCGCCATTTAAAAAGCCAGTAACGGCTCCAATATCATTTTTATTATAATATTATAATTTGGGCAACTAATTAGAAGTGTAAGAAGGTAAATCTTCCACAAATAAAGCGTAAAAATATAATATCACAATTTTAAAACTCACCCAACTAATCTTAGATCCATGTTTTTTTATTTACCAATATTTGCTGCATGCGTACACACTCACAATCAGTTGTAAACTAAATGTGTCGATATTATTGCATTCTATACTCTTCGAACGTGATTTCAATGTGGTGCCATCCGCGTGTCAGTAGTTAGAACAAACTTAACTTTTAGATGTTATGCATTCGTACTTTTAAAAGGACAATAGGCATATCTGGGTTTTAAACGTGGCTGCTTGGGCTTTTGCTGCATTGAACTGGACTAAATTCCTGTTGCCTCAGGTTCGAATTTTCTCCAGATATTGATTAATGTTTGTAATCTGCTCCTGTCTGCGGTGATATATCTCAGTCGTTGGTAAAGGTTTTTCTGATCTAAATTGGGTGATAATGGTACTGTCATGTGCAAAACTGTAAACAGGATTATTGGTTCGGTCAGCAGGTCATCATCATATATGAGAAACAGAGTTGCTGAAAGTATTGGGCCCTGAGGGACTCCCGCTTTATTGGTGAATTTGTCTGAGATATGTCCATAAACTGCAACGTGCAGAGATCGGTTCTTAAGGAAACTTGCAAGCCAGCTGCACAGAGACGCCGGAAGTCAGGAGGACGGCAGTTTGTTGAACAATCCGTCATGCGAAACTCCGTCAAATGCCTTCGCAATATCGAACGCAATCGCTCGAGATTCTCCGTAGTTCTCAATTGCCTTATTCTATGTATGAATGTCATAGGCCAATATATCTCCTGTCGATCTCTTAGCGAAAACCGTATTGCTAATTATTCTGTTGGTATTGAGGCTTGAGTAAATGCTGATTGACTACACGTTCAATGACTTTGCAGATTACTGGAAGCAAGGCAATTGAGTGATAGTTTGAGGACGTGGTTTTCTTGCCTTTTTTCGAACAGGTTGCACTCGAGCGACTTTCCAAGTAGATGGGTATATCCCTTTTCGGCAAGACAGAGAAAAAAGTTTGGAAAATATGGGTGTTGGTTCGTTGGTGCAGTTTTTACCACGATGACAGGCCCTGATGCCTTTTGCGAATCTAGCTCTTTGAAGATTTTTTGAATGTCACGGTGGTGAAACTTAAGTTCTGTGATGGTAGTGTTGATGTTGGATATGATGACGTGAGCCTTGCCATGGGGGCATTTAAAGTAGAGTGCGATGAAAACATTTCTGCCATGAAAGTGAAATAACACTTTTGTGTTAAGCGAATTGTAAAAGCTATCTTAAAATCTTGCATTTTTGCCCTCGGTTGGATATTATTTGTCATTTACCATCTCCCTTACTCATCAAATGAGAAGTTTTTTGGAACATATCACGGAAGTGAAATAAAACTTGTCCTAAATTATAGAATTTCTTTCTAATTAGACAAGGTGAACAAACTGTGAAATGTATCAAATAATCTTTTTTTTATCATTCTTATCCCTGCTATTTGTCATTAACCTTCCAAATTGTTTTATTTGAAAAGTTAGAAAAGCTATAAAAGGTATTAAAAGATCATACTTTTCACCACATTGGTTCTTTAATATTTGTCAGTCACCTACTAGTCATAAAACATGAAATTAATTGGAAATTATTACGGAAGTGAAATAAAACTTTGATTCCAAAAGTTGCCTAAAATTTAACAATTTTTAAATGAAAAACTTTGACAAACTGAAAACATTATTATGAAATCTTGATTCCCTACCATTAGTTCCATGATATTTGTCATTAACTTTTGCATTCTCATCAAGCGTAGATTTTCTTGGATAATATCACCGAAGTAATATTGAATAGTTATAATAAAAGTTGTTTTGAATTGCAGACTATTTTGTTAGAAAGGCTAAATAAAGTGTGACATTTACCATAAAATCATGCTTTCTTAGCACTGGCTTCATGATATTTGCCATTCACCATGCCTTACTCATCAAAAAATGTAAAGTGCTTGAAAAAATATCACGGATGTGAAATAAAACTTTTATTAAAAAAGGTGTCCCAAAATACAGAAATGCTAATTAGAAAAGTTAAACAATTTGCTTTCTTACCATCTTATTCGTGCTATTTGTCACTCACCTTTCAAAATTTTTTATTAGAAATGATAAAAAAACTGTAAAAGATATTAAAGCATACTTTCCACCATTGGTTCTATAATATTTGTCAATCACCTTCTACTTATCAAATGTGAACTTAATTGGAAATTATTACACAAGTGAAATAACAGATAATGGATAATGTTTGAATCAAAAAGTTTAGCAAACACTAAACATTAAAAAATCTTTTCATTCTAATCAGTGTCTAGTTCTTTGGAAAATATCACGGAAGTAATGTAGAACAACATTTTTAATAAAAGTTGATCTGAATTAAATATTATTTTGAAAAGCTACACAAACTGTGAATTTATCTTTCTTATCACTTCACTGGTTCCATAATAGTTGACATTCACTATGCCTTACTCATCAACTATAAGTTCTTTGGAAATTATCAGTTATATAGCAAATTTTGTAACAGTAATGTTTGGAAAATTCTGAGACTTATCATGGGATCTAGCTTTCTTACCACTGATTCCATGCTATTTGTCTTTCACCTGCCCTTACTCATCACATATGAAGTTTTTTGAGAAATATTACGGAACCTAAATTGCAGGATTTTCTTTTTGAAAAGTTAAACATATGCTGAAAGTCATCGTGGGATTTTGCTTTAGTAACGTTAATTCCATAATATATATCAATCATCCTTCCTTTCTCACCAAATGTGAAGCCTTTTGGAAAATATTACAGAACCTAAATTGTAGAATTTTGTATTAGAAAAGCTAAACAAATACTGAAAGCTGCTGTGAAGTCTTGCTTTCTTACTGTTGGTTTTAAGACATTTGTCATTCAACTTCCCTTACTCATCAATCATCAGATTTGATGTTCTTTGGAAAATCTCACAGGCCCTAACTTGTAGAATTAGAACAGCTAAACAAACTCTCAGAGTACTCGTGGGATCTTACTTTCTTACCGTTGGTTCCATGCTATATATCATTTAACTTCCTTCCCTTGCTCATCAAATGTGAAGTGAAACATATCTCAAAACATACATTGCAGAATTTTGTCTCAGAAAAGTTAAATAAACTCTGGAAGTTATTTTGAGAGCTTGCTTTATTACTGTTAGTTCCATAATATTTATGATTCACCTCCCCTTACTATTCAAATGTGAAGTTGTTTGGAAAATAGTTAAACTTACTGTGAAAGTAATCATGTGATCTACCTTTCTTGCCATTAGCTCCATAATATTTGTTATTTGCAGTACCATACTTATCAAATATGAAGTTCTTTGGAAAATATCGCGGAACATAAATTGAAGAGGTTTTGCATTAGAAAAGTTAAGCAAGCACTAAGAGCCATCGTGTGATGTGAAGTTCTTTGGAAAATATCGGGCAACTTTGATTGATGGATTTTGTTTGTATTAGAAAAATTAAACAAACTATGAAAGTTGTTATGGAATCTTGATTTATTACCAGTGATTCCATGATATATATCATTCATCTTCTCTTACTCAACAAATGTGAAGTTCTTTGGAAAATATCACGGCACCTTAATTAAAGGATTTTGAATGTGAAAAGTTATACAGGCCCTAAGTTATCATCCTTTACTCACCAAAATAAGTTTTTTGGAAAATATCACCGTTGGATCCATGATATTTATCATTCATCTTCACATATACCTCAATTGTGGAGTTATTTGGAACATAGCACCGAGCCGTATTTATATATTTTTTATTAGAAAAGTTAACTAACTGTGAAAGTTATCGTGTGATCTTTCTTTGTTGCCACTGGTGCCAGAATATTTGTCATTCACAGTACCTTACTTATCTTACATGAAGTTCTTTGGAAGATATCTCGGATCCTAAATTGTAGGATTTTTGGTTTAGAAAAGTGAAGCAAACTTTAAAAGTCATCATGGAATGTGAAGTTATTTGGAAAACATCGCGAAACCTTAATTGATGGATTTTGTTTGCATTAGAAAAATTAAACAAACTCTGAGAGTTATTATGGGATCTTGATTTCTGACCATTTACTCACCTTCTTTTAGTCAACAAATATGAAGTTCTCTGAAAAATATCACGAAACCCAAATTTTGAATTTTGGTTGGTTGGTTCCATCATATTTGTTATTCATTCATCTTACCTTGCTCAATAAATGTGAAGTCCCTTTTCCCTTACTTAAGCTCACTGTGAAAGTTATCGTATGATCTTTATTTCTTGCCATTGCATTGGTTCCATGATATTTGTCATTCACACTTCCATACCTATCAAATGTGAAGTTCTTGGAGAAATATTACGTAAGTGAGAAGGCAAATTGCTGTAAAGTTGTACTCGGACAAAATGGCTCACTGGCATGTGATGGTATCTACTATGACCCGAATCTTCGTCATATTGCCAAGGACTTGCATCAATGCCCTAAGGTATATTTACCTCATTGATGTTGTTCTATGCAATAGATGTATATTCTGATCTCCACACGCGTCATAATATGAACATACAGTGGATAGATAGAAGATATTTGGTTTTGGTGTTTGGTCGACTTAACTCCGTTCACATCCAACACCTCCTTGGCTGTTAATTAAAAATATCTTGGCAATCTCTTTGACCGATTACATTCTGACACGAAATAATTTAAATCGCATTGCAGAACAGCTCTTCTACTGTTTTCTATTTTGTTTTCATTAGGTTATTTTTAAAATTTTATGCTTCTAATTTGTCCGATTTTCACAGATTTTTCGAATTTTGGTTTTGGAAAATAGTGAAGTGATTCACTTTACAACTATTTATCCCAAACTGTCTGTTTAAAAAATAATAGCGGTAGAGGATGGATAGGGTTAAAGAAACAGCGTCTTTTTAAAGCGAGCGAAGTGAGTAAAATATAGAGGAATATATGCTACAAATAATTAAAGTTGGTCAGTAATTCAATATTTCATTAAGACGTTGATTCTATAAAAACGAATAATAATGACTATAATGTAACTTCACTTACGATGATCCTTGACAAATTATCATTGATACTAGTCTAAACACAAAAATATTTTTGTTCGGAAAATCATCAAACATTTTACACATACTCTATAAAGTTTTGAGACACCAATTTTCTTCAATCTCCTAATCCAATAGAATAACTGATAAATTTATTGCCATGACAGTAACAGATAAAATAATTATTTATGCCAAATAGCATATGGTGTGCACAAACTTTAAGGAAGTTACTCACGTGTCACTTGTGAATGACAATGGAAAAACAATGAGTTTTTCAACCCATTATAATAATATACTTAGAATGAGTTTTTCGTATCATATTAACTAATACGGCCTTTATTTTATTTTGATTCTACTAGCTAAATTTTGAGATCGTATAAGAATTATACATATATTACAAATAAAAATGTACCGGATGAGTTGCTAAAAATTGAGAACTCCTTGAATTTTAAAGCCTTATGTATATTGGCCGTATAAATACAAAGATGTAAAATTATATCTAAAGATTTACAGTCCATTTGTGATTGAAGCTTTAACCTTTATCATGAATTGAAAGCATCGTACCCCATTTGCAAGATATTGGAGCTACCATTAAAATCGTAATATTAGCATGGAGGTCCATTGTAAATGTGTAAAGGGATATATTTAAGCCTGCAGCAAGAAATATCATTTTAAGTCCTAAGCCTATATTAGAATATAGACGCAAGTTTACAAAATGGTTAGATAATTGCAAAGCTGTTCCATATTAAGATATATTATAATTATAAAATTTGAATAAAATATATCTCTTTTTCTTTAAAAAATGAGAGCGTAATACTACATTTTTTTAGCATGAGTATGGAAATAAAGCGTTGCAAACTGATCGATCCACGAGTGATGTCGTCATGCATCAGAGCTTTGGCCTTAATATTTGATAGTAACATATTCACTTATCCCTCTAAAAGCATAAGTAGCTAAGCAGCTACACAGAACCACTCCTGTTATTCGTTCCTTGTAAAATATAAATACTCTTTGAGACTGCACATTTATACAAAAATGAAGCTGGATTAATGCAAGACAAATACTGCACACGAGCCCCTTGTGTGATTCGAGACTTATTTTTGCTTTGATTCTATTCTTCTCTAACAACTGTCCTAGTAGGACTTTCATATTTATTCCTCAAACTGTCTTTATCCATTTCAGTTCAATATAATATGTGGATTAGGCGTATTTGTACTTGATAGAGATTAGCCATTTTTCACTATTAACTTCATAAGAAAAAACTTTAAAAATTTATATCTTGGTTGCTACGGAATTGAGGTGAAAAGTGTTTTAATGAAAAATATGTGTTTTTGAATGCTCCATCGAAAAGTTAAGAAGAAGAATTTCGTTTGGATGTATAACAAGGAATATATTGGCTAAAAACGGGGAAATTTGTGACATTTTGACATTTTTTGACACCGTGAAAGTGACAGGTGTTAAAATTTTAACATTGAAAATGTTTTTGTTTTCCTATTATGGGGTATCAAATCGCGAAAAAGTGCATGCTACATTTGGCACATCACGTAATATACGTGAGAGATCGTGTTAGTCTGTTTCTGAGGAGGGAATCGGTTCAAATGACAAAAATAAATTAATGCAAACTGAAACTAACCGAATGTTGATTGAACGACTAACCCAAACTAACCCACACTAACTAAAAGTAACCAAAAGCACAAAAAGGGTTAAAATGAATCGGAACAAATTTAAAAAATAAAAGTAAGTTAAAATTAACTCAAAGTAACCGAAATTTGGCGAATAACCAAAACTAACCATAAAAATGAAAATTGGTTATAAACTATCGGATCCGGTTCAAATTACTAAAATAAATTGGAACTAACTGAAACTAACCGAAAGTTGATTCAACGACTAACCGAAAGTAACCAAAAGCTCCAAAAAAGGCTAAAACGTATCGGAACAGATTAAAAATATTAAAGTAAATTAAAACTAACCAAAACGAACCGAATTTTGACGACCAACCAAAACTACCCAGAAACATTAAATTCGATTATAACGTATCGGCGCCGATTGAAATGACTAAAATTAAAACTACCTAACTGAAATTAACTGAATATTGATTGAACGACTACCCACGACGACTATCTAACCCAATCTAACTTAAACTAACCAAAAGCACCAAATATAGCTAAAACGTAGCGAAACAGATTAAAAATATTATAGTAAATTAAAAATAACCCAAATTAACCGAATTTTGGCGACTAAGCAAAATTAACCAAAAACATTAAAACTGGTAATAACATATCGGAAAGTTGATTGAATGACTAACCAAAACTAATCAAAAGTAATCAAAAGCACCAAAACGGGCTAAAATGTATCGAAATAGGTTACACAAATTAAAGTAAGTTAAAACTAACCAAAACGAACTGAATTTTGGCGACCAACGAAAACTAACCAGAAACATTATATTTGACTATAACGTATAGGAACCGGTTCAGATGAATACTTTGGTTTCTTGACAGTAAGTTTCCAAGGTCGCATCACGACACGGAAAATTTTAGTGAACGCCACGACACGGTTTATGCATAACTGATTATAACGTATCGGATCCCGCTCAAATAAGGTAAATAAATTGAGACTAAGTGAAAATAACCGAAAGTTGATTGGACGACTCACCAAAAACCAAATCTATTAAAATTGATTAGAACGTATCGGAACCAGTTCAAATGACTAAAATAAGTTGAGAATAAGTGAACCTAACCGAAAGTTGATTAGACGACTAACTAAATCTATCAAAACTCATTATAACGTATCGGAACCGGCTCAAGTAAGTAAAATAACTTGAGACTAAGTAAAACTAACCGGAAGTTCATTAGACAACTAACCAAAACTAACCAAATTTATCAAACTTGATTATAAGGTATCGGAACCGAGGCAAATGACTAAAATAGACTAAGTGAAATTAACCACAGATCTAGGAAAGGGAAAGTAATCGCAAGTTGATTAGACGACTAACAAAAATTAACCAAATCTATTAAAATGAATTATAATCAGCTCAGAACCAGTTCAAATAAGTGAAATAAGTTGAGACTAAGTGAAACTAACCAAAAGTTGATTAGACGACTAACCCAAACTAACCAAATCTATTAAAATTGATTATAACGTATCGAAACTGAGTGAAATGAGTAAAATAAGTAGTGTAGAACTCCTTTTATTTATAGAATAATACTCCAGGTAACTATAGAGTTCTGTATTAACTTTAACAAAGAATATATAAGATAGTAACGCTACATAGTGTATATTCTTATAATCTACGTACGCATATTAATTCTTAGTCAGTCTTGTATTCTCTCTCTCTATATATATCAAGTTGGTGTAGGTTACTATTATGTATATAATGTTACAATAACAATGCCGGTTCAACAAGGTTGACCTAACCTTGTCACCCGTGTCTAGTATCGCGTTCGTTGGGGTTAAACAATAATATTACGTGAAATAGGTAATGTAAGGTCTAGACCTCGAACTAGTCGGGCTGCCTTCACGATCTAATTTATGAAATACCGAGTGTTTTCCTGATACACTATAGTAGAGACTAAGTGAAACTATCTGGAAGATGATTAGACGACTAACCAAAAGTAACTAAATTTATTAAACTTAGTTATAACGTGTCGGAACCGACTGAAATGACTAAAATAGGTTGAGACTAAGTGAAACTACCCACAGATCAACCGCAAGTTGATTAGACGACTAACCAAAATTAACCAAATCTATTAAAATTGATTATAACGCATCAGAATCAGCTCAAATAAGTGAAATAAGTTGAGACTATGTGAAACTAACCAAAAGTTGTTTAGACGACTAACCCAAACTAACCAAATCTATTAAAATTGATTATAACGTATCGAAACCGACTGAAATGACTAAAATGAGTAGAGACAAAGTGAAACTAACCGGAAGTTGATTAGACGACTAATCAAAAGTAACTAAATTTATTAAACATAATTATAACGTGTCGGAACCGATTCAAATGACTAAAATAAGTTGAGACTAAATGAAACTAACCGAAAGTTGATTAGACGACTAACCAAAACTAACCAAACCTATTAAAACTGATTATAACGTATCGGAACAGGCTCAAATAAGTAAAACAAGTTGAGACTAAATGAAACTAACTGGAAGTTGATTCGACGGTTATCCAATACTAACCAAATTTATTAAAATTGATTATAACGTATCGCAACTGACTCAAATGACTAAAATAAGTTGAGACTAAGTGAATCTAACCGAAAGTTGTATAGCAGACTTACCAAATCTATCAAAATTGATTATAACGTATCGGAATCAGCTCAAATAAGTAAAATAAGTTGAGCCTAAGTGAAACTAAACGAAAGTTTATTCGACGATTAATCGAGGATAACCAAATCTATTAAAATTGATTATAACGTATCAAATGACTAAAATAAATTGATATTAAGTGCAACTAACCGAAATTTAAATTGACGACTAACCAAAACTAACCCAATCCATTCAAAATTTTTATAACGTATCGGAACCCGTTCAGATGACTAAAATAAGTTTAAACTAAGTGAAACTAACCGAAAGGTGATTGGACCATTAACCAAATCTAAACAAATATATTAAAATTGATTATAGTGTATCGGAACCGGCTTAAATAAGTAAAGTAAGTTGAGACTAAGTGAAACTAACCGAAAGTTAATTGGACAACTAACCAAATCTATTGAAATTGGTTATAACATATCGGAGCCGGCTCAAATAAGTAAAATAATTTGAGACTAAGTGAAACTAACCGGAAGTTGATTGACGACAAACCAAAACTAAGCAAATCCATTAAAATTGATTATAACGTATCGTAACCGGTTCAAATATGACTAAAATAAGCTGATACTAAGTGAAATTAACCGAAAGTTGATTAGGCGACTAACCAAAACTAACCAAATCTATTAAAATTGATTATAACGTATTTAAACCGACTCAAATGACTAAAATAAGTTGATACTAAGTGAAACTAACCGCGTTAAATCGAGGATTGAGAGACGAATCGAATACAGTTTTTACAACCACCACTAATGTTATAGATAATAAAAACGAACGAAACTTGAAGTAATATGCAATTATGTGGTATATTTTGGTAAACTAAACTTGCGTAATCTGCTAAAAGTAATTTTTTACATTAGATTGTGTTAAGGGTGGGTGAGGGTGACTTTTAGTTTCTCACGACAGACTAGTCGTGTTTCATATCGTTAGATCGAGGAATGTGAGACGAATCAAATGCAAATGGTCTTTTATTTTTTACAACCACAGTTAACGTTTTAAATTGTAAAAAAGAACGAGACTTGAAGTAATATACTTTTATTTGGTATATTTTGGTAAACTAAACTTACGTAATCTAACCTGATCTCACCCAAACTTCTATCAACTATATATTTCCACACAATTATGAGTTTTCTCAGATCTCAAATTTAATAGCGTTGCATCCTGCTTCGGCATTTTCAATGTCCCCCCCGGTTGCATCTTTGTGAAGGACTGTGAATTTTTATATATAATTTTAAATTGACCGCATTTCTATGATATGCACATAGTTGAAATTTTTAAAAAAAATAAATTGGTTTTTAAGTACATAAACGAAGCGAGCGAGCTATCCGAAAACTGAGTTATTGAAAATTTAAATGAGGGGATTATTTAGGGTTTTTTCGAGGAGTATGGGAAAAATATAGGAAAAATTCCAATTTGAAAAATTAAGAAAGAAAAATTGGTAGTACGAGTTAAAAAAAATTGCTCGTATGCATATGCGCAATTGGATATCATTAAATGCCCATATTTTAGTTTTTATTTCGAAACTTTGGAAAAAAAGTGTCATAAACCTTTGGTCGTTCCATATTTTATTTTTCTTAGACTTTATGATTGGCAGTGGAAGATAGCGCTTTGGAGGATAGAAGTTTTTAGTGTTAAGTTTTTGTTAGAATTTTTTTTTAAATTTTTTTTTAATTAATTTTTTTATTTATTTATTTTTTTAATTTATTATATTGCTTGACAGATAGTAGGTGTTAATGTGACTCTAAAAAAAAAAATAAAAATTTATGAGTAGCCGCTTTGATGTCGTGATTTTATAAAAGTTAAGGTTAAGCATAAGGTTCTGTTAATCTAATCAGAGATTAGTTCTGTCCATGCTCACCTCTTCCACATATATCAATACATCTTTCTTCTATTTTTTTGTTCTTGTAGATGTTCTTTCCTATACAATATGCTTCATATATTGGCATAAATTAGCTTACACTTGATAGTGAAACACACTTCATGAGTTTCAGTTAGATTAACCGCTCTTATGATATGCACTTTTTAGGAATTAGGACTTCGGGTGCATTCTGGCATGCCAAAACTTTGAAAACAAAACTTTAAACAAATAATTAATTTGAATTGCATTACGTGGGGCAATGCAGGGTCATATACTTTATTAATTTACGTTGGTTTATTGTTATTTGATATTTTCAATCGATGAAATATTAGTTACTAATTTTACATACCTTTATAATCAATTTGATTATTAAATAAACTATTGCCATTGGCACCAAGTTTTCACAATATAGTATAAGTTATAAGTATTGGAATTGTGTCACTTCAAATCTTAAAAAAATTATTATTTATTCCTGTATGTCGAGTAATAGTGAATCATATTTCAATTTTATTTGTTATTCTGTAAACATAAAAAAGCTATATCGAATAATATTGTCAACGGAAAATTAAAATATTCCAGTATTTTTATAATCAATCTAGATTTTCGGTTCAAATATGATTTCACGCGATGTAAACGCTAGTAGATCCAACTATTTCAGTTAACCGTGTCTGATCAATCCCTTACAGACACAGAACTGTCAGGCATGAGTCTGGTCCGGCAGCAAACCGAAATCATCGACACACAGCATATACGTGCCAGGTTCGCCAGCAAGCCTAGCCCATTTATACACATAGGGTTCACGAATCCGGTCCGCCAGCAAACCGGGCCCATCTAGACATACAAGTTGCATGTGACTCGTTTGCCAGCATACAGGGCCCATCTACAAACACGTGGTGCTACATACCCAGATTATACACGCTAACACTAAGCCATCCCTCTACACTCACAAGTAAAAGTACCGATTTAAATATTCCCTAGCATTGGTCTCACAGTAGTAATCATCAGTCTGAAATGGACCGTCTACAGATGATCACCAAGTGAGCTCAATAGAGATGATTAATTTTGTGATCCTCGGTATTTTTTTTTGATGTGAGACTCACTTCTATTTCAAAATATTAAATAAGTGAAAATCCCACAGAAGTTTCGATTTTCAGCAGCTGAGAAGTAAGGCCCTTATAGATAATAAAAGAGTCCCGCAAAGTAGGCGTGAGAATATCGAAGCAAACAATTAAACCAATATTTTTTTTATACTAATTTAATAAATTTCGATTTAAAAATAATTGATAAGAAACGTATTTTCTTCTTTAAAATTTGTTCTACTAAGCTTCAGGGAAATCATTTAACATCGTGTCATAAGTTCAGGTTAGGCGTTCTTAAAATTTTGATCAGTAGGTTAAAGTCAATAATAGTCATTCATTCAAATTTAAAGTTGTGCTAAGGTAACGTTTATTTTGTACATAGGTGTTTTGAAATATCACTCAGTATATTATAGCAAACTATTTCATTATTTTCATTGCCACATTAGTAAAATGGAGCATTGCAAAACTTGTTCGTCGAATTCAGGGATTTCTGCTAATGACTCTCCTTCTTGGTAGCCCAAACTTAAGGAAACCGTATTTAAAGTATTATGTAATAACTATTAAAACATATATACCCTAACCTAATAATAATGCACATGACAAAAATCACCAAAAAAAAAATATATATATATATATATATAAAGGCATTTCTAGAACCTCAAAAATACAAGTAAGGCAAATGAAAATAAAACGTAAATAAATATATCATTTAGCAGATTGTTTAAAGTAAAGTAAATGTAATAAACGCCTAAATTGCCATCACAATAGTCAGTTCTGATGACACAACCAAATGGAACTTTAATCTTGCTTTAATTTGCGAAAGTATTCTAATATAATAATATGGAATAAAGACAAATTAAAAGGTTTGAAACACTGGTTGGTTCAGAAAAATAAAGTTTAATTGATATGAAATTATGCGTGCTGATAAATCTGATTAAAAAAGCTCTAATATTGATTATAATGATTAAATAATATTACTCATTTGGACTTCACCGTTCAATCTAGTGAGCTGCTCGGAAACTCGCCAGGTAACCTCCAGGAGGAACCTCTACGTCATTGAGGACTATACACGGGACTCCCTCGGTAGATGAAGGACTCCTGTATGCCTACTCAGCTGACAAATACAAGAGTGGAAGAAGAACTCTTCACGTAAAACAAGAAAATCTGTAAAACATCATCATATTCAAGGCTTGTGAGTATACTCCAAATTGAGAAAATTTACAGGCAAAAGCAATAAAATACAAAAAATTAATATTTTATTTTTAAAGGACTTTTAATTTGCTTAACGCCGAAATCGGCTAGGCTGCCTCAAAAAGGTGAACGCTGAATTAGCCACCATCCGCATGGAATTTTCAAAATGGCGACACATAAAAAAATTAAATGGCAACTTACCTGGACGAATAGAAGAGATGGGAGCAAAGTATCGAATGTGCGAAGTTTCGAAATCGTTCGTTTCATTTTTTGCATGGACCTCCGCTCGCTTCGCTCGCTACGGGGGCTCAAGAAAAGGAAACTAACCAGGTGCTTACCAAAACTAACCCAAGACATTCCCAAAATTAAGAAAAGAATCATTTTGTCGAAAGCTTCAGCGCCGCTCGGGATTTTCTATACTTTGCACATTCGATACTTTGTGGCTTTCCTCGAATATAATGAATAGCTCAGTTACTAAATGAGTCCAAGCACCAGCTCAACGAAAAACGAAAAGTAATAATAAGGTATGACTTAGACTGAAAATAGGAAGGGGCAGAAGATATTTCAAAAAAACTTACTTCTACCATACTTACACCGACATCACAATCGCAGACTTTTAAAGAGTACCCTCTTTAATTTTTTTTCCTTCATCTCAATATCTACAATCCTACTAGATCGTACCACGCAACCACTACATTCCCGTCAATTTTTAAAACAATTGCCTAAGATTCTGACATGACAAATCCTACTTTATTCTATCAAATACACCAGCAACAAAGAGACTATACTTAGTTAATTTTTCCAATATTTAACAAAAATATGCTACTAATCAGTTATCACCTTGAATCGTACCGAAGTGCCAACTTAGTGAACGCTCCACCCCTCGCGGCAGGCATATTTAAAAACCTAGTTCAAGTTTCCTGGACAAGCTGATCTCATGGAGAGATAAGTCAACCGAGATCTCCAACTGCTTATATTTTGTAGTTTTTCCCTACTCAACTAGGTTTCACTGAGACACCAATTAGGCAAGCTTTACACCATACCTGCAATCTTCTATATTAATGCATAGCAAGCGGTCTGAAAATCAATTTCGTATAAATCCCATATTCATAACATCAGTATCCAGAAAACTCAGTGCTAGCTGATCAATACGTAGTACTGACTTACTACGTTGTCAAAAATTTGCAATTCGGTTCTCGAAAGTCAAGCATAAAGAGAATTAATCAAAAAAATATGGGCTACGTTAAAAAAGTTCACGAAGACCGAAATAATGCAGCATTTTATGAGTGTATGGACACAATTAACTTCCAATAGGCAGTAGCAATTGTAAGATAATAATTTAAGAATAATTTTTCGTTTTGGCAGTGTCTCACACACTAAAGGGAGATCCTATGGCGCCATATCATGCGTGTGTTTTGGTTGTCGTTTTCATTCCTGTCTACACTTGAAGAGCACTATTCAACTCCGTTTTCTCAAGGATAGCCAAAGAATCAATAAGAAGAAAGATTGAATCAAAATATAATGAAAGAAAAACATGCCCCAACAATTAAAACAAATCAGAGGGAGCAAGAACAAACCGTCTAGTATTTCAATGAACAAGATCTACACCCACTGCACTTATACAATGTATGCTATACAGTAGCGTGCCATATAGGGGGCCAGGGGGGGCGAATGCCCCCCCCCCCCCGCCCTCTATCTAACCCGCTTCAGCCTCCTAATGCAAACTGCTAATGGCTCATCATTCGGCGCCCTCGAAATAGCTCGCCCCTCCCGCCCTTATACCCACGGCACGTTACTGATGCTATATATAAAATTAATTAACTACGTAACATTAAAAGTGCAAAAGTATTAAATAAATTCACGTTATTGACAAGGCATCCTCAAAACAAAAATGAAGTTTCAATTCCTGAAACTTTCCTAACTACAAATATCTAATTTAGTTGAGGCAAGCACGTGCGTGGACCCCTTCTCCCTTTCCAAAGAACGCTAGGATAACCGAGCTCCCAAAATGAGAGGAGATTGAAAGTTGCCACCTTTTAACCGTAAATAATGGAAGATATTACTATACTCTTTATCTACTCTATCTAATATATTATGATGTTATCATTCAAAGAACAAGTAATGGTGAATGTAAAATAATTCAAATATGGTTTCATAGCGGAATGTTGGATATAATTTAGCTCTAATTAACAATCAAGCACTTTATCATTTGCATCAGAAAGTTTGTGCCTTCTGTACCTTCCGTTCTTCTTCACCTGCCGACCCATTCATAGACGCGTTTCAAAAATATAACGGCGGTCCAGTAGTAGCCAATAATTAATTACTCTGGTATAGTACTGTCTATCTCCGATAAACTTAGCAGGTTACGGATAGATGGCGCTGAGTACAACACACTACTGGTTTGAATATCACTGGCTTTGTTTAAAGCCTCAAGTAGCGTTCTCTCATCTGCTGACAGTGTTACCAGGTCTACTATTTTTAGAGTAGATCTACTATTTTTGACCTTTGGCTACTATTCTACTATCTTAAAGGTAAATTCTACTATTATTTAGAGACAAACAGAATACTTGATTAGATATCCTAAAACTACAAGAAAAAATTAAAAAATTAAACAGAAATCTTCAAATTCTAACATATCATCTTAATTATTTTTGGGCAGTGCGATTACGTTGCTATTTTTGAGCAGTTTTTTAAAATTAGCACCACCACCACAAGTTCTGTATATACATATAAGGGACTCACCGGCTCGTCCTTTGAATCATTTAAACGTTATTGGCATTTTACTTACGACTTGTGTGTCGGCGTGTTTACTCAAAACCGACTGATTAATATTAAATAGGATCGTTTGTAGTTTTATTTAAAACCTGGACAGTGAATTTGTAATCTACTATTTTTTTTTAATCAATCTACTATTTTTTTTTAATCAATCTACTATTTTTTTACATCAATCTACTACCTAACTATAAAACTGATAGATGGCGCCGGCTACAACACACTACTGGTTTGACTTTATCATCTGCTCACGATGCTAACCGATGTGCATCCTGAGGTAAAAAAAATCGCATAAAATCAGCTATTTAACCAGCCTAGGCAACAATTTAAATTTTTTAATATCTATGCCACCATGTGCAAAAGTCAACGAGACTTGCTTGTTTCATCTTCTCTGAATGAGCCGACAAGGGATTTGAATTATTTGAAATAATCTGGGTGCACTTTTCGGTGGGTCATCGGGTAGTTATAATCGAGCAATAATACGCATCGCAGAAGTGTCAATTAACATCTTAGTAATAAATGTGGACATATTAATTGTTTTTAAAAGAAAGTGATTAATAATATAGATTTAGCTCCATTTAAAAATATCTTTCAAATTTTATTCTAGTGGATAAATCCCTACTAAAACGTACATATTTATTTTTCGTGTTGCTATAAATTTTTCCAATATGATGAAGGAATTTATTATTCTTGTTCCCAGTAGGTACGGTGTATCTTAATAAGATAGAGCGAGTACTATATAGGCTATTTATTTTACGAGTAGTTACGTGACAGATTTCCTAATAAAATCAGATTTATTAAGAAAGAATTTCTTACGTCCAACGAAAAAGTCCCACTTATATCCTTCTTTAGTATGCTCCCCACGAATCCGAACATTATCTAGATTACTTACTTTTAGGCCAGGGGTGTCGCTAGAGGCTTTAGGGGTAGTTGGCCGATAAGTAAAGGGCAACTTAAAATTTTAAAATTTATGGTTATTTCATTTTAGTTTACTTAATTTATTTAACGTGGTAATTTAAAAAATAACTGACCTAAGCAAATTTGTGATCAATGTCATTGTGACGTAGTCGAACATAATAGTTATTTATGCAACAAGTGTGTAAAGTGAATTTTTTTTTATGAATGGGAATATTGTTGCATGAGCCGTAGGCGAGTGCGACAATACCATGAATAAAAAAAGGGTACTTTACACATGAGTAGCATACAAAATTTTTTCTACTATCGAAAAATATATGAAAAAATTAAAATAATATTATATTACTTTACGCACTGTCCTAAACGTCAAAAAATATGTCAGTAAACGTCAAAAAATATGTCAGCTTTACTTTACGCACTAGTGCGTAAAATAACTTACTTTACGCACTGCACATTAAAAAGGCCTATTTTACGAATCTTAGAGAGTGCGTAAAGTGAGTATTTTACGCACGGTAGTAGAAAAATATACTTACAAGAGAGATCGGCAATGATACGAGAAACTATTTAAGCAAAATATATTTTATTAGGAGTAATCAAAGAAACCTCTCACAAGCAATATACGAAGTGGGGCTACTGGCCCTCTGACATTATCGAAGCAAATAACCGACGTACTCGCAGAAATATGAAATAGGTCAATGCCACACAGAAAATAGACCGAGCCACCGAGAAATTGGAAACGAAAAAAGCGTCAGGCTTAGACAAAGGAGCAGCAGAAGCACCGCAGAAAGCAGTACTTAAAAGCTGGCTCTCCTTCAACATACAAAGTGATAAGCTTCCAGAAGGCTGGAAGAGAACGAAACTTGTGCTGATTGAAAAGCCAAAAACGAATCCTATCGACATATTTGTGTCCTTAGCACGGTCATCAAATGCCTGAACCACATGATACGCGCCACGTTATACGATTACTTAGACCTGAAGAAAACCTTATTAGCATGACAGGTTTCAGACCAGAGGAATCAACTACAGATACGATAAAGAAAGTCACTGAAATCTTGAAAAATGAAATACAGAAGGTGCCCCTTACTGACAAAATTATGAGCTATTTCACGAACAGGACAATGAGTCTAGAAGCAAAAAAGCAAACCAAATAAATTAATATGGCACGTGGCGCTCCCCAGGGTTCAGTTTTGGAGCCTACTTATTGGAATATCCTTTATAACAGACTGCTCAGGCTTGCATGATTCGAAAGCATCACCTTAGTCGGGTACGCAGATGACATTGCTATGGTGGTACTAGACAGAGACATGGAAAAGGTACTGGTGAAAACCGACATTGTGATGATGAGCATTAATGAGTTGCTACAAATTAATGACCTAGAACTGACAATATGAAAAACAGATATAATGATCACCACCCTAAAGAGTCCAGGAAATAGGGCCGAAAATGCAATTAGATACCTTCGAGAGTGGAGCGACCGAAAACTAGTTTCCACATACCACATAGAAAAGACAGTGGCTAGACCAAGCCAAGCCACGATGGCATTAAGCATGATTATGCCAAATATCGGAGGCCCACAGACAAGTAACCGTTTATTCTCTGCGTAGCTCCAGCGTGGGCGGAGGCACCGAAACTGAAGAAAAATATGAAGTCGGTCTGGCGAATATGCAGCGCTTACCGGGCAAACCCGACTTTTTATATGACCTAAGTACTGACTGAGTACGGCAGCTTCAGGGATTTTACGCACTCTATTGGTAAATCAAACGATGAAGTAAGGCTCCTGTGGTGAAACAGACACGGCTTAGCTTACACATTTCCACTGCCCAAATTGGAGCCAAAAAAGAGAACTATATTGCCAAGGTACAGGTGCAAGGCTTACTCCATGTAATATAATTATCGAGACGATACAAGAGACTCGTAAATGGGAAGAGATAAATAAGATGATTCTGGATGTAGATAATGAAACAACTGAGGAAGAAAAATGGTACGAGTAAGAAGCAGTGAGAGAAAAACGACACTT
>MU183224.1:83176-103565 GCA_016904865.1 Pissodes strobi | reverse complement strand
TAACTATTTTTCGAAGTTCATTAAAACCGTGAGGATGATTGCTTGGATACTCCGGTTTGTAAACAACTGTAGGAACAGGGAGAAGATATGCCGTGAAGAACTGATAGTGGACGAGTTGAATGAGGCTGAAAACTTCATTTTTAAGTTGATCCAATAAGGTAGCTTCTCAGGAGCAGATGACCCCAGGATACGCGGACTAAACCCATTTTGGGACGAAAAAGGTCTGATTCGGCTGAAGTCACGAGTTGCAAATAGACCAGACACCGAAAATTATCGATTCCCTATCGTTTTATTTCCTAAGCATCCCTTGCTGGGTCGATTGATAATGGACATTCACCTTAAATCTTGTCACGTTGGCACGCAGGGACTTCTTGCTCTACTTGGGGAAAGATTTTGGATTCTGGGTGGCCGGAGAGTTATCCGATCAGTGATATCTAAATGCGCCATGTGTAAAAGACACACCGTAAAATCTGTCACTTCTACTTCTCCGCCTCTGCCACTGGATCGAGTGAGGGAAGCAGTCTGTTTCGAAGTGACGGGCGTGGATATGGCTGGTCCGTTGTACTTGCAAGATGGGGCTAAAGTGTGGATATGTCTTTTCACATGCGCGGTCTACCGTGCAGTCCATCTCGAGTTAGTGACTTCTTTATCGACGTCTTGTTTTCTGCAGGCTTTACGTCGGTTCGTGTCCCGACGCGGAAGGCCTAGAACTATATACAGTGACAATGGTACGAACTTTACTGGCACCGAAAATGCTTTATCTGTTTTGGATTGGAACATTATTTCTAGAGCTAGAAGTCTCTTTGCTTTATAACAGATGCCATTTTCCATTTCATAGCAACTATTGAAAAAATCCGCAAAAGGGTTCGGTACCAGTGAAGCATTGTTGGGCGGTCATCAATGCTTGGTCCAGGGTACCCATGACATGTTGTATCATCATGCCTTTTAGAGTTTCTCATATCATTCGACAGATTTAAGCGAATGCTACAGATTTTAAATGAAACTGAATTGAATGACAAAGATATACGAATGATTTCGAATTAGAACAGCTTCAAGAACAGCCTCAGGTTCAGTAAGGAATAATGCAAAATTCCCTTTAATAATCAGCTCCCAGAAGTATTTGCCTAAACTGGCAATCCTGCAGTATTATTCAACGCACCGGCATCGACAGGATCTGACTAAGATGAAGTTAATAATTAATTATGTGTATTAATATTTTGTTACGGCCGCCGCAGTGAGTGGGCATAAATAATAATTATTGTTGTATTTTTGTGGTAATCCTTTTGTTATCCTCGTATTATCGTTACGTCAACTCGATCGATTCTTTCGATACATCGGTTGCCCCAGACTAACTCAAATTTTCATTATCAGTGCTTGTTTCCTCTTTAACGGATGCTAGCGAGAAAGACTGTCGAAGTTAAGGTGTCGTGCC
Organism: Pissodes strobi; assembly: GCA_016904865.1. Taxonomy (NCBI): domain Eukaryota; kingdom Metazoa; phylum Arthropoda; class Insecta; order Coleoptera; family Curculionidae; genus Pissodes; species Pissodes strobi. Next base: position 102,133 of record MU183224.1, on the reverse strand, counting down.
CACTTCGAAGCGAATCGTAATGAACAGTGGGACCAATCAGAATGTGATCAGGGCAAGAATCACATAGTGTTCTACTATAATATGGAATATTTTCTGTGCAATATTGTCCTGCTACTTTACACGACGCTTGGATTACTTATTGCTGGCTTAGTATTACCGAATAAGAGTGAGTTTTACTTCAGAGGAAACTGCCATGTGTTACAAAATTAAGTATCTCTATTGAGCTAAGTTGGTATACAAAACCGCCTTACCATAAGGGTGACTTGTAGATGGCATAATTCTTATCAATGATTACTACTATAATACCATGCATGGGAATTTTCAATTAATAAGGAATTATATATTGTAAACTAGTAATCTTATTCACGAAAAAAGAACGCTCAGTCTAAAGTTTGAACTTGATACTTGTAAGATAAAATATTATACTTATTATCTAAACATGTTTTAAAAACAACCAGTAAACTTTCAACAAATTTTAGTATAAAAGAACGTGCAAACCGAGTAAACGACAACTTGGTCATCCAGTTAGTTGTACCTCAAAGGTAAACGCTTTCTGGTAACAGGTTCAAACCTCCCTAAGTTACGTCAGTGAACAAGTAAAAAGTAAAGTGAACCTAAATCAAAGTGAAACTAAATTAAGCATACCAATATAAGTTAAACGAATTAACTCTCCTAAAATCCAACATAAGCTAAAAGTACTTTTAAGGGAACTTCAAATTGCTTCAAGGGAATCAAATAGGTCGAGCCCAGTCAGTCCTCAACGAATGGTCATATGCTTCACGCTCCTCTTGTAAATTATATTTGAACATGGTTATCAACATAAGTGCATACGTCAATTTATACTAAACCTGGGGATCAATATACGTACATTTGTTTTGAAGTTAGCGAGTCATTATTCTATACATCACCATCTAAGCTACGCAGCCTGAAAGAGCAAAGAGGATCGCCGCAAGCAAATATACTCTGCGACACGCATTGGGAAGCGTCCAAAATCCTCTTTGACAATATCATAATATTATCAAATATCATTGGAAAATTACTTCTTTGAACTTTGTACCTGTGTATTTATAAGAATTAACTATTAAGTCTCCAAAAACAAAATTAAAATCTGAAACATGAAATTATTCACTGAGGCTTAATTTGATATTTTAGAAAAGTTATTTTTCATTAATTCATTTTTACAAAAGCAAATCGTAGGTTTCGAAAGATATTTCCTTTATTGGACCTGCTAGAAAATAATGTAGCTTATCAAAACTAATACCGCCTGCAAGCGTTCCTGAACTCCCTAAAATAAACACGTGAAAAAACAACATCATTGTGTTATTCTTGTTAAAAATTTAATTGGATAAACACAGACATAATACTTGGAATGGGAGATGGAAATGTATCCACAAACGCTATAAGCTCGACGACGAGTAGCATCAGATGATGACAGGCTCATACAATCATCCGTCTTGTTTCCAAAGTAATTTTCACAAGCCAGCGCTCGTCGTGATATGGCCCGACGGCTATTTTGACAGATAATAGAATAGAAATTGGTTATTTTATCTCGACGCTAATGCATCATAACGCTACATTTATAACAAAAGAAAGGTTTTTGTGTGGTTTAGATGCTGCCTAATGGGGTTTAAAGGACCAAAAATTGGAGTTTTTATTAGTCTCATTTATTAAATTAAACAAAAGTAAAAGTTTGCTGTTTCAGACAATTTACTATAGACTGCAAATTTCCACGATGGATTGAGGTTTATGAGAATACTATAGGAATTCTCGTAAACTTTTCGGTCAGACTACATTTACTGGGTTGAAAATTATAATCTACCGAGGTCGATTTAAAGAATATGATAATTTTGCGCTTCTCAAGTGTCACGTTCATCTGAAGATAAGCCTTCTATCAACCAATAATTTTAATATAATAAGTTGTTTCTCTTCTTTTGGTACTAGATCATCATCATTTCCTCTGTCAGAATCTTTGATTTCTATTAAACACATATTATCATTACTAGAGATATGTCTGTGATATAAAAAGTATTTTTTTCTGTATAGAACAGACAAAGCTTTTGATAATTCCAACAATTCATTGATGAAAAATAGGATTATGTTGAAATAAAAATTAAGCAATAAATACCAATGAAACATACATAGCCCAGCAGTAAATAACTTGTGACCATTATGACATGCCAATAAATAAAATAAAACATATCTTAATTGCAGTATTTTTCATTTATCAACTAACTTATACATTTACAGATTTATCATTAATAGTTTAATGTACAAACTGTATAAGTATCTTCAGAGCTCAAAGCGTTAATTTGCTACTCGAACTACCGCAAAATTCCTGATTTTTGACCTAATTAGGTCCGGAAGTTATTCCTATGACCATTTGAAGATCGTCATAGGAACTGTTTAAGTTTTACCTGTGCATATATGAGCTTCTATTTAGCAAAACTTACTACTAAAACCCACCAGTTAATTAATGTCCTAGGCAAGTAACCGTGAATGTACTGCATACATTTTTAAATCTATTCTGGGGTATACACATGCATGGATTTACTAGCGCCACCGACCGACACCGTCAGTTAAACTTTCATGCAAGTTAAAGTTTATATGCTTTCGTAACTTTCTCGTAACAGTATTAGCTAAATAAATGATTTCACCATCATTTGCTTAAGGTTTAAAGAAATATTGCCAAAAATTTAATTCACAATATAATTATCGACTTACAAAAGAGAGAATAGATAAAAGGAAAGAGCGTATAAAGGTAAGAAGGTGGATCTCTCTAAAGGCCGATCGACACGCATCCAGTAGCTGGCGCGAGTCTCACTGGCATGCCAGCACTGGCATAGTCGTACCAGTCCAGCGCTGGCCGCCAGCACTGGAATATAAAGGCGCCAATACACATGCTTGTTCGCGCATAGAAGCAAACCAGCCACTGCATGTGTGACTCTCGTTGCCAGTTAGAAAGCACACTAGAAGAGAGCATGCCAGTAGATCGCAAGAGGTTTAATTTTTCTGTGCAAGTAGTGCGATTTCTTCGATGGGGAGGCAAGAAAGCATGCAAGCCGTGTCGAAATGTGTGAATGACGTTGCTAGTACCTCGCATGTGACGAACGGTATTGTCGGCTACTCTACTTTCAACTATAACATTATAATACATAATACTCCTTAGTTTGTTGGGCGCCACTTTATTTATTTATTTATTTAGCCAAGGACTAATTATACAATACAATACAAATGTACAAAATATTACCTTAAAAAATACAACTTATGCTTATAAAAAAATAAGTTTCAATTCCGCAATATCAATCCTCACTATTTTAACAATCCGATAGAACCAATCACTCTCCGAGCATATATTCCCTCAATTGCCTTTTAAACACTGCTATAGATAGTGTTCCCTTGATAACCTGTGGTAGAGAATTATACAATATCAGTCCCTTATGAAATACATTTTTTTCGGTACTTCTCATATTTTTCCTAGTAATATAAAAATTAGTTCTATTTCTAGTAGGATATGTGTGCACTGACTCATTCTTTTTAAGTTTATCCTTTAGATAATTTGGAGAAATTATATATTAATACTAGGGTTTGATATTCTAAGAACTTATCAATAGGGAGCCATTTTAACCTATTAAGCATCTCCCTAATTGGGGTTTCCCTTCTCTCACCTAAGATTAATCGCATTGATCTATTTTGCAATCTTTGCAACCTATTTAATTCATTTTTGTTAGCTAAATAGAGCATTGTTGAGCAAAAGGTTAAATGAGGTAATATCAACGTACTATAGATTGTATTCCTAGACCACTGTGACAAAAAAAAAGATACTCTAGAAAGAAATTTTACGTTTTTTGACACCTTCCCAATCATAATATACAAAATATGATCCTTAAAATTAAGATACTTATCCACAATAACACCCAAATATTTTATTTTATCGACAACTTCAATTTTATCATTATTAATATAAACACTACTACCATTTGCTTTAAACTCCTCTTGATACTTTTTATTCCCTACTAACATAAACTTAGTTTTCTTTGTGTTTAATTTAAGTGAGTTATTATTAAGCCAATCCGACAACTTATTCAAGTCTAGGTTGATCGTAGTTACCAGGTCAACAATATTTTTAGATGAACAATATATAAGGGTATCATCGGCGAACAGGTGGACTTCACAAATGTTGATTGCTAGCTGGATGTCATTAATATAGATCAGAAACAGCAGTGGCCCCAATGTGCTTCCCTGTGGCACACCATTATCACTCTGTAGATCCACTGATGTTTTCTCCCCAATTCTCGTAAGCTGTCTTCGGTTACTCAAATAATCAATAAGCCAGTCTAAAGCTCTATCAATTATTCCCACTGATCTTAGTTTGGCAATCAGTATCCCTCTATTCAGTGTTTCAAATGCTCGTTGTAGGTCTAAAAACACTGTTCCTATCATATAATTATCTTCGACCATACTTTTCTAATCATGCAAGACGTTCTGTATCGCTGTTTCGCAACTGTGTCCCATTCGAAAACCAGATTGATTCGTGATTAAAATATTATTTACTGTAATAAAGTCTATTAATTGCCCATATACAACTTTTTCCAAGATTTTTTGTGTGGCGGGTAACATATTTATTGGCCTAAATTCTTCAGGTTTAATTGTTCCTTTGACCTTTTGTATTGGGGCAACAGTGGATATTTTCAATTTTGATGGAACTTTTCCAACTTCCAGCGATATATTAATTAAGTGTAATATCGGCTTCTCAACATCATCATATGTATTTTTTATAATTTCCATGGTGATATTATCTGGTATTATTTGGTAAAGAACACACGATTTGTTTTAATTCTCCATATGTTATCGACTTGAACAAAGTAATTGTGTTGCCTATTATAGTTTCTCTTTGGAATTCCATCTCCGCATCTCTGCAATTAAGTTCCTCCACTATCTTCGTGACATTTGTTAGAAAATACTCATTTAGGTTGTTAGCGATATCCGCAGAATTAGTAAGAATTTCATCATTTATTTGGAGTTTCTCTATTTTATTCTTCTTTTTGTCAGTAATTAAAAGTTTGCCACATTCTTCTAGGGTTGTTTTTGTACATATCCACCTTATTCTCATAGTAATTTGTTTTTTCTTGTCTAATTACAGTTACTACGTTATTCCTACACGACATGTACCTTGCTTTATTCTCGTTCGTTTTATCTCCTTTATATTGTTTATAACTGTTATCACGAAGATTAATTGCTTATTGTACTCTATCATTAAACCATTTCTTAAATCTTGGTTTTATTACTTTCTCCTTTCTAGGAGCTACTTCATCAAGAATTTTAAGTATAATTCCGGAAAACTGTTCGCACTTTATATCCAGTGGGGTAGCTACTGGGTGGGCCTGGGGGGTAGGCAAGGCCCCACGGCGCCAAGAGAAATTAGGCGCCGCTTCGAATTTATAAATGTGCTAATGCTAACAATGCTCATGAGCTTAATTGACTTTTTAAATTCATTAAATTATAATCTGGAATCTGGAAATGGTGAGAGGGTGGCATTGAAAGGCCACGGCTTTTAGGCCTCATTGAACCCCCTGTGGTGGTCATCGCCCAGGCTAGTGTTGTAAAAAGGCGGTGATGTTGCTCGAGGAGGATGTTCTGAGAAACGCCACGGTTGGCCATCGTTCTCCCAAAATGGATTCCCTTAGTTCCGAAATAGCATCGCAATCGCAGACCAGATGCTCTACTGTTTCGTTCTCAAGTTCACAGCCTCTACATAGAGATGTCTCGTATAATCTCATTGTGTAGAGATGTTTCCTTAGCTGGCAGTGTCCAGTCAGGGAAAGATGTGAACCCGCAAGGCGTGACACCTTCCAAGAAATGCAACCGGTCCGGAACCGCCTCGGAATCCACGCCCAAACCCCTCAAGCGGGTTAAACAGGGTGCTGGACCTGGTGAAGCGATCCCAACAGGATACAAAGAGGCAGCCGTGAGTCACCTCAGAGTTATCATAATTGACAAGGACAACCCCTACGGAAGAATTCCGTCAGAGAGGGAGGCCCTAATTAAAAACCTGCTGATCGAGGAGCTGGACAAAATTTTACTGTCACCCTCTGTCAGCAGTTCGAAGCCGCCAGCGTTTCACTCGTGGATACACTCCGGTGAAATCATCAAAGTGGTCTGCGAAGACGACGATATGCTGCCATGGCTCACGGAAGCTACCAGCAAATTGAAGCCCTGGGAGAACACGACCCTTGCTGTCGTTCGCGTGGATCGACTGCTAAGGCTGACGAATGCATCTCTCTGGATCCCCCTAGAGGCAGGCGCTGCCCACGGGGAGAAGGAGATTGTCCTTCGTCGCCTGGCAGGACAGAACCAGGCGCTAAACGTCGGCAAGTGGTGTCTCTTCCACCATGAGGCCAAAAATGAGCCGAAAGGCCAACTCCTCGTCTTCGGTGTCGGAGACGAGGTGATAGTCACTCTAAGGTCGAAATCGATGAGGTTGAACTACATCTTCACACCCTCGTACTTAGAGTACGGCCTGAAAAGTCAGAAGCCGGGGCACCCTCTGTTGAGGACCCCAAAATCAGTAAACCAGCTCAGGAGCCTATGGACACTGAAGCTGGAGGGGGTGAGCCATCGGGAACGACTGATGCCGCTGCCCCAGTGGACGAGGATGCCCTTCTGGAGGAGGACGTCGAAATCGATAGCCCTGAGCTGGCAAAAGGAAGGGTTCATCAGCCGAACCAACCCTAAAAACAACCCAATGGCGGGTTCAGTCAGCATAGTCCAGGGTAATCTGCATTATAGCCGAGCTGCGACGGCAGTTCGACGACAGACGCCACCTAAACGATACGCAGAATGCACTGGTCTTGTTCCAGGAACCCAGGGTAACTGGACTAACCAGACTGAGTGGGTGCATTTTTAGCTTACTTACAACAGAAAGACCGAGGACTGCAATAATTAAATTATAATACAATCAAAGACCAAAATATGTATTGTCACGGCTAGCAACCATCCAAATGTTTTTCTGCTACCCTATAGAACTGGCCTTGCCGCGTCTAGGTATGAGTCATCGCCGGCCGCGAAGATTCAGGAACTGTGGAATTCTTTAGATGCCCTGGTCGAGAATCATATAGAGTGACCTCGCTTCTTCCCGAGTATTCGTGATAGACTTTAGGTTGTATATAAATAGGGGATAGCGGCGAGTTTTAGTTAGTTAATCATGGAGTGTTGAATTGTAAAGAGTTTATAGTGGTAAAGTTATAAGAGTAGTTTAGTATGTTTAATTGTATAGTGGTAGAGAATGAAGAGAGTGTTAGTTTAAAATAGTAAAGTTGTAATTTCCACAGAACCCACGGGAAAAACGTAACAGTATTAAACTTTTTATCCAACCAATACATTTTGTATCACGGTATTTATTATTTATTCTACGTGGAATGAAAATGATATATCCCGGCGAGGCGGCATGCGGCACATGTAAATTTATAAAAAAGCTGCGTAAGGCGGCATGCGACTTCAAAGACAAAAATTCCGATAATCTCGGTCGTAAAAAAGTATGTGTTTTTCAGAGTTGCGTATTTAAGAAGTACCATTAGACAGACAAGGCTAAATAGCCTAGCAATACTAAGCATAAAAAATGGATTTGACTAAAAAATTAATTTTGATCAAATAATCGATCAATTTGCGTCGATTAAAAACCGAAGAAAGACTCTCTAAGTTTACAGATTTTTAGTTGACGTTTATATTTAAATATGCATGTACCTGTTGGTTGGTTGCCGTTTATATATATTATATTCCTGTTAATAAAAAATATACGTTCAATATTATGATGCATTCATTATTTTTTTGATTAATTTGCGTATAACACAAAATATAGGTTGTTTTCGGCGCCAGCGGATAGGTTTGCCCCCCCGTCGCCGACATTTCTATCTACGCCCCTGTTTATATCCATATCTCTACCAACATCCACCCAAAGTTACTGTACCATTCCATTTTTTTCATCTAACATGTTACTTAGCTCTTTTTTTTAATAACAAACACATGTTTTTTACAATATTTTTTTAACATTCGAATTTTTCTCGAATTCGTTTTTAAAAGGGATGCTGATATGGCAGTGAAAACACACGATTGACTGGACTCGTGTATACGACTTGGGTTCAGCGCTTTCACAGCCAAGAATTGGCAGGCCAGTGAGACTGGCGCCAGCTACTGGATACCTGTAAATGCGCCTTAAGTCGTAACGCTAACCTGTACACTGATCCATTTTAGCACCCACAGTGGATACCGCAATGAAAACTCACGACTGACTGGTCTAGTGTATACGATCTGGGTCCAGCACTTTGCCAACCAAGAATTGGCATTCCAGTGAGACTCGCGCCAGCTACTGGATACGTGTAAATCGGCCTTAAAAGACATACTAGGTGTATCTGGGACATATTTACAAGAATTACTTTTGATACTCCTTTGGAAGCTATGAAATTATATACTCAAAGACAAAATATGGCAATGAGAAATGCTATCCAGCCAAACTCAAATTATAGATAACTTTAAGATATTTTGCATCTGAAGATTCCTTTGCATTCCAAGTCCATCTATATCGTGTTTCTAAATATACACTTTCCGACTTTTTACCAGCAACCTTTTACTGTTTCTCTTATTGTTGGCATTAAAAATCTGTATATTTGCTGTTATTTGATCTGATTTTAGATTATGTTTCTGAATTAAATGGAATTTAAATATCAATTTTATCGCAGCAGCGTAAACAACCCAATTAAAAAGAATAATTCTCAACGAATATTAACTTAGAGATACAAAAATATTTTACTATAGATATTCTTGGGGAAACACCCCAACATGTGTATAACTTTCGTTTTTCACCGTATAGTTTGGTGACAACACCCTGTATGTATGTAGTATGAATGAGCAATAATTAAAATATATTTATTTCACCCCAGGTAAACGGAAATTTGTTCATTTAAAACATTGTATTTCAGTTACTCCTCAGTCCGAAACTGGTTTGTCCGTCATATGCAACAATTCTCGTAAAGCAAAATGACCCTCCGTCAAACAAATCGTTTTTAATCGTTCTCAATTTAAGATATCCTTATCAGTGCTGTGTAAGCAACAATATGTCAAATAAAGAAACTGTTTCTATCCTTTCCATCTCAAATGAATTCGGCGTTCGCGCCATCCCGCACTTTATTTGGTCTTGCCGCCTGCTAGAAAAAGAAATGAATTTTATCAGTGCCTTACAACCACTCGAACGTAACGCAAAGGTCCAGTCACCGCTCTGTGTGTGTAGTGCAGTTCAAACTCTCACTCGAACAACAGCAAAAGTTGCTGCTCGTTGCTTTTCGCGCCAAAAGTCAAAGCCTTTTAGGCCATTTTCTCGTTTTGTTGCACAGATATTACAGAATATCTGTTGTACCTCTGTTCTCTTCGTCCAAGCTTGGACAAAGACCTCTTTTGGGCGTTTTAACGCATTCTCTAAGGCAGAAACGCCATAGCTTCTTGTCTCACCTGTTGCTGTGAAGAAGAATATGGAAAAAATTACGCCGGCTGTGGAAAATGTGTAGATTAAACCTGACAAATTAGTACTGTACGTAAGACGAAGGTTCAAATGAAAGGTTTGGTCAGATCCCTGTCCTAGCAAGTTAAGTCAAAAGCATTGGAGATGAAGGTATTCTGTGAGAAAAAAAGGTGTTAGATTGAAAGCGTAAAAGTTCATTTCAAGGCAAACATTTCATTTCTAAATTGAATAATCAAGGCTTTTACTGTAGATTTTCACGAATCAGTATATTTAGTGTTTATATGTGAATGAGTGAATGCATGAAAGTAGTGTATAAATTGTAATTATATTTTCAGATCAAATGCAAATGCATAAGTACATTATTAAAGTACTTAATATTTAACATACCTACCTGGTTTCAATTCACAACCTATTGATAAAACCCCACCACTCTATTTTAATACAGTCCACGAATTTGATTGTTCTTAATTAAACAGTTAATTACCACCCCCACCTTTATGGTAATAAATAATTAAAACATTAATTTGTTTATCCCGACCAGATATAATTAATTGAAAATTACTATTACCAATTGTACATGCTATGCAAAAACACTTTCTATTGTAAAAGGCCTGATAATGTGAGCTAATTCAGGATGAGAAAAATAAAAGTGTAGACAGTTTTAAAGTAATACGGGATTTCACGAAAAGACGGAAACATTAAGGTAATAAAGTATTTGTATTGAAATGTCGAATACTTTCACATTGATTACTAGAATGCTTCAAAATGTAATATATTCGTAGAAAAATAGCCAAGATGTGTTGTCTCGTGTTTATTATTATTCCCTACATCTGAGAAAACATCGTTTATTTAAAAATATCAGTTTATTTAATATATCGTATACATCGGTCTATTTTCGGTGCGATTCGATAAATTCCACAAATCATATCTTCTGCTCAGTATTCTGTGAAATAGGGAGATCGGAATATTGTCCCCGATATTGTTCAGTTCGGTAGTCTGGACCTATGATTTTTAAGACCATAAAATTTTACTACTTTGATCTGTTTCGGACTCCTAGTTTATATGGTTACTCGTGAATTATTGTGGTAATATTTTCATATGAAATATTTATGAATATCATAGGAACTCATATTTTCTAATTATGTGGATATACATATCTTGTCAAATCACATTTAAATTATTATGTTTGTATTAAATTTATTTCAACAGATAATTTTGTAATAATTTCTGCAGTCCATCAGATCTGGCGAAAAGGCAAAACACACATTTCCACTATAGCAACATATTCACTAATTGGTATTATTTGACATAATTTATACACACAAGTCATTAAACTAAATATACGTGATGGGCTAGTTTTGGGTGGGATGTTACCATACCCTATTAAAATGTATTTTATTTTTAAAGAAAATAAATAAAGAAGTGTTTAACTATCTATAACAGAACATATTGTCACTCAACTAAGACGTTATGCCCCTCCTTGGATGACATGCATATTATGTAGCCCAGATTCATGATCGATCTACCTCAGTTGAGAAGATATCGTAAAGAAGGCACTTCAGTTAAAACAATAACAATGTCTATTGGTCCAAGACTTGATACATTTACGGGTAGTGACCTGATTACTAAGATGCGCATGTCTTTTTAATTGAGGTATACTTCTAAATTGTTTGTAGGTCTTTGGTCACTGTGTTTTATAATATAGTTTCATCCAATCCAAGCTTCATTGTTTTGTGTGAGCCACTGTGTCATATCTTTAATCTGATCCTGGAACTGGGCATGTTTCCCGAAACTTGGAAGATGGCAAAGGTCTATTCCATTCATAAAAAGGGCGATCCTACCTCCATCCTATGTAACTTCTCCAAAATATTCGAGATTATCCTGCACAAATTTATCCAAGGTCAAAAACAGGCTTTCCATCGAGCAACACGGATTTTTCTCAAAAAGGTCATGTATCCCTAATCTGTGCTCTATCACGCACTGTGTCTGCGAGGCTCTCAACGATAGGAGCCAAGTCGACGTAATCTACACGGACTTCCGCAAAGCATTTGATCAGATTGATCATTATGTATTATTACAAAAGACAAAGTCTATTTGGTTTTTAAGTCTCATCTTACGCCTAAAATAATAAATTTTGCATCGAAGGCAGCTTGTCGAGATTGGTGGCTTTAGATCTGACACATTTATCCAAACCACGGAAGTACCCAGGGCTCCAGCCTATTAAATATATTTGTTGACTATCTAATTCGCAAGATTGACTGCTTTAAGCTGGCCTACGCTGATGATCTTAAAGTCTTCAACCGCATTGACACCTTTGCAGACTGTCTTCTCTTACAGGCTAATGTTAACGCTGTTAACGAGTGGTGCGCAACCAGCAGACTTTATCTGAACATCCCAAAATGTAGTGTCATTACCTATCATAGAATAGAAGATCCCATCAACTATTGCATTAGTGGAACTGTCTTGGATAGATAGTTAACTGTCAGGGATCTTGGCATAGTGTTTGAAGAGAAATTTAAATTTATTCCTCATATAGAACAGATGGTGGCTGGTGCGTCAGGAATTTTGTACTTTCTGATTAGAAATTGTAAACAGTTTACCAACATCTTTGTCATAAAACTGCTTTATTACTCCTTCGTTAGAACAAGGCTGGATTACCAGGTCACTTGTATGGTGTTCGTTGTATGATTGCCACATTGATTCGGTGCAGGCTGTGCAGAGGCGATTTGTCAAGTACCTTATGTTCAGAGGGGACGGTCCCTATCCAGACAGAGGGTTTGATCATAACCTTCTGTTGTCCAGATTCAGGGAACTGTCACTGTCTGCGCGCAGAGACTCACAATCGGTGACATTCCTTTATAAGCTTCTCCATGATATGATCGACCCTTTCTTTTGCAAAGTATATCATTGCATTTACCGCGTTTAGGAGCTAGACAGCAAACCGCGTTCACCCTGAGATTGGCGCGATCTAACTTTCTGTACCAGGGCCCCATTCACGACATGTGCAAACATTTAAATCTTGAATCACTCGCCTGTGAAATACATACCAGCCAGCTTGTTCAACGTCCTGAAGCACCTGCGTGAGGCATCTGGTTTCTCATCTTAACTGTATCTCCCCCTTCTTTATCTTCATTTTTCATCTGTATTTCCCTTGTTTTCATTCCTTTCTCCTTTGTCACTTCTTATTTTGGCTTATTCAATTTTTTTTCATTTTCCCTAACTGACTTTGCGTTACTCATACAGTTCTTGGTCGGATTCGTTCCTTTATATTCCTTATTTTTAGTCTTAACTTAGTTTGCTAGTTTATTTTAATTCTAACTATTATTTATTTCATATTTTGTTATTCTTCTTTATATGACAATATTTCTGTGAATTTCTTCTTGATTTTATATCTGAATTTCCTGTAATTGGGCGTTTGCCTGTCGGAAATAAAGACCTTTATTATTATTATTATTATTATTATTATTATTATGATTGGGTTGTGTTTTATTTATGGTTAGCTTTGACTTAATTCAACTTATTGTTTACACTGCACTCTAACTATTTGACAGAGTCCACTTTGAAAATTATATTTCTTAGTACTTTGACATATTTATCGTAGATATAACTTTACTTCTTTAAGTGGTTCGACCGAGTTCACGCAAATGTGTGCTGCAAAACTCGGGCTGAGCTGGGAAATAAGGTTGCAGGCTAGGACCCTATGCACATGTGTGCTTGCAAGGAACAGGTTTGGGTGAGAGACACAGTCCGCCAGACTATTATTCACTTGAGTATTTATATAACAAAATTTGCTGATCGTTGCACGTTTAAGGTTTATAACCACTTGCGTTAGCCGCTCGCGTTGTTTATAATTTGTCTTGAACGCTTACATAATATTTTCCAACTTCAATTTCAGGCTTAAGACATGGTGATATTTACTTAATAGTTTAGGCAGTTTAGTAGTTCACCCAATATAAAAGGATCCAGAATTATTAACTACATGAAAACGAACTGGCTGTACACCACCATGCTTGGCAGCTCTATTCTGAATTTCTTTGGGTAATCTCATGTTATTTGCTCTCTGTTTTAGTTACTCCAACGGAAATGCAAAACCTAAACCTTGCATGAAATCGCAACGGTATTTTTCTTTGAAAAGAAAAAAAATAGCTTTATTAATCACTTAACTATCGATACCCGCGATATCTAACATTCTAAACAAGGAGCCAGAGGCAGCGGTTAGTTTTTCTTAATCCTGAGTAAATTTCGCTCATTTGATGCACAAGGTCTACTCGACTTTTGGTGACGTTATAGAGTGTAATTAAGGGTGGTTTATTTTCGTCTTCAGCAGACGCATCAATCGCGTTGTCCTCATTGTGCATAGATGGTGCTAAAAGGATGTTTATTTTTTTTACGAACGTACGAGATCATTACCATGTTGTCTTGTTATACAATAGGGAAAGATTTTACTGGCCTCGTTGAAGACTTCTTTCTTATTTTTTCTTAGGGTGTCACCAAATGTCAAGTGTTTACCGAGCCAGCTTTGTCCGCAGTGACATTACGATCGGAACCTTCGATGGGTTAGTTTGGGTTAACCAATCTCATCACATCAGTAGCTGAAGGTGAAACTTTATATAGTCCTTCTGGCTGGCGGCCGGCATATCGTCGTAGTTGAACTGGTAGTTACAGTCGATCTACGCTCTTTCAGGTTGCGTAGCTCAGAGGGGGGGTAATTTGGAGAAACACTTGGCAAGAAAACAAGATTAGCATCTATTGGTTCCAGGTTGTGTATAACCAGAGCATCCAGGGATGCATGTATCGTGGGCCCCGGGGTTACTCTCCACCAAATTATTGATAAAAGCAGAGAGGAGGGTTGTCAGAAGGGCGTTTAGACCGAGCACCTTGAATAATGTGTCTTAAGTTAAGTTTATTTTTAATTAAAAATGTTATCAACACTTTGCTTTAGGGCGTTATTATGATTTAATAGGTTCACTTTTCAGTGCAGCAAAAACCTAAGCAGCCACGTTTACCAAGAAAGCAAATACGACGGGCCCTGATATCATTATGGCAGGATCGATCATTTCTCCATCCTCGTCAATCGGACTACTAGGTATCTCGGTCAACAACAATATGTCCTGGCATGACCACCTTGCTAACATCGCAAAATCAGCCTCGCAGAAGCTTGGTGCGCTATTTTGCAACAAGAGACTGCATACACCGCAGCAGCTGCTCTTGCTCTACAAAGCGCAAATAAGACCGTGCTTAGAATATTGCTCACACATCTGGGGTGCCGCACCTAAGCACAACCTAAAGCTGCTGGATTCCGTTCAGAAGAGAGCTGTGAGTCTCGTCGGTGACCCGAAGTTGACCCGGAATCTGGATAGTCTAGTACACCGCAGACATGTGGCCGAGATATCTCTATTTTACAGATTTTCACGGCAGATGTTCTCAGAACTTGGCCCGTATCATCCCGCCTCCAGCAACACCTGTCAAACAGTCGCGATAGACGACACGATCGCACCCGTTCCTTCTACAACTGAAAACTTACCTAGAACGTCGCTTTACAAGGACTTCTTTGTCTAGCGCACTGCATTGCTGTAGAACTCACTCCCATGACATCTGTTTGCCCCTAATTACGATCTACAATTATTCAAGAACCATGTCAATCAATATCTTCTTACACACACTGCTCGTCAAGTGCCATAGGATCTCCTTTTAATGTGTGTGCCGCGACCATAAAAAAAACACATAGTGAGTAGATATAGTATGACGGTTCTGGGGCCGCCACCGCGGTGGAGATCCACAGTAGCAAAAAATCGCCCACGTGGGGTACGCTATGACAGGACAGATAGGATAGACAGGACAGACAGATAGAACAGACAGGACAGACAGGACAGGCAGGACAGACATACAGAACAGACAGACAGGACAGACAGACAGGACAGACAAGCAGTACAGACAGAACAGACAGACAGGACAGACAGAACAAAAAATAGCGTAGGCCACGTGGGCGATTTTTTCTACTGAGCATCTGTAGGTTCTTATTAGCGGGAAACAGATGGCCTGAGAGTAAGGTCCACAGTAATGCAATGCGCTAGACAAAGGAGTCCTTGTAAAGCGACGTTCTAGGTGTTTCCAGTTGTACAACGAAC
Source organism: Pissodes strobi (assembly GCA_016904865.1). NCBI lineage: Eukaryota > Metazoa > Arthropoda > Insecta > Coleoptera > Curculionidae > Pissodes > Pissodes strobi. The sequence goes on along the minus strand of MU183224.1, from coordinate 86,497 downwards.
AAGTGCGCTCTTGCCATCTGTCGCGACTGTCTGACAGGCGTTGCTTGGAGCGGGATGATGCGTAAAAAATCCTGGGAACATCTGCCGCGAAAATATATGTAAAACAGGGATATTTTGGCCACATGTCCAGGTGTTCCAGACTATCCAGATCCCGGGTGCTCTGGGTCGCCGACGAGACGCACAACTCTCTTCTGAATGGAATCCAGCAGCTTTAGGGTGTGCATTAGCAATATTCTAAGCACGGTCTTATTTGCGCTTTGTAAAGCAAGAGCAGCTGCTGCGTTGTATACAGTTTTTTGTTGCGAAATAGAGCACGAAGCTTCTGCGAGGTTGATTTTGCGATGTTAGGAACATGGTATAGCTAGCTGTTGACCGAGACACCCAGTAGTCCGATGAAGGAATGGTCGATCCTGCCATAATGATATCAGGGCTCGCCGTATTGGCTTCCTTGGTAAACGCGGCTGCTTGCGTTTTTTGCTGCACTGGACCAAATTCCTGTCGCCCAGATTCAAACCTTCTCCAGATCTTGATGAATTGTTGTAATCTGCTCCTATCTGCGGTTATAAGTCTGAGTCGCTGGTAAAGGTTTTTCTGATCTAAATTGGGAGACAAGAGTACTGTCATCTGCAAAGCTGCAAACAGGATTATTGGTTTCGGTCAGCAGGTCATTAATATAGATGAAAAAAAGAGTTGGTGAACGTATTGCGCCCTGAGGCACTCCCGCATTAACGGTGAATGTGTCTGAGATGTATCCATCAACTGCAACGTGCAGTGATCGGTTCCTAAGGAAGCTGGCAAGCTAGCTGCAGATAGACGCTGGCAGTCCGAAGGACGGCAGTTTGTTGAGCAATCCGTCATGCCAAAGTCTGTCAAATGCCTTCGAAATATTATCACGGGCCGATTTGGCTATCGTAAATCAAAGCGTAAATACCCTTAGAACTCTTCACCGTTCCTATAGCTTCAAGAGAAATTATATTTATTAGCGAAAAACCCTCGTAGATTCCGTCCGGCTTCGCCCCGACGATATTCTGATCGAGGCAATTAAAAATTAAATTTGCGTCGCTAAACAAATTTCAATTATGAACGAATTGCATTTGCTCATAGGAACCCCGTTTGCGCATAGGATCCCCGAGATTCTAGTGTTCCGGTTCCTAAAAGCTACGAAACCGTAAATCTAGCTATGTCGCCAGGAACCGTTGACGTCGCTGGCAACTGATGAGCGGTAAATTAAGCGCATGCTGTTTTTGGATTGGGCGTCGAGTTGGGCATCGCGCGCAGTTACTTAATTTCCTTTGGAATAAATTAGGAAATTTTATTTGATGGAGTGGTTTAATGACAATTCCCTTTTGGCTACTCTGAGTAGTTTTGTTTGGTAGATGCCGATACATCGAAATCCCAGGTTTCCATTGTCTAAATTTTTGGATGAATTATTGAGAGGAACATGTGACTTGTCAAGTCATGTGTTCATTGGTGGAGCGAGATTTTCGAAGTGGGGATTCTCTGATCCTTGAGTTCCGATTTACTGGCGTGACTCTACGTCGACCTTCCTGTGAGTCAGCAATTTTTTGGGTACCGGTTGGAATCAATTTTTGATTTTACCTTTTATGGGATTCTCCAACCGGGCCATTTTTAATAGTTTCAGTCCATATCTGTGCCTTATCTTTTATTAAGTGTTGGTGTCTGAAACTGCCCTTTGTGGGATTTGAATGCTGCTTTAGCGAGAGGCCTTCTCGTCCAACTGTAAGGCTATCTAGCGATAAGCATCCGGCTACCCCCTACACAGGGTCCTACCATCGGGTCTACTTCTACCGTCGGGGCTACTCCTATCGAGGGGCTACTTCTACCGTCGGGTTCATTGCTGTCGACGGATATTGCTATCGTCGAGCATCGCTAATGATAGGGTTTTCCTTGGCTACGCCTGTCTAACTGTACTACCTATAGAGTCTTGCTGCCCTTCGCCTGTCAAGGAAATCTCTTCCTCCCATGAGCAGCTCTTTTCTGGAAACTGCCTGAGGAGCTACTCATCAGCCAAGTGAGAAATTTCTATTTTTTTATATATATTTTGAGGCAATTGCGTGCAATTAACCTACGAACTATTATTTTTTTGCTTTGTTTTCGATCAAAGATCAACTTTTTTACTTTTTCTCCTTAACTAAAGTAACATTTTTGTTCTTATTTTCTTTTAAATGAACTTTGAATTTTGGGCCAATTTTGTCTAGCCTAAGACGCCTGATTCTATTTGATCGAATTCTAAAATTCAGTTAAATTCATTTGATCTAGAACCAATCCGATTTTGGATTAAATTTCGAACTTTTGATTGACTGACGCAATAATGTTGTAATTTGAACTAGTTTTTTTATTATTATTCTTAAATTTTCACGATTTCTGGCTTACGTTAGATACCTGTAGATCAGATAACTACTATTGTTGTTACGGCCTAGTAGACTTTGCATTATTCTTAATCTTTATTGTGGCTATGAACTTTTTTTTATACAAACAAATTGTTCATTATCTTTGTCCTACCGGTAACTTAACCGGTGAGTACTTACGCTTAAGTTTAACATTCATTAAATGCTATAATTGATTGGCTGCTACAATAACGCCAGGTCGGACCAGTTATTTTAATTTTTTTTGTTGCGGCTGTTACCAACGTATCATAACTGATACCTAGATAAACATAGTTAGTTAGTAATACGGCTTTGTAACAAATCATGATTTGACGTCCGTTAATTAGCAATTGGTTAAGTGAATTTTCCCATAACGACATAACGAGTAGATATTTGCAGTATCGCTGGCCTTCGTTCATTTTTTATTTATGTTTTTATTTTATTAATGCTCAACTCGTTCATCATAGATTACAATTTAATATTTCGGCGTTTGATTAGATAAAGCGTGTAATTTACTTCTTCAAGTAACCGAGTAAAGCCTACTATTTCCCATTGAAATATAGTTGTTTCAATAAATTAATCAGCTAGAATTACTGGTCATTTTCTCATATCTTTTCTTTCTTTTTATGATCAGCTATGATATATTTGATTTGATAGTAATAAACTAACCTTCCATTTACCGATTCACCTGTTTTCACTTGGCTATTTAATTTCCTAAACTTAAACCTTAAGCGGTAACGTTCCAGAGGAGAGGGCCGCTAAAGTAAGTATCTGATATTTTTATTACTTGAGCTTAACAATTGAGACGTTCTGGATTTACTTTTGATTACTGTTTGAGTATTTGTTTGTCACTGACTTTAGTGGTTTTTAAGGTTATTATTCGAGTATTTGCTTGTTACTGACTTCGATTTTGATTAATTTTTTTCTTGAGTAA
>MU183224.1:46973-83166 GCA_016904865.1 Pissodes strobi | reverse complement strand
TTTGCTTGTTACTGACTTCGATTTTGATTAATTTTTTTCTTGAGTAATTATTTTTCCATTGTTATTTCTGATACATTTCCGGCATTTAAATCTGATCTAATTTTCTAACTTATTTTCGTTGTTTTATTGATCGGTTTTCTTAATAGGGAAAATAACAAATTTATGGTTATTTTTTATTTTGTCGCGAAGCTTAAGCTAAAACGAGTGCCATATTTCACTTTGGGGTATTTTTCGCTTGTGCCGCCGTCTACAAGCCCGTGGCGCCTTATAAATAAAACCCACCCCCTACTCTCTGACATTTAAGCTAGGGCCAAATTTGTACGCTCGGCGAGCCTACGTATCGTATCATTTAATTTCTAATTTTAAATTCTCAAACTCAAAATTTTTCTTTCAATTTGAGATTATTCACTCTCAGTTGCTTCTAAGCATGAGTGAAGGTTTTGCGCCTATTAGAAGGACAGAAAGAGCGTAACAATATCCAACGCAATTGCTGAGATTCTCCGTAGTTTTCACTTGCTCTACAGAGTGCTTTTACCCGTAGAGTCTACTCCATTTACGAGTGACATAGGCCAATATATCTCCTGTCGATCTCTGTTTGTGGAAGCCGTATTGGTTATCGCTAATAATTATTCCGTAAGTCTCGAGGTACTTGAGTAGTTGTTGATTGAGTACACGTTCCATGACTTAGGAGTTTATTGGAAGCAAGGCAATTGGGCGACAGTTTAAGGGCGTGGTTTTCTTGCCTATCTTTGGAACAGGTTGTACTCGAGCGACTTTCTGGTGCTGATTTACAAGCATTCGGCATGAGGGTTGGAAATTCAATGTTGTTGCTGAAAATTATGTCGAAGAATCCATCAACAATAAAACAAAAACAGCTGTGAAGATACTTAGGCAAAATACATCGACATATATCGCAGTTCTGGATGAGGTATCATTTCACATATCATCAATTATTGCAATAAAGAAAAGACATTCCCTCACAATGCATTTCAAACTGCACGTTTAATTTTTATACCAAATCGGATCAATATCCAAATCAGGTCAATAAAATTGTGATACATATTATAATCTATATACCCAACTTCATTAATAAAAATATTGTATTTTTGTAACAAGTGTTGAAATGGACTCATTTTAAAACAAGTGATAAAATGAGCCACTTTTGACAATGATATTCAATGTCAAAATGATTTCTTTTTCCTTGGAGCAACTAGATTTTTTTGAATTGATTCTTAAATTATTTGTTATTGCTCTCTTTTGCTTGAGTTAGCGTTCCTCAATATTAGTTTTGTAATTGAAACTTTGTCTATTTTTAGTTCTGGTGAGTTTCTTTAGCTTTTCTTATAGAAACGAGGTTGATTAGAGCTTTTAAAGTGTGAAAAGGGACGAAAACAACCATGAAAACACAGTCCCATATGTTGCTTTGCAACAATTAACCTTACCTTATCTTGTAATTGCTACTGCACAGTCAAATAATGTTCTATTGTTTCCGTTTTGATCAATTTTGAACAATGTAGCATTCATTTTACTTAATTAGATTTCTTTGTGTGACATTTCAAACAACGTCTTGATTTGACATTACACCTTGTGCCTGTCTTGGTACGCTGCGTTCTATTAGTACTATTCTGTCGACCAGCTAGGGACGTGTGTTCTGAACCACATTGTTATCGATTTATAATTTTTAAATCTGGACCGCTTGCTGTGGATTAATATGGAAGATTAATTTAAGAGTAGTTTTTGTGCCATTTTCATACATGGTTGTAGGCAAAATAGTGTGCATTACTGGTATGAAATTACATTCTCAGCATCGAAGGCTTTCCGCAGACCCTTCCTAAAACTACTACTTTCAACATATGTTATATTAAATTTATCATTTTTCGAAGTAGATGGAATATGCGCTATAGTTTAGCATATATCAATACATAATTTTCCAACCATATATCCGTGAATGCAAAGAAAATTAAACACGATAAAGAGATGAATCACGAACGAAATTGCTATAATTAAAAATATGTGCTCAAGTTTTCTGAAATGGCGCGAAATTAATGGCAATGTAACTTTAAATATCGTTTGAAACGATTGTAATTTTAGAAATTTATTGGATCGTTTAGAAAATCGTTCTGTGGAAGTTAAAACAAATTGTTTCCTTCTTACGGGAATAAAAGAAGAGATATGCCGTTGCGAGGAAAGAAAAGTGGCATTCCTATGAACAATAAATATCCCTCAATAGTTTTGAAACTGTCTTGACAATAAATTAATGTTTCGAGTATGAACAACTAATAAGAGATAGATGAAAAAATGGGCTAATTACAAAGCTACAGTTGTGACTTTTACTTTATAAAAGAACATTTATGAGTTAAATGTTTTTAAACTTTTAGAAGTATTTGGTAAACACGGAAATATGGCCAGTATTTTCGTAAAAATTGCGCAAATTTATTTTTAGATCTTGCGTGATGCATGAGTTATGGAAACTTTCTTTTACTAGTGTTTTTCGTTAAGAATTATAATGAGTCGTTAGATAGAAATCTACGAAAGTATTTTATCTTGAATCCAGTTATGTGCCATTTTTGACCAGTTTGGACCAGAGAAATCCAATTTTACTTACAACTTTGTAGGTGGGTACTGAATGTGACTTTTAAATATCTAACACTCGACGTGTGCGTCAATTTATAAAATTTTTTCAAGATATAGATTTTAAAAGTTCACGGGCAACAAAAAAAAATTAATTATAGCGCCAAAGATTCCATCGACAAGTTTCGTTAACTATTTTCTTAAAAATATATTAAATGCACCAATACATTTCATGTAGCTAACTAGGCTTTTCAGTATTCTCGTTTCCTAAAAAAATGTACTGAAGGGCACCATTTTATCGTAAAGGGTACGCATAATAGAATAATATCAATCTGCAGGCTACCACAAATCTAATACAAAAAACTGTTGTTCAAAGCATGGACTAATCACCAATCTTAACAAAGCTGTCATAAGTCCGTTCACTAAATGCAGGACAGTAAACATTATACCTCCAGTTTTGAGCGGATTAGTGATTGAACCTTTCTAAAAAATGTGACAACAACACATCCTGGACAACAGCCATAGCTTGTTCTTTAGTTGGTAAAAATAAAAATTCAAAATGGGATTCAGAAATTCGTCAAAAGACGATTCGACAGCGACGTGCACAATTGTTTGACAATTAGTCGAATTCTACGATCCGCCGAATGATAATTGCGTGAATACAACAATTCCAATACTCTCCAAAGTCATGGAACATCTAGTCAATCAGCAATTACTCAAGTAAATAGAGAATCGACAGGAGATATATTGGCCTATGTCACTCATATATGGAGTAGGATAATTGAGAACTGCGGAGAATCTCGAGCAATTGCGTTGGATATTTCGAAGGCATTTAACAGAGTTTGGCATGACGGATTGCTCAACAAACTGCCGTCCTTTGAGCTTACAACGTCTCTCTGCAGTTGGCTTGTCAGTTTCCTGAAGAACCGATCTCTGCATGTTGCAGTTAATGGGTATATCTTAGATACATTCACCATTAATTCGGGAGTGCCTCGGGGCCCAATACTTTTACCAACTCTGTTCCTAATCTACATTAATGACCTGCTGATCGAAACCAATAATCATGTTTACAATTTTGCAGATAACAGTACTCTGATCTTTCAATTTAGATCAAAAAACCTTTACCAGCGATTGATAGTTATCACCGCAGACAGAAGCGGAGTACAATTAATCAAGATCTGGAGAAGGTTCGAACTTGGGGGGACAGGAATTTGGTCCAGTTCAGTGCAGCAAAAACCCAAGCAGCCACGTTTACTAAGAAAGTAAATACGGCGGTCCCTGATATCGTTATGGCAGGATTTACCCTTGTCAATCGAACTACTGAGTGTCTCGGTCAACAGCAATATGTCCTACCATAACAACGTTCTCAACATCGCAAAAGCAGTAGTACTCTTGTTCTACAAAGCACAAATAAGGTCGTGCTTAGAAAATTATCACACATCTGGGGTGCCGCAACTAAACACACTCTAAAACTGCTGGATTCCATTCACAAGAGAGATGTGCTTACCAGCCACGGCGACCCGAAGTTGATATGGGATCTGGATAGTCTGGAACACCGCAGACATATGGCCGAGATTTTCCTATTGGTCACACAGTTACGAAGAGAGCACCTGTTCTTCGTACAACTGGAAGCACATAGAACATCTCTTTACAAAGTCTTCTTTATCTGGCACACTGCATCACTGTAGAACTCACTACCAGGACAGCTGCTCCCCCTAATTATAACCTACAACTATTCAAGAACCGTGCTAATCATCATCTTTGCACACACACCGCTCTTCGAGTGCCATAAGATACATTTAGTGTGTGTGCCACTGCCAGGAAAAAAACTTACCGAAACAATAATTCGCCCAAATAACAGTTCTTCAAATTTGGCAATTGCTCAATGCGTCAATTAATGATTAATTTTGGCTGTATTGTTTTGTTTACTTCAATTTTGTAATAGTGCACCTATAAAGTGCCAGAACAGTTTTCTGGGGAAAATGTACATTTGTTACTTCGCTGTATGCAGACTTTTTAAAAATGACATGAAGAGAACTGTTGGAGGATAATACCTACCATGTTTCGATACCTCGATTGACAAACTGTGCTGGATTTGGCTGCTCCTCCCATTTATTGTATATTTTATTCTAATATTCTGGATGATTTTTATCAGATTTTCACAGAGTAATAAATCCGTAGCAATCCTTCTTTGTTAGAAAATTGCCCGTAGATATATTCTCAAAATAATGAGTTAATATTTACGAATTTCGTTCTTGAGTTTACAACGTGTCACGGACTAAACCTCATGGTCGTAATGACAAAAGGCACAGATAATCAAATCTATTTAATTATCTAATATTTTATCAAATCTGAGACTCTTGAAAGTTAATACTAATTTTTGATGAGATGTTGTTGTTCGGATGTTTGTATGATTTTTGTATGCCGAATGGCAATGAAATTTAGCCAACTTCGGTTTAACGTTATATTAGAAATGTTTTCAATGATAAATATAGATACAGTTAAATCTAACATTACAATTAAATAATTTTAATAAATCTTTGTTTTAAACACTGTTATGAGGGGATAATCTAGCCTACAGACGCTTCACAGACATTCAGCGATAAGCTTCCCTGAACTATGGTTGACGGTGAAATGGTGTTCTGCCTAGCCTCGATCGGATGATCCAACGGCTCCCAGCAGTCAGCTTCCGCAACCAAACTCCCTCAACGAGAGGTGGACAATAAAAGGCACCAGGAAAGAAACCCTAGAAGAGGCTGGCATAAGTCCTAAATCATATTAACCATATTCTAATTCTTCAACCAATATTGTGGTATTTGAGAAGGCAATAAATCGACATGAAAGTTATAGGGATCTTACCTAGGTAAGTGACGAGGGCGCACCTACCCCTGGAGTGGAAAGCAGAGGGTGCTTTACCAGCACGATTCCCAAGCTGGCAAGGGATTAACTACTGTGATAAAACCGTAAAGATAGGTAAGAAGATTGTTCATATTAGCCAATAATTGTAGAGGATACAAAAGGAAATGGAAAACTTACGAACTGGCTGCTTGAAATCGGCCAAGCTAAAACTCGGTTAAATGGCCGTTGAAGTCTATCTTTCAGCACTATCAACACCATAACAAAGATTCTATCAAATCTATGTAACAGTCCGATTTTGCCAGTGTCAAATATTTTTGAACTTCATTTATACGCCGCATTTAGGAAAAAAAGATGCTGTATTTTGCACTCATCGGTTTATTAATTCTAAATTTATTGATTCGATTTGCTGACAATACGCTTGAAATTACCGCATTTCTTAATGTAATTTAACTCTATTCTAAGTATGTGTTAACGATATATTTGCATTAGCATTTATAACACGTTGTGACCATATTTATTTTAGTTGATAAGCGAAGCACATTGTTATTAAGATAGCTTGGCTTGATTTATATTACATTACCGTAGAACGGCCAGCGAACCGATTTATATTTTTTAGAATTCTGTAAATAAAACCCGCCTTTACGCTGCATTAGACTCGTCGATTCATTTTTTATTGTCGGTTTGAATATTTCATAACTCTTTGAAACCCTTTGGTTGCCGGACTCCCGCATCATTTCTGAGATTGTTAGATCGTTTTGGGACCTCTGCTTTATATATTTATCTCTTCACACGGCAGGATACAGTTTTTATAATGTTCGGTTGTTCGTTCCGAGTAATAGGGATGGGCTATCCTCCCGTGATTGTCGCTCTAGATTTAGATTTTTAGAGGTTTATCATTTTCGTAGGAGTATTTTCTAGCATTTCTTGAAAAATTAAATTTTGACTCATTAATTGTGGCTTTCGCTGTCGTTTACCATCATAATAAACGAGAACTAAGTCGTTTATTATCTTAAAATTATTCCTTGTATCGAAATCACTTGCATTTTCAGCCCATTACTATTTCTTGATCTGACATAGTTCTTGAATATCGGGGGAGGAGAAAGGCAAATTGAAGGAAACGAAAAGAGAGTTCTTCTAGTTAGACCCTTCGGCGAGAAGAGGAGCTTTCTGTTTGAGTGCTGTCAGACATCACATTTAGTTTTGTGATTTAATTCCACTCATTCTTTGGGGATATATTGTGGTATCTCTTGGTCGTTTGACACGACCGATTTTTCGGGATCTAAATACTGTACTAGGTAAGGATTTTCTCTGGATTTTTTCCCTATTGCTTGTGAAGCACGCGGACGACGCCATGACGCTAATGGTTTTTCCCTTATTTCTAGAGGCTTTCAAGTTCGTCGAATAAGACCGAGACCGTCGAATCTCCCGTACCCTTACACACTAACGAGGTAATTATTGCTACAGTTTTGTTTGTCCAACTTAACGATTTAATTGCTTTATCTGTGTTAACCTTTTTTGTGTCTCGTCCACCATTTGCTTTGCGTCCCGTGCGTTATCTTATCTACTCCATTTTGTCAAATCTGAATTTTTATTTTAATGTAACTTGAATTTGATCATATGGGTAAGTTTATATTTTCTTTTAGGGGTGACTCATACCTATCTTTGTTATATTCAAGTTGTCTGTACCTCAGTATTTTTTTATTTGCTGATGGTCATTGAAGATTCATTGATAACTTTTGGGGGAATTTGTTTTATAAAGAAAATATATTTATGCAAGGGGGGGCTATAGTTTTTTATTAAAGTGAGGGGGCTTTGTCTAATGCGTACTGGGTTATTTCAGGGTTTTACTAGCGGGCCACCACTTCAAATGCCAGGCTACCACCTGTTCCACCGGGCTACAACTTTTACCACCAGGCTTCCACTTTTACTAGCGGGCTGCCAGTTCGATTACGTGGCAACAAGTCCTGTCTCCGGGCCTTTTTTATTGGCGAGTCATCTGCTAGTTTCACCCTCAGGGCCAGTGCCCTAGCAGTACCAACAGGTGCCCGGCACCTTTAACAGAGTTCGACGGATCTAAGTGGTATCGTACAGAAGATTAAGTTTATTTACACGATTATTATTATTAATCGATCTGAATTATCTCTCTTTTAGTTGGACTTTAATAAAGTTTCAATAAATGTATTCCTTTCATTCATTTATCGAGTAATACGACCGCTCTGAATTTTCTCTCTTTATAATATAAATCAAGCATTGACAGCCAAGCTTTCAATAGTTTTATTTTAATTTTATTAATTTAATTATTGTTGCCGTTCATTGCTACATATTATTATTGCTACACTTAAAATTGATGCAGCTATTAGCGCACGCATACTTATATGTAATTAACTTAGTTAACTTCAAAGTGATCACTTCGGATTGTAGTGTTTAGTGCATTTAGTTGTAAGGCACACAGTACCGAGTATTAACAACAGAATTGGTCTCAGTACAATCATCATATTGTAGTATTAGTTAAATGTAATAGTCATTTGCAATTCTTGCCATTTTACTCCAGATAAATTGTTGCGGTGTTAAAAAAAACAACTTTGTAGCAAATATATTGTTCCTTAAATTTTAGTTTGTGTTTTCTTGTTTTCTTGTTATGTAACAATTTAAGTTCCTGATGTTTTTTGGAAATATTCTAAGTTGCCGGATAGGTCGCGAGTTTATTTTATTGGTTAGTAAGGATTTTTTCTTGGGCGCCAGAAATTCCTCAACTCTCAAAGAACTGTCAAGTATCACCAATAAAAGCTTAAAAGCTAACAAAAATCACTTGATAGACGTTGAGAACTGCAGAATCTCATTCTCGCCGGAAATAAAAAATGTTCTTAAAAACAAATTTACAATAATTTTATTTCAATAAATATTATTAAAATTAACAATCCAAATTATAACTTTGTTGAACAGAGTTGAAGAATTAAATTGATGTTAGAAAAAAAAAACAATTAAAATATTAATTTTTGAAATTAGTCAAAACCAAAAAAAATTCTGATCCAGCAGTGATTTTTACGTTTGCAAATAAAATACTTAGCTTAGACGCTCAACCCTGGTTGGACACACTTCTCTTCACCTCGTTCCCTTTTTCTCCAATTGCCTGTTATTTGTTAGGTCTATATGAGTAAGGATAACATCAGAGGGCATAAACGTCTTATAGAGCTTATACGTCTAATGCTGCAATGGTACACTCGGTTGATGCTTGATTATCAATCCAAGCTCTTTGACCAATTTCCGTGAAAATATGCAAACAGAAAAAAACTTGTTTTAGACCAGAATGTTGGTTGATATTAAGCAAAAAAATGAACAATAATGAACAGTAATTGAAACAATCTCATCAAAATATTTCAAACTCTTTTACTTAAAAATTAAATCTACGATCAAAAATTACAAGATTTGTAAATGAAGGATTAAACTATGATTAAAAGAAAAAAACAAGATTCGTCAATGAATCTGATAAAACTATGTTGCAAATTACAAGATCATTAATGAATGATTAAACTATGTTTAAAGATACAAGATTCGTCAATGAATCTGATAACACTATGTTCCAAAATACAAGATCATTAATGAATGATTAAACTATGTTTAAAAATACAAGATTCGTCAATGAATCTGATACTCAAGGCTACTTCAAAAAATATAATGATTAAATTTAACTTTAACACTTTTAAATAAGTGCCAAATAAATGAAAAGTCCCCAAAAAAGTTTATTTAAAAGAAAGGTTCTAAAAAATAAGCTAAATACTAGTCAAAAATTGATAGAAATATGATTACTTCAAAATTACAAATTAATAAATATGCAAATTCATCCTAAGTCAAATTTATGCGATAAGAAAACTGTATGTGCTATGATCACAATACAATTTGATCGACATTTCACATTATGTCACCGTTCTCCCATTTCATTCGTCAAAGTGAGCATTACGAGCCGCAAGCAAAAATGAATCGAGCAAATTTAGCTACGAGTTTAGCAAGGAGCTAAGTTTACAAAGATGAAAGTTATAAATTTACCGTCGACTGTCGGTAGAGAGAAGAAATAAAAATCCAAGGTGAGTTCTCAAAGAAATTCAATAATATATTTCATGAATTAGAAATAACAAAAGAGACAACTCACCTTAGACTTTCAGAAAATGGGATATCCTATTCTCTCCACTGGCAGTAAACTCAAGGTCTATTGGTTATTGGCTACCCATCCGGTTCTTTCCAAAATTTGGCAAAGCCTTTGTTAATAAATTAACCTTGAAAGTGGTGGATTGGAGCCAGGAATTAGCTAAAAACATAAAAGACCAACAAAAATCGGTAATAACGTTAGGTTAGCAAAAAATTCTCCTTGCCAACTCGAACTACGCAGTTAAATCTTCCTGTAAAAGTTAACGAAATTTACGATAAATATAATAAAATGGATTGAGTAGAGGGTCCACTAAGATCATTTATCCAACAATACTCTACAAAAAGCCCAAGATGGCCCGGAACAATGATGAATACGATTTCTAAATCTAGATTAGAAATCTATCATAAATTAAAGTATTGTCGTCTAAATCATTGATTGAAAATCCCTCTAGAACCTGAAAATTGTCTTTAAGACACTCCTAAAACAAAAGAAATTAATTTGTTCAGTTAAAAGCGGAATGTGCAAAAAAAAACCAAATCACATTCGACCAAAAATAAAAATGGTTCTCACCTTGACGACGTGAAATTGGAGACAAAAGCAACGTTCGCCGTTCGATTTTAGAACCGGTCCAAATCGCATTCAAAAGAGTAGGAGGGAGACTATCAATTCAAATCACGATATTACTATCGCCCTCTATTCAAAGGCCAGTATAATAAAAATATTTTTATAGAAAACGACGTAAAACTAATACGCCTATAATTCTAATGATAGCTCCACCTATGTACAAAAGATCTAACTTCTAGCGAAATCCTACCTAGGTACCGAAACCAAATCGCATGTATATTTGCATAAAAATCACTTTGCAATATAACAATCTTAAAACCTGAAAAACCATGTAACGAATTATTTCGTTACAGTTAAGTTAAGCTTCTTATGTGCTATTCTAATCCTAATACTATTGGCGTTGGATGTCATTTAATACGTTCGATAAAACTACTTGGCAGATGGCGCTGAACGACGCGACGGGTTACAAACAAGTTAATATTTACCAAGAAAAATTGAACTGCGATCAGATGTCTACCATGTAATCCCGACGTCACCAGTCCTCGTAATGGCCCAGGCAGCACCGTCTGCAATCGAACACCAGGCTCAGCTCGTCTCAGGGAGGGTTGGTTCGAACTATCTTTTCCCAATATCAAGTTCCGTAATGTTGTAACTAAATAAGGAATTGAATCAAAATAAGTAATAGTCCAAGTCGGGGTTGGACGCCACTAAGTTTACTTTTGTTGGCAAGCCCTATCGATGTTAAACGGACTCAGAAAAAAAAATCTTGGAAATAAAAAAGAAACTAAGGTCAAATTCTAATGTCGAAGACTGCGCTATCTGCTTGGTCACCATTCAACATCTACATACTCACATACACCCTAAATAATACCAAGCATTTGAGGCCAATACTTTATTTTGAATAGTAAAATATAGCAAGCTCCTCCAGCCTATTAAGTAGTTTCCCTGGATAGAAAGTAGCCAGCTACCACGTAGTGAAATTTCGAAATGACCCGGTCTACTGACTGACTAGACACACCCCCTAGTCAAACTTGACAGTTTGATGTAAAATATTTGAAGGTATCAAATGAAAGGTTATAAAATTTTGAAAGTTCTAGTGTCAAATGAAAGGTTATAAAATTTTGAAAGTTTACTTCTTCGAAACGCTTTGCTGCAACCTGCAACCTAGACGGTGATAGAAATACCGAATTTATCACATAGACTATACTAAGTTAATTTCACTCGGTTAGTATAGCCTTTCCAAAAACCCCAGTTGCAAGTTTCAACAAGAGAACGTATTCCTCAACAAGGAAACAAGGTTATGTTCGATTGTCAAAGCCAAATTAAAAGTAAAAGATAATAAAATGGATTAACTTCCCCGGATATAAAATATACTAGAGATAGTCCATAAATCTAGCACCCGTAAGAAGTAAGTAAAGTTTCAAAGCTAGCGTAGCAACACTTCACAATGGGGTATTTAAATATGTATACTTCAGTAGATTATGCTGTATGCTATTACTTACTAAAGAAATTAATCAACCGTTTTCGAAAAATAATCGAGTGCCAGATTCTGTGTAAAATTTAAAAGTCTTTGCAAAGTATTAAATATTCCTGGCATGATAATACTGTCCAAGTGTAGTAATATAAATATAGAATTAGACTTATCTCGTGTAACACCGTCAGACTCCCGAGGTTATATCTGAGAATTAGCCATCATTCTTCTCTGTATGTCAAAACAGTGCTGATTAACCAGATTCCGGGTAAAATTGGCTCTTCCTAATCTACAGGGAAACAGTCATAGAACCCCGTAACATAGCGCTACCGGAACTCTACCGTAGAATACAGCTACTAAAACCATTTCCAAAAACTAGCTCTAAAAATCAGCTTAAAAAAAACCAGCTCTAAAAACCCTAAAAGCATAAATTAAGCCATAACAACAACACACAACAACACGAAATTTACAAAAATGCTAAACTCGGCCCCAAATATCTACTTGAAATTCTACATTCGAACAACTTGAAATCACTTACCCATACCTAGGGGTTTACCAAAACTTCCTGGGTATCTTGAGAAGGACAACGGTCTATATTGCCATTACGGCAGTTGCTAAGACTTAATTCCCATGCAACTGACCTTTCCTCCGGAGCCCTAATCGACTTCCAGTCTACTTCATGTACAAAATACGGACACTCCTCGAGGACTGCCTCTCTACCCAAGGGAAATAACAACAGTTTTTCTTCAGTTTCCTCTCCTCCTACTGGATCCAAATATCGGAAACAAATCTATAAATACGTCAATCACTATCAGCTGACATTCACCTAAAAATCCTCATATGTCAATCAAAATACTACCTGTCAGACAGGTACGAACTTATCGAGAAAAGACAATAGAGATGGTTGACCAAGTCGATATTCCTCCCCAAAATAACCTTTATAAGTAAGAGAATTTTCACCCGTAACAAGCTTGAGTAATTTATGATTTAATAAGCCAGCCTAGCCACTCTGCACAACACCAGCGGGGCTTTTTCAGTCTAGTTGGACAGAACTGGTGGCGCTCTAATGACCCTACTACCGGGGTCGGGCATTTGTAACACGACTCTCCGGGCTAGGTTTTTTTAATTAGGAATCTTTACTTTTAACTCCATAAGAAAAACGTGTTTCACCTAGAAGCCTTTAGAACCACTTTGTGAGAAATTATCCTCTTTATAAGCAGAACTTCCACTTTTTCCCACAAGATGCACAGCACACTTACGCTAACATTTCCCTTTCTTCCTCACGCTTCTTTTTTCGCGGTTAAATTAGTACTCCAAGGAGAAGGGATCGGGCAGGTTTGCCAACTATCAGGGTACAGCTAAATTCATCCTTTTCGACAACCTTTTAAAATAGAATTTCTTAATAATTCCTAGTATCGACCCTTATGCCTAGAGAGAAAAGAAGAGGCTCGATATTTTCAGTACTTTGAACTTAATTTGCCACTCTGTAACCGTTGGATCCTGCGCCTATTATTGCCGCCAAAATTACTGATAGATGTAGCTAAACAATGGATGTTTTATGCTTTATTATTCTAAATCCATGCGTTTCTCATTTTTCGTTCGTTGGTTTTAAATCACAATACATTTTAATTTTTTATAAAACCCAAACGCTTTCCCCCTGGATATTCCAACAATAACCGTAAGTTCGTTTAAATTTACATGTGGTTCAAATTTCAGGTTATATTATTGCTCCACGATATACTTTCCTATAAGTTTTCACGCAAGTCTGGAATGTTTCCAAAATACGGAACGACGTAAAGCCAAAACTGGCTTGCAACACACGCAGGCAATCTTACCTACTTGAAAAATAAGTGAAATAGGACAATTTTCGTTCTCCTTTCTAAACGACAAGTACATAGCCGTGTGTGATGCGACCTAATACATCATAAATCATGCAGAAGATATGAAGAATCCAGTGGATTCAATAAGTAAATAATTATGTTAGTAATAATCACGGGCTGCTTATTTTGCCGAGAAGCGTAATAGGCATTCGTCAAAGGACCAGGTACTAGAGAACAGTTATTTTCCATTGACAACGAGCTGCTACAGCGTTTAATTATTATATCTTGATACCCATAATTAGTACACATCTTTCTGTCGATACCAAACATGTTTGATGACAATACCGAATACGAAACTTTTTCTACTTCAGATAGAACACTGGACTAGTGGCCAGCATAGCACACCTGTGGATATTCTAATTATAATTTATTAACCTTAGTATTGGGAAGTACTGCGGAAAAACCTCACATAATTAACTTTCTAAGCTCAAGCAATATACTTAGAACGTCGTTAAAAACGAATTTAAATGAGAATATAAGCGCTACCTTTGGCTTTATTGCTCCCATGTAAAACACCCTACTTACCTGGTGAATTACTACCTCGCATAAAACGTGAGAAGAAAAATCTTATATAAATGCAAAAACACGCCAGATCGTTTCCATTAAATAAATAATTTTTATCACTGAAACAACGTTGCAGTCCTGTAAATTTTCATTCCCAGAATATATTATACTTTGTTTCCCATTTTTCACCCGGCCGGTGAAATAAAGGGAGCCCATTACATTTTTAACTGCTCTTAGAGGAATTGTCTAGGTCAAATGGGATTTTTAATCTTTCGTAAATATTAAATCCTTAGTTAAAATGGAAACTAGATAATAACAATCTGGTCACCATTATTAAAACTTAGCGCCTAATTAATTAAGCATAATTGAACATCAGTAAATTTTACCATGAAACCATTAGATTTATGCAAAGTAATAAATTATTCCTGATAAATAAATCAATTTCTTTTTCTATATCAACTAAAACTAAGATTACTACTTACGGTTGCCCTTTTGATGAAGGTTTTATAGAAGAAACAATTTTGAGAATTCAATAAAAAGATAGAGACAATAGTTAAGTATCCCAGTTTCAATTTTAGCTCTAGCAATGTTTCTTTTACCATCAATATACACAGGTAATAGATTTACTTATGTTAAGTTTGAGTTGGCTGCCCTGCGTGGAGTCAGCTGTTAGACAGTTGCGTCGGGGATGTGAGATTCGATGTAGCCTGTAGCCTGGTTTATAGTATTTATCTGGGTATTTACGTGTTCTAATCAAGTTATTAAATAAACTAATTAGTGTATCTGTTCATAGTGAACCCAAACTTAACATTTTGGCGAGGAGAATGGTGTCGAAACGCTGTGAATATGAATAAAATTGGTTCGTTGGTATTTCGCTTATAATTAGGGAATGGCTACTGTCGCGGCTTGTTAAATTTGCCCAGCTCACGGAAACAAGACGCGTTTTCCATTTGTCGCGTTGGTGCACATCGTGTTAAAGGTTGGTTACGCGAAAGAGCTCAGAGGAGAAGAGTGTATTCCTTGTGTAGGGTGTTAAGAGCCTGAGGTAAATTGTGTTGGTGAGCAATTAAGAAGTTGGGGGTTAACGCTCTTAGGAAGCAAGAATGTCTGCCTTGATCGGTTCAATTGAGCCTTTTAGTGGGGTGGCGGAAGAATTCGAGACATACTGTGAGCGAATGGATCATTTGTTTACTGTAAATTGTGTGGACACCGATAAAATGAAAACTTCTATGTTTTTTACCTTGACAGGTACTTTTGTTTATAACGTTATAAAAAATCTGGTGGCACCAAGTAAGGCAGCGGATTACACATATGAAGAGGTAATATGGAGGCTTAAGCAGCATTTTACGCCCACCAGGTCAGAGATCTATGAGAGATTTGTTTTTGGGCGATGTGAGCAAAAGCCGGAACATAGTTAGCAGAATACTCAGTGGAGCTACTGAAGCTGGCTAATACATGTAACTATGGAAGTTTTTTGAATGATGCTTTTCGGGATAGGTGTGTACTTGGCTTGAGATCTGGGAAAATTCAACAGAGGCTGATATTTATGTCACAATTAACATTCGAGTGTGCATGTAAAGAGGCTATGGCAATGGAGTTGGCAGAAAAACAGGTAAAAACCCTAACAGATAATAGCGATATTAATTGGGTAAAAAGGCATACAGTAGGGAAGCCTAAAGTAAAACCCATGAGTGAGGATGCTTGTGGGAACTGTGGTGGTATTCATGCAGAAAACAGATGTCCTGCAAGACGTTTGAAGTGTTTTAGTTGTCAAATTTTTGACACGTTAGAGATTTGTGTCCTTCCAGAACCAAAGTATCGTGTGTGCAACAAGATGTTAATGGGGAGTTTTTGGAGAGAAGCAGTAGTGATGAAGTGAATTTAGTGCAGTGTGGTACCGGGAATGAAGATTTGTATAATCTTAATAAGGCATGTACTTCGGGTTTTAATTTTAATGAGCCGTATAGAGTGACCTTGTTGGTAAATGGTAAACCTATTGAGTTTGAAGTAGATACAGGGGCATGCAAAACTGTAATTTCAAACAAGAGGTTTGTACAGTTATATAATTTACCTTTAAAAGGTGTAATGTTTAGGTTAAAAACAGTTTATGAGCAGGAAATTAAAACCTTAGGGGAATGTGAAGTAGAAATTGATCACTTAGAAAAAAATACTTATTAAGATTAACGGTAATTGAGTCTGAGAAAAATTTTTACCATCGTTAGGCCGGAATTGGTTAAAGAGAGTGTTTCCCAATTGGAAACAATATTTTAAAATTAATTCTGTGAATTTTGTCAAACAGGATATGATTGATAGGTTTAAGGATAAATATCCAAATGTCTTTGACATGAATTTATGTAATCCTATAAAAGAATTTGAAGTAAAATTCAATGTTAAGAATGATGTTGTTCCGATCTAGTGGTACAAAAAAAAATGGTGATGTAAGAATTTGTTCGGATTTTCGAGTAACAATAAATAAAGTATTGAATGTTGCTCAGTATCCTTTGCCAAAGCCCGAAGGTACTTTTGAAATAGGTTAATTTTAGTAATCGGGATTCACCCATAGTAGTGGTACCAAAAAAAGGTGATGTAAGAATTTATTCGGATTTTCGAGTGACAATATCTAAAGTATTGAATGTTGATCAGTATCCTTTGCCAAAGCCCGAAGATATTTTTGCAAGTTTAGCTAGTGGTACCGTATCTACTGTTTTAGATCTTTCAGGTGCATATCAGCAGCTTAAAGTTCACCCTGATTTTCAAAAATATTTAACTATTAATACTCATATTGGCTTGTATCAGTTTACTCGTCTAACATATGGTGTATCGTGTGCCCCAGCCATATTCCAAAGTAAAATGGATCAAATTTTAGGTGGGTTGAGTAATGTGCATTGTTTTTTAGATGACATTTTGATTGGCAGTAAAAATATGGAAGAGGCATACCATGATGTTGAATTAGTGTTAGAGAGATTAGCGAAGTTTAATGTAAAAATTAATATTGACAAATGCAAGTGGTTTGAACAGCAGGTTGAATATCTAGGGCACAAAATTGAAAAACAAGGAGTACATCCTACTCAAGAAAAGTTACATGCTATTACTAATGCTCTTGAACCACAAAATATTACTCAATTACGTGCATATTTAGGTTTGCTCAATTATTATAGCAGGTTTATTCCCATGCTATCTTCTCAACGACGTCCCTTGTATGATTTGCTAGAAAAAATACTGAATTTGATTTTGATGAACATTGCAAGAAAGCCTTTTCTATTAGTAAGCGTTTAATATTGACAAATCAAGTTTTAGTCCACTACGACCCTAGTAAGCCGTTAGTTGTCTCATGTGACAGTAGTTCTTATGGTGTGGGTGGGGTCTTAAGTCATAGGATTAAGAAAAAAAATATTCACAGTTGGAAAGGGAAGCTCTAGCAATCATATTTAGTGTCAAAAAATTTCATAAATATCTTTATGGTAGGTCGTTTGTCTTAGTGTCTGACCATGAGCCATTAAAGATTTTGTTTAATCCTGATAAAGGTATTTCTGTTATGTCAGCATCTAGAATTATTCGTTGGAATGTTATTTTATCTGCTTACAACTATAAGATTAAATATAGGAAGGGTACTTTACTTTATGAAGCAGATATGTCGTCTAGATTACCTTTAGACGAGCCAACAAATATTGACAGTTCTATCAATGCTTTTAATTTCCCAAATGAATTACCGGTATCATTTGAAGACATAGCAAAAATTTCTAATAAAGATGCGGTGTTAATGAAGGTTATGGACTTTGTTAAGACAGGTTGGCCAAAAAAAGTTGAAGATAATCTTAAGCCTTATTTTCTAAAAAGAGACGAATTGTCTGTTGAGGGAAATTGTTTAATGAAAGGCTAAGAGTGGTGGTGCCGGCTGCCTTGCAGAGATATGTTCTGGATTTGAAACACGAAGACCACATAGGTATTGTTAGAGCTAAAATGCTAGCCAGATCTGTGGTTTGGTGGCCTTCTTTACAACAGGATATTGAAATGTTTATTCATTCATGTAATGTGTGTCAGCTAATTCAAAGAAATCATGAAAAAAATTTGGTATCTTGGCCAAAAATGGAAAATGTGTTTTCATTATTGCATATTGATTTCTTTAAGTTAGATGACACATGGTTTTTAATTATAGTAGATATTATGAATAGGGGTACCAATTTAACTCAAACAAATTGAAAAACTTCAGTTGTCATTTTCAGTTATTGGGTTACCAGAAATGATTGTGTCAGATTATGGGCCGCCATTTAAGGCAACCGAATTTTATAAATTTTGTGAAGCTAATGGTATTATGGTATTGAAGTCGCCCCCTTATCATCCACAGTCTAATGGTAAGGCCGAGCGTTATGTAGATGTTGTGAAGGATAAGTTAAAAAAATATCTTTTACAGGATTCATCCTTAACCATTGAACAAAAAGTTGTAAATTTTTTATTTAGTCATAGGAATACTGCGTCTAGTAATGGAGTAAGCCCAAATGAACTGATTTTCAAACTCAAACCTAGAACAAGACTGGATTTATTAAAACCAAATAAAAATAAATTAATTAAAAATACCATAAACGTAAATGAAGTTCCCTTGTTCTCGGTTGGCGAAAAAGTTTTAGTAGGTAATTTAGGACCTAATTGTGACAAAAAGTGGAAAGTGGGTGAAATTGTTGAGCTCGTGAGTGTAGTGACATATCTTGTCAAAGTTAATGATAAGACAGTATATAAACATGTCAATAATATAAGAAAATTATTTTTTGTAGAAAGCCCAACGGAAGCTTAGCCAGGGTTTTATCCTGTACCAACAAATGTCTCATCTAACCTCATTCCAGCAAATTCACTTACTAATAATTCTGTCAAATCAGATGGTTGGTGGAAATATAAATATATCACCTCAATTAGGCACACCTTTGAATACACACGGTTCACTAGTATTGAGGCGCAGTGCTCGGGAACGGCATGCGCCCATTAGGTTAGATTTGTAGCTATTTAGTATTGAGATGTTAATTATTAGGACATCAAAGAATTTATCTTTTCTTTTATCGAGGAGAGAAAATGTTATGTTTGCGTTGGCTGCCCTGCGTGGAGTTAAATGTTAGACAGTTGCGTCGGGAATGTGAGATTCGATGTAGCCTGTAGCCTGGTTTATAGTATTTATCTGGGTATTTACGTGTTCTAATAAAGTAATTAAACGAACTAATTAGTGTATCTGTTCATAGTGAACCCAAACTTAACAACTTATATAGAACACTAGTCCTTCCATAACTGAGAGGCTTGTCGTGACATTTAAGTATGAGTTCATTGAGTCTTATATCTGATTCCATGCAAAAATGTCTATTGAAAAATACGCAAAGAAGTTGGGTTGATTAGTCTGGCACTTGATGACGAATCGTTTGGGGTACGCGCGACATTACTTGTTTGATGGAATTTGACGTAAAAATGCACTCAAAACTTGCTCTTTTGAAAACTGCTCGTCGCATTACGGCTATTTTGGATCGCACACGACTTCAGAAATTCGTTTCATTAACTGGTTCAAAAGAGAATGGGCTCCAATCGACCATTTACTGCGATCTTAAATGCAAGCGTAGCTCTAGCATGATTTATGTATTAATAAAGCTGGTATTCGTCTTGGGTGAGGTTGAATTTAAATCCAATGAAGATTTATTTTCTAAAATATGTCAGGATTCATCAGTTTCAATTCAATAAACTCCGAGGAAATCCATATAACTAATTTGTTGCCTTTTTTTTAAAAGTAGCGAACAGCTTGCAAACGACATTATAAAACTTTTGTGACATAGTACCATCATTCCAGCCGAACTGAAGGTTGTTGTCAAGACAAGCTTTAGTTGCGGTCCTGGAACCTCCATTAAATACCCCAGTTCTTACGCCACTTGGCATTTAGAAGTCTTCAGAAAGTAAGCCATCAACTACTTGCCATTAGCAGCTCTGATAAGACTCGCCTCCCTCTGTAAAAACACGTTATAAGTCAAATTATAATTTCATGATATTGTTAACTAAATCACCGTTCAGCCTATTTGGATCTAAAATGTTAAACTGTGGCATATTTTTATCCTGGAGACGTTCAGGCCTGATGAACCCCCCAAGCCAGCCTCCACCCGGAGATCCGAATGGGAGGCTATTTTACCTCCGGAGTATTTTGATCTGGGAGGCGCCATCATGCAAAATTTATTCTTTTCTTTGCCATCCTGTGAGCAGGATCACAAAGGCATGGTGACGAAACATGAGCCAGTGGTCATTTCACGTAACCTAAGCCAATGCGATGGTATTTGACCGAGCGATGCGGGTGGATTACATCTACCACACTTATATGTTGAGGCAATGGAAGTAATATGTGATTTGTGTAACGCTCATCTAACCCCAATGAACTAACTAGGATCAGAAAGTTATTCCGCGCCGTGTTGTGATACTTCGTCATAGCGAGCAAGATAAGTGGAAAGTTTGACTTAAGCTGAGTTTTATTTATTTTTCCAATATCAGACTATAGCGCAACATGTAATTATTGGTGCAGTGAATTTTAATTAAATAGAACCAGATTTATTTGATACCAACACGCTTCAAGTGACGCATATTGACAAATACTGCCGTTTTGTTGACAGTCTTATCCAGAAGGGAGTTCTTTAATATAATCCTGACATGTTTAAATCGACCTGCTTGACCGAATAAAATAGGCAAAATTAAATTAAGAATTTCAGTTTATTTTTTCCTTTGTGAATGCTTTAATTTGGTTTGCTTAACACATTATTTCTAGATGAATATTTTTATTCTCTCACAGACGAGTTCATGCTTTCTAATGTTGTCCCGATCATTAATTTTCCCATTAAATATTGCCCGGCATTTTATCATTGATAATGTTTGATCATATAATGGTGTCATCAACATATCGTAAGATAGTTAATCGCTATGCGTAGATATTCATTATATTCTCAAGACTAGGAAGCTTGGATGTGAAACAAGCAAAAATTATTGCGATTAAATCAGGGATGCTAAAAACAAATTAAAGTATATAGCCAATATACTTTATTGCCAAATAATTGTTTGCTTCAATATAATCTTGATCTCACACTCTGGTTTTCTTTACCCAGTTTAGTTATGTATCCCCCAGGTATATACTCCTTTACGTTTTCGATGGGATGGTTCTCAATTATTATATTCTCAGAACTCATTATTTTGGTTTTAGTGTACTTAATTTTTAAACCTATTTCTGTTGAGGTATTTCATTTGGTTGTTGCAACATTTGGTTCTAGTTCCTGGTGTTGTCTGCAATTAAAGCGGTATCATAAGCAAAGTTTAAGCTATTAAGGAAGATGCCGTCGATGTTAATGACTTTCTTAGCCCATTCTAGGTTTTTAAAAACATCTTCTAGTATGAGAATAAAGAGTTCGTGTAATATGACATAGCTTCGTTTGTGACTTTAACGCACAATTTAAGTGATACCGGGCTAGCCTCAGGGAACTGAGGTCGGAGTTCTTCTTTTCTAGATGTAGTAAGTTTTTAACCATAACCTAATTTTATCAAAAAGTGGGCGCCAACCTGATATTCTGAAATAACATTGCTAGAATAAATTAAAATATAGAGTTCTACGCAGCGAACTAGGTAAACTGAGTAGTTAATTACCCAAAAAAGCTGTTATATGTTTTACACCACGTTGTAATAGAATTTTATTTGTTGTGATCGGTTCCTCAATCTTAATATGTATAGTTACATTTTTATACAAATTCTCGATAATCTATACATATCTAGATCAATCCTTCAATCAATCCAAGTTAATAATGCTTTTCTACAGAGTCAAAAGCCTTTTGGAACTCGGCGAAGGCCTAATGTTTTGGAGCAGTAGTGCGAATATTCCCTTTTACTGTTCGATTTGTGTTATCGATACTCTCGCTACTTTACTTCTCGCCACCTTACTTCCGGTGTTTCGAGTCGCTCGAAAGATGAATCCATTTGGAGCGCCACTTGACACGTCTGGACGCTCAAGGCTAGCAGGCAATTTTTGGGTAACTAAAGTTATTGTTGTTATTTTTGACCGTCAGGTGTCATTGCATTAGATGACAAATTAGCTAGGGCGTAAATTTTCTAAAATTAGCGGCCATATCGCATATAAACGACGACACTATTCATTGTGGTGACCCCTTTTTTTAAGGTTCTAATGTGGGATAGAATTTCCTTCTTTTGGCGATGACGCACATCAGCGGCTTTCTATGTCGACCTAACAAGTTCCCGGTAGCATAATAAAATCCTTTACAGTCCTACGGCACTATGTTATATTAGCCGCTTCTGATTGGTGGGTTACCTTTGAGTACTATTAACCCTTTACGCATGACCCTCCGCTCGCTTCGCTCTGTCCGAGGCGCATTCACAAAAAGCTAACTGTAACTAACCCAAATTTACGAAACAAACATAACCTTAAAAAAAAATAATAAAACATGTCTTGCCACTGACGGGAACCGAACGCGGGACGTCCGTTTCACAATCACAGAATCTAACCACTGCACTACAAGATCTATCGGAATAAATTGACTGGACCGTAGATATAGTGAAAGTGACGCTGCCACTGGCGGGAACCGAACGCGGGACGTCCGTATCACAAACACAGAATCAGCCCACTGCACTACTAGATCTGACTACTGAAATTGACTGAACCGTAGATAAAGTGAAAGTGACGTTAACCTACCAATCAGGAGCGGCTAATATACCATTGGGCCTTAGGGCTGTAAAGGATCTTAAGTCCTGGTGTCGCGTCGGTTAGCATCTTATCAAGGCAATACTACCACATGGTGAAGACGTAGCTTTGCAGAAAACGCCAAGTCTGACCACTGCACTACAAGATCTATCGGAATAAATTGACTGGACCGTAGATATAGTGAAAGTGACGCTGCCACTGGCGGGAACCGAACGCGGGACGTCCGTATCACAAACACAGAATCAGTCCACTGCACTACTAGATCTGACTACTGAAATTGACTGAACCGTAGATAAAGTGAAAGTGACGTTAACCTACCAATCAGGAGCGGCTAATATACCATTGGGCCTTAGGGCTGTAAAGGATCTTAAGTCCTGGTGTCGCGTCGGTTAGCATCTTATCAAGGCAATACTACCACATGGTGAAGACGTAGCTTTGCAGAAAACGCCAAGTCTGCAAATCTACTAGATAAAAGTAGAATCTATACTCATATATATTATCTTTGTGTTTCATTTTGATTAATGAATTTATTGAAATTACTTTAACGACTGTAAGTCATCTATTTTCTTTATCGCATATATAATCATTGCATTTCATTTTGATTAATGCTTTTACTGTTAAACAACTGTAGGTCGTCTCTTATTGCATACCATGCCTCACTGTTTCAGTTTATTGAGTTATTTAAATTATCGTTGGATGGCTTTAAGTTATTTATTATCTTTGTCGATTTTTCAATATTGACTTTCCTTATTACCGATCTATTAAATATCTCGATAACGCTTTCGAGGTTATCTGATTAACTTGTGTATTGCATTTATCTACCTAAAAAGTAAATTTTTACTGTAATTGGCTGTAAGCCTCATGGCAGTAATTTGTTTCGCATAACTGCTATTTGCAACTTGTCTTTGGAGTGTTTGTGTGTTAAATAATTTAATTGGGATTCCGATGTTTATTTTGGTAAATTAGTGTCAAACGTACCTTTCCTTTATAATTACATTTGATGTAATGTTTCAAAATCTTTCTGCCCTGATTTCAATGTGTAAAAATTATTGATATATTCCTATACTTGGGCCACCGAACCGCCATAGTAATAAAACGATTACCCACTACCTGGCCCCCATAAATAAAGCAAAAATTTCCATAGTGGAGGGCATTTATCTAATGTCGTTCATTTGTAACAGTGGGGTGTGATTCGTATAGCGCTATTTTTCCATTTTATTTTTAGGCAGGTATAAATCCTCTCGCCTATCGCCTGTCAGGCATCTCAGAGGTTATAGTGCCCGGTTTTATTGCTATATCTGTTCGGTGGCCCGGGTATAGTTAAAAATTTAGTGACGCCTTCACCTAACTGACAACACATAGACCCATACCGTTAAATAAAATTAAGACCTATTAAACAGGCGCGCCTGTTGAGCGATTGACAAAATGTGTTACATAATTAGCGCCTAAAGCTTAAGGCTGGTTAAAATGTCGTTAAAGTTGTACCATTCCTTGGATATTCTTCATTTAGCTAATAATAATTTGATTGTCTCTTCTAGAGATTTTCCTCTGAGCTCTAACATTTCTGTGGTGATATAATTTTCAACCGAAAATTTCTTTAGTTATATTTATTAGTTCTTCTGATTCAACATTTTGAATGTTTTTCCTATTACAAGTTTTTTTTATTGCATTGGAGTCCAGATTTCTGCAAAATAAATCGATAGCTTGCTTCTTGTTTCTTTTTGGTCTTCTAATGTTACTTTTCCTTGATTTTATACTTTTGTTGTTCCCGTTGAGAGTTTTAGTGTAATTTTGTCATTTTGGGGGGTGGTTTACTCTATGATCTTAGTAATGTCATTTATTTTGATTATTTCTTTTTTCACTAGTTTGTTAAATTCTTTCAAGCTTTCTGATCTTTTGTCTTCTCTTGTTCTCTTGTTCTTCTCTGAGTCATCAGCTTATCATTTTGGAATTCTTTTCTCTCTGTAGAATGTCTCCAGTTGGGTAGCTCTTACTAGCCTGTGATCATTTCCAGTATGTGATTGAGCCACACACAGCTGTGCATATTTTACTATTTTTGGAGAGTATAAAATTTATTTCGTTTTTGCCGATGTCGTTTGGGCTTCGCCGTATCCGTTTTCGTTATTTAGGTTTTTGACATTTAGATGCATAGATGTAGCAACATCTCTCCTCTCTCATTTCAATTATCTAAACCAAAGTTCTATGTGCTTATCTACTATTAGGTTTTCATAAAATGATTCTGCCACTTCATCTTTAGATGAACGTGTTGCGAGCATATGCCTGGATTATTTGTAGATTATATATTTTATTTAGGGCAATAATGATATATATTATCCCTTTAGAAATTACGTGAGATTTTACGACTGTAAGTGGAATCTTTGTATTAATTAAGCCATACCCTGCCATCTGTGTTTCCGATTTAAGATTGGTGCATTTTTTCCCTGGCAGAGGAGTTTGTGATATATCGACAGTATCCCATTTTCTATAATTGAATTCCTGTTTAAGTTTTTCCAGGTGTTCCTGTATACTCATAGTTCTTCTATTACAATCTGTTAAAGAGTTCGAGTTTTTCCAGGATCCATGAGGGAGACTCAATGTTTAGTGTGAGATTCCGAATCTAATGAGATTCTACTGACCTGGAGTATATAATATTTTTTATTAGACATTTCATAGGGTTTGGAAGGATTTGACAATTAAAACTTTACGCTTGACGAGCATGTTGGCAAGTAGTTAAAGGACGAGCATTTCCTCAAATCCCTTAGGTACACCACGCTGTAACTGCTTAATATTATTGATAAAAGAAATTATTGTACGCCTCTTAATGATGAGAACAGTTTAAATAAGATAAATTTTCCCCTTTTTAATTGGCTGTGTTTTAAAAGGTCCAACTCCTTCTTTAATACATAATAAAATTATAAGAAAACAGCTCGATGAATTTTAAAAAACGGGAGCCACAATGCAGGGAATATAAAAACTTTTTTCTTCAAACGTCAGTAAATCCATCATTACTCGACTGTGTAGGCGGCAGTGAAGTTTCGCTTTTCCTCCGCCGGAGCTTTACTTTTCACTTTTCCGCCGGCGGAGGTAAAAGTGTTTTCATATCAACATAGATACAATACAAACAAACATCAAAATAAGCGTCAACAACTCAAGAGTTATTAAACTAAAATTTGTATTTATCACTCAATTTGTGACTGCATTTCTAAAAATCACTAATTTAGGAACAAATTGGTTATTATTTAATCGAACTTACTCAATAACTGCTTATCAATACGGAATTAAAACGCAATCGAAAACGCAATTTTAAAAAAATAATTATTGTTGACAGTGTCCACTGACAGCTTTATATGACATTATTATAGCAACAAACTGAGCCTATTCACCGACACCGCACCGGTCTAAGCCGCCTTGCGAACCAACTTATCTTTAATAATAATAATTATTACTATTAAAAAGCGACGTTTTTGCATTAATTTGTCGACATTTGAAGAAAAAACAGCATATTTTATTTGGAGGAAAAGTTACTTTTCATAGCTTGCTCTCTATTACCAGCCTCACTCCGTTCGGCTCTTAAATACGAGCGCGCCATGAAAAGTATTACTTTTCCTCCATATAAAATAATATACTATTTCAAGGCGGTATTATTTTACTAACCTTCCCAATTAGAATGTTTTGAGGATTTGGCTCTGAGAGGCAGCAGAATCAAATACTCAATGTTTTATGAAAAATTAAGGTCATTCAATGATTATAATACTCTAAGCATTATAACGTACCAATTATTCGGGAAATAATATGGTAAATATAGTTCATGCATTAAAAAATACCTTTAAAATTGTGTTCCCAATGTATTGCCGTTGGGAAACAGCATTTATTCTATTTTAATGTTCAATTATTGGATATTTTTGTCAAATAATAATTAAATGAGTTCCGAATGCTTCTGGGAAAAATATTTTTGTTGAAACATACAACTATTTCCTGAATTACCAAAAAAAGGACAATTCAGAGGCCCAATAAGCTCTACATATTCCGCGAGCTAGGTATTTGGCTCAATTACCACGAAATTCCTGGATTCTTTTTATACGCTTCTCCAATTATCGCAAAACTCCCAATATACTCGTATCTATCCGATATCGGATCAATGTTTTACGACTTGTATATTAAAAATACCGCGATGATTATTCTAAAAACTTAATCCTGAAGACTCGTAGGAAGACAGTCAGACGGCACATAAGGGTATTAGGGAATTACGTGGAGAATATATTGTATTGATGCATAAGCTTCTATCAACAAGTCCTATGAATTAAACTACTGATTGATGGAAATATTTACAAGGTAAGGTATCCGTATCCAGCCTTTGAACCTTATTTTTTAATTTGCAAAGATAATTAAATAAAGGGCATTTCTCTGAACGGGTCACAGTTTCGGATTTGTTTTTTACCGCTGTCTTTTTTTCTTAATACCTTAACGCAGATTATTTTTATTTCCACTTAAGATACGTCTAAAGATTTTTGATGTGTAAACATCTTACGCGGCGGTATGAGGGTAAACCTCGGCAAATGGGACGGAAATGTGTAAGCCGATGTAACATCATAACCCATGCGCATTGAGGAGCAAGCTAATCCAGGACGGCCGCGATTGCAATAACTCAAGTGGCGCTTCTAAAAGGCTAGCCGCTAGAGCAGTATTAGATTTGAATGTCCATGATGTCGATATAGGACATATATTTACACATCAGTGTCTCGAGTACTAGCAGACTCGCTCCATTTTTTTGTTATTATTAGAACTGGCTAATTTCGATTCCACGGGTATTTTAACGTATTGCAAGTAGAATATTATTAGTTGCTATTAGAGGGCTCTAGAACTGTTAACTGGACATGATCATGTTTTGAGCAGTTTAGGAACTATACTTGGGCCACTGAACAGATATAGCAATTAAACCGGGCACTATAAACTCTGAGAAGCCTGACAGGCGATAGGCGAGAGGATTTATTCCTGGCTTATACCATCTTATAATAAAATATAGATTCTATAGTAAATAAAACAAATGTTATTATAATAAGTAATCAATTCATAAGTATTTAATTATAACGACATAATTGTTTACTTGTCATCGACAATTTTTACAATATTAAAATCAATTTGGAAACAAAACATACTATAGTAAATTAAACAAATGTGACTGTACTTAATTTTAATAACAAATGCAATCCAATGGAAAAAGAGCTAAACATTAGAACGCGGATGCGGGAAAATTATTCCGAGTCGGATTATGATTTGTGATCACCATCAACGTTAATAATCAGGGGCTCTATTTGGGTTTCAATCATAGCATCCATGGTCCACATACTTGATTCCACTTTTAGCACATGGCCAACAGTATTCTTCCAATTTTCAGTACTAACATTGTGGACTGCTTAATAAAAAAGTTTTTACTTCTGCAATTTTGTAGGTTGTATTTT
Source organism: Pissodes strobi (assembly GCA_016904865.1). Lineage (NCBI taxonomy): Eukaryota > Metazoa > Arthropoda > Insecta > Coleoptera > Curculionidae > Pissodes > Pissodes strobi. The sequence goes on along the minus strand of MU183224.1, from coordinate 55,007 downwards.
TTCGGCCCACTTCTCATTTAATTTGTGCCCATATCAACTCAATACGATTTAATTCGCAGTGGTACGGCGGCGGTAATCTTTGGACTGTTCTATTGCAGTCTTTGGCCATTTCATCAATAATGTTGTGACAAGTTTCTTTTATGAGCGTTAATAGTTCTGCCTTTACCATATTCTCATCAAAGCTTATATTTTCCTTAGTTAGCCAAGATTGTATATTAGCTTTTTTCATACACGATGTCGGTTTTTTATCACTTTTCCTAGAATGGTAAGAAGCGTTGTCGAATACTATGGCACAATTTTCTTCCAAATGGGGTAAAATACTTTCAAACCATTGCTTGAAGACTTGGGCATTCATTTCTGCACGGTAGTCTCCAGTTTTCTTTGATTGAAAGAGGAGCAAGGTGCCCTCAACAAATTCATCGTCTGAACCAATTGTCCTTTTCCTGCAGGATTCTTCAGTCCTGCAGATAGGCCATTTACGAAAGCTCGCCTCGCCGTAGTGGCAGTTTTGTCGCTCCATACTTTTGGAGTGACGTGACCAGCATTAACCCAGGTTTCGTTCAGATATAAATCTTTTTTCACTCTCCCTTACTGCTCGGATATTCCGTAAATAGCGTCGCCTCCAGCTCACAATTTCATATTTTTCTTTTAGCATGTGTATTGTGTAACAGTTTGATTTTGCCAATGTCAAATATTTTTAAAATTTCACATTTAGGAAAAAAGATGCTGTATTTTGCACTCATCGCTTTATTAATTCTAAATTTATTGATTCGATTTGCTGACAATTCGCTTGAAAATGCCACTTTTCTTAATGTAAATTAACTCTATTCTAAGTATAGGTTAACGATATATTTGTATTAGCTTTTATCACACGTTGTGACTATATTTATTTTAGTTCGCAAGCGTAGCACATTGTTATTAAGGTAGCTTAACTTTATTTTTATTACATTACCGTAGAACGCTCAACCAACCGATTTATATTTTTAAGAATTCTATTAGTGAAGCTTGCAAATACGCTGCATTTGACTCGTTGATCCATATTTTAATTTTGGTTGGCATATTTCATAGCTTTTCGGAACCCCTGGTTGCCAAACACCAATTGCCGGCCGATCATTCCAGAGATCGTTAGATCGTTTTGGAACATCTGCATCTAAATATATTCACACGGCAGGCTGTAGTTTTTGTAACATTCGACCCAGTAATAGGAATGTATCATTTCTTATAAATGCCAGCTGTTGGTTTACATTTTTAAAACTTTATCATTTGTTAGGGAATATTCTCTGTTAATTCTTGAATCTTTTGATTTCGAAGCCTTAATTGTGGCTTCCGCCGTCATGTTATCCTCATAATAAACGAGAACTAAGTTGTTTGTTATCTTAGAAATATTCCTTGTATCGAAATCGCTCGGCTTGTTTCTATTCAGTCCATCCCTACTTCTTGATCGGACATAGGCAAAGGCAAATTGACGAAAACGATCGAGAGTTCTTTTCTAGTTAGACCGGTCGGCGAGGAGAGAAGATTTCTGTTTGAGTGCAGTTTCAGAGACTCCACATTTAGTTTGTGATTTAATTCAACCCATTTATTGGGGATATATTGTGAAATCTCTTGGTGTTTTGACACGACCGATTTTTCGGGATCTACATACTGTATTAGAGGCTTTCCACGTTCGTCAGATAAGACCGAGACCGTCGAATTTCCCTAGCCCTCACACACACTAACGAGGGTTTTTTTGGAGGGCCACAACTTCTTCTGGAGGGCCACAACTTTTATTGGAGGGCCACAACCTTTACTGGACCACTACTTTTACCTGCAGGCTAGAACCACCTTTTTCTAGTGGGTTGGAAGCAGGCGCTTTGCCAGCAGCAGTTATCAGCCAATCTTGACACCGAGCTATCTAGATCTCGGCTAGATCTTTCCCTCGGGGCCATCGAGAGGCAGTACCTGAGGCATCTATAAGTGCCCGGCGCCTCCACCAGAATTCGACGACCGGATTTTGGGTATTGTACAGAAGCTTTATCTTCCATTGCTTCATTTGTTTATATATTTAATATAATCGCTCTTAGTTTTCCTTCTGTTAATATAAATCAAACATTTACCGCCAAGCTTCGAAATAGCTCATTAATTTTATTTTCATTTATTCACTGGTTTATCGGACCAGCTAATCTGTTTGCTCTGAATTTTCTTTCTTTTTAAGATAAGTCAAGCGTTGGCGCAATAATTTAATTCTTTTCATTCACTTATCAAGTAATATAACCGCTCTGAAGTTCCTCTCATTATAATATGAATCAAACATCGACAGCCACGCTTCAAATAGTTTTATTCTATAAATTGTTCTTTTTTTTACTTATCAAGTAATTTGATTTAATTATTGTGGCCGTCCATTGCTACATGTTATCATTGCACATTTAAAATCGGTGCAGCTATTAGCGCACGCATACCTAGTATTGTAATTAGCTTAGTTAACGTTAGGTACATAAAAATAGGAGATAAAGAATTATGTAAAAATTATAGAGGTATTTCACTAATCAGTGTTGCGTACAAAGTATTATCCATTGTACTATTGAAAAGATTAACACCATTCACAGAAGAAATACTGGAAGAGTACCAATGTGGCTTTAGACCTGGCAGATCAACCATTGATCAGATATTCACCATTAGACAGACACTCGAGAAATATTGGGAGTTTAACCAAGATGTACACCAGATTTTCGTGGATTTTCAACAGGCCTATAATTGCATCATTCAGAAAGTGCTATGGTCAACGATGAATGAAATGGGTATCTCAAAGAAATTGGTGTCAATGACGCAGATGTGCGTCAGCAACTCTTACGCACAAGTAAGAGTAGGATGTCACAGCTCAGAAACATTTAATATTAATTTCGGCTTAAGACAGGAAGATCCACTATCCCCCCTGCTATTCAACCTAGCTTTAGAATACTAAATGCGAAGAGTTGAAGCAGACTTGATCACAAGCATTTCGGCATGAGGATCGAAGATTGTTCTAGCATTCGCTGACGACTTCGATATCATAGCTCAGTCAACGCGAGATGTATGTGGAATTTCATGTCGTTTTGAGGAAGCTGCACTGCAAATGGGCCTCAAAATCAACGAGAACAAGACTAAATATATGGTATTGTCAAGAAATGCTAGAAATAGGGTCAGGCAGAACGTCTGTATTAACGGCCACAACTTTGAAGTTTTAAAGGAATTCAAGTACCTGGGAGCGATAATTACCCAGGATAACCGTGTTGAGAAAGATGTGGCAGCCAGAATAGTCGCGGCAAACAAGACCTTTTACTCCATTTAACACTTAATAAAATCTAAGCTTCTCTCAGGAATACTAAGATTACAAAACCATAATCAGCCCTGTGGTGACATATGGAAGCGAGACTTGGACTCTTAACCAAAAATAAATGAATAAACTGCTGGTATGAGAACGTAAGATTCTACGCTCCATTTACGGCCCTTGTAAGGATTCTATCACCCAAGAATGGAGGCGTCCACATAATCATGAATTCCAACAACTATTTGGGAAAGAGAGCCTTACTAGGCATATAAAGGCTAATAGGCTTAGATGGGCAGGTCATGTAATTAGGAGCGATGATCAGCGGCTTGTAAACACAGCTTTTTGGGAGAGACCGGTTGGTAGAAGACCAGTGGGATACCCCAGGAATCAATGGAGGGACGCTGTAACGGCAGACCTTAGGAAGATAGAGGCACAAGATCGCCAAGGATGGAGGGCAATAGTGAATGCGGCCAAGACTCACGACGAGTTGTAGAGCCAAACAAAAAGAAGAAGACTGTAGTTAAATGATTTCTGGATTGTTCACTTATTTAGATTCCTCACTCTCACAGACGGCTTCCATAGAAAGACCACAAATTGCTTTTTTCTGTCTCGCTGGTGTCTCAATATGCAGTATGGAAATGAAAATCCACTCTTTATACACCTAACAGTAAAGCCAACGTCTTTCTTGGAATGAGTGCAAGTTTTTAAAATTTTTCTTTGATTCATACTAAAGCCCGATCTTTCACTGTCAGCCATTATTCTGGTATTAACTGTTTATGATGGAAAAACATTTTGCAGAAATAAACTTATGGTTAATTTTAATTTATAATTATGCATATGATAATGCTTTAGCGCTGCAATGGCACTTGAAGTATTACTCTTAACGATTATTGCTTTCTATCAGAAATGAGCTCATGTAATTAATATAAGTTAATCCCTTAAACAATTTTTCTGAGAATTGAAACTAATCCCGAAATCGACGATCATTCAGTATTCTTTATTACAAATTAAAAAAAAATCCCTTATTTTATCATTTCAATATATCTAAAAATTTTAACAAGCATTTGCCTTAATAGCACAAATGTGTTCTCTCCGTAGTTTCCTTGTTGGATACTATTTTCATATGAAAGTAAGGATGAATCTGTAGCAGATCCAAAACAAAAATTTTTAATCGATTTTTATTTTCTAATTTTAGATACAACCTTTCAATCTTTACAAACACGGTTTGAGTTAGGGTATAAACAAATTCAAAAATGTATTAGGGTTCTTATGCAATTTTCAAAATTTAGAATCTGACTTAATTGAAGAATCATGTGTAAATTTAGATATCGCATTGCAAGTTGAGATTGACGGCTTAGATTTACATAATGAAATTTCAACATATAAAATTCTTAATCCTAAAAATTCTACTAATTCATCCTTTCCCATAGACATTTTAAATTATATGTATATCTAAAAAATTTACAGTCTCTTTTTTTCCAAATTTATTTATAGTCTTGAGGATATACCTATTTTAGTAGCTTCAGGTGAAAGGAGGTTTTCTAAGTTAAAACTGATAAAGAATTATTTAAGGACATCTATGAGCCAAGAACGCCTATCAGATCTAGCCATTATTTCAATTGAAAATAATATTTCTGAGGCTCTTGATCATGATCAGAAGATCGATCAATGAACTTGCATCCGTGAAAGCCAGACGTGTTTTGTTTTAGGTATATCGTTCCTGTTTTGTTTTGTTTATTACAAAAATAGTATTTTTTCATTTTTAAAACGTTTATTTTTTTATCATTAAAATATTTCTGTTACCTACCATATAAGTACTTGGTATAATATTGTTTTGTGTTTTTTATTTTATTTACGTTAATTTTATTCTCTTTTAATTTCCTTGTTAATGTACTGCTTTTAATTCCTATTATTTATTATATTTCATCATTAATCAAGTAAATTATCGTAATGATTTATTGATTATAAGTACTGTGTATATCTTTTTTTTGCTTCTTGTGGGTATAGTTTTCTTTTGATATACTTACCAAATATTTTTTGTCATTTTGTTTGTTTTGGTAATTTAATAAATATTTTTTTTTAATTATTTTTCATCAGTTTTCTTACATTTCAAATCATTGACAGTTTTTCGCTTAATATATTTAAAAAAATAGGACCACTTTTTTAAACTAGGGGGGCACCAAAGAAACCTGCACGTAGGCGCCAGACACCTCAGGAACGGGTCTGTCACTGTGCGTCGGGTTCCTTGAAATCATATTTAAAAAAATACATTAATTTATTAAGCAAGAAGTGTTGAAAATCTGCGTTACAAGAACAGATGATATCGCAAATCGAAATTCAGAGTCGAGACCCAAGATGTAATGCTATGGTAAAACATGCTCTTAGGCTAGACATTTCGACTCAGGCCAATAAAAATACTTGCGAACACCTGGAACAAAAAATATTTCTCTCCTGCGAGATATACGATAAACAAGTCCGAATAAATTGTTTTGTTTGTATCTTGACATAGCGTAGCTCAAATATGCTTCCTCTCGGGATGTAAACACCAGTGTTATTATTACTAGGGACAATATATGCCGGTCCTGCCTTATACCGCACAATACGCAAATGAAAAACAAATCTCAGTACGAACATAAAAGAAACCCTGTTGGGAAAGTAAGCAATACGTATGAATGAAGGAAATTTAAAAACAACTTTGAAGTAGCGAGCTTGTATTGAAATATAAAGAGAATAAAGCAAGAAATAATAAACCAAATAAGATTTTAAAATAGACCTTCCATGAAAATATAAACCAGGTGGTTTATTTTAATGTCAGTGTGTGATTAAGTGTTTATTATTCTTTAAATGAAGAATTATTTCTATTTACTAATAATTCTTGAGTGATCAAGAAGAAAACGAAATAAATTTATAAATAGCAATAATGTTTCTGGGTTAAAGAGTTTATCCGTAGGATGCTAGTAAATATTCGACATAACAATTAATTAATCTTGATTTTCATACTATTATAATGTTAGCAGTTTTCACCAGTAGACTTCCTTTATGGGAAAATAGTACTGCAAATCTCACTTGACGGTAGTAGTTCTCGATTCCAAATATTACTACCATATTCTCAAATTGCTCTAGCAGTTTCATAAAGTCTGATTAGTTTTTATAATTTTGAATTTGTAAATATATCTCGCTGTATGCTTGTTAGTATGTTGAAGTAGTGCTCATTGATTTGGCGAATGACTTACCATCAATATAAGCTGTCAAAAGGTAAACAACCAGCGGTGACAATGGGCACCCAAGACACCGAGCATTAACTATACGATAAGTAGGTTCACTTTCCACGGAAGCACGTCATCTGTGTGTTTCCTTCCCCGCGCGAAAACTAGCAGGATATTGGCAGGCGACCTTTGACACGGCGATAGTTCGTATATGCAAAAATTTAATTAAATATAAAAAAATGGAGCAAATTCGGGCGAGATTTTCTTCCTGATCTCTTTTGTCAGAATCGTAATGTACATATTACAGTATATTTTGTAGTCGGAAATATGGTGAAATCATTGACAAAACTGTTATTGTATTACGAATTTGTAATTATGATTTGATAAATATATCAATCTTTTACATTTTAAGTCACCAGCGCTATGTACACTGAAAGAAAAATTTCGATAATAATAAATAAATATTTGTTTGGGTAGTATTTGTTAATGAATATGCTGCCAAATTAATAGCAACTAGACCTTGTTTTTTATAAAAATATGATTCCATTTTAAATGTTACACGTTAATATTTTTTTTATTTGGACACTATTTGGTTGCATTTAACAATATACAGTAATGCAAAACATATGTATTATTAAAAACATTAATTTTGTAATAGTACATAATTTTCTGTTTTTATATAATACAATCAGTTTATAGTTAATATACGGATTTCCATTAAATAATACACATACATAGTTATAATAAGCATTTTTGATATTAACCTCCATATGAATTTAGTTAGTATTAGTAACATTGAATGATAATAAAAATAACTACAGTAACAGTTAACAAAGGAAAAATATTAGGAATGGTAGCATCTGGCTGTGCGTTTATTGGCGCGAATCGGTGTGATCATTTTCATTTAGCGTAGTAGCAGAGACAAGGGTAGTAGTAGCAGACCATAGGGCTATCGCTATTCGCCATCTTGTCCTTGTAACTGGAGCTGTGTTCCTGCTCAGCTATGTCAGTAGTGTCTCTTTTTTTTGTATATATTATCACATACCACAGTGGTATGTGTATACTATCTATGAGTGTCTCCGCGAACTCCGCGTGCTGTTAATTAGTGCAAGAGTTTCCATCCCGGCATTTAATTTATGAAGGAAATTCATTGGAGGCACTAATTATGTAGCGATAGTGCAGTGCATTGGTGTTACTGTATTTCGGCGGCTTATTATATTAGCGGAGAGCTAATTGACGATTAACTTGAGACTTGACAAATTTGTGGTTATACGTGCTTAAGAACACAATGAGTGACCTGATTGGACTGTTCATATGTTTTTTTCTTATTTCATGGGTACTATCTACTTACCCTAGAAATTTGTAACATGGGCAAATGTAAAGTAAAAAATCATTGACGTAATGTAAAAGTTTTTTGAGAATTTATTTTCTGTTTATCTATGTGAAATATGTTCATAATATTTTTTAAAATTAAAAAATGTATTCAATGTCTTTCTTTATTACCTACCTATTCCTATTCCGGTTAAGCGGACATCCCAAGAA
>MU183224.1:5026-41973 GCA_016904865.1 Pissodes strobi | reverse complement strand
TAAGATATTTTCAAGAAATTAAATTTTCTAACTTAACAGTGCTCGAACATTTAATAAATAAAATCAATTACTGCAGTAATGGGAATTTATCTCTACACGAAAGTATTTACATTTGTAGCATAAATAAGGTAAGAAGTTTTTAAAAATGTGCCTATTATATGAAATTTATATATGTTACGGAAAATGACGACATTCCGACAACTCACGTCCTTGATCTGTCATTATCGATAATAATGGGCTAAATCAGGACGTACGGATTATGTCCGACCAATAAAGTAAATGGTCAAGTGTATTTGGTGTATCGGGCAGCATCCACAGACGGGTCCAGAATGGGAACACTGTCCAGAGCGTGTGCGTACTGCGGGCCCTGTGGCGGGAATTACCCATCCACTGGGAGAGCACACTACGGTTTTCCAAGCAGACATTTTTGCGATCATGATCGGGGTCTGGGAGTCGCTAAGGCTAAATGTCGATGGCGGGAGGATTTTCTTCTGCTCCGACAGCAAGCCGCAGTCATGGCGCTGAAGTTGGTCCGCACGCGCCCCTTGTTGGTAAGGGAGTGTAGAGGCTGGCTGACTGCACTTGAAAAGCTTAAAAAGGTTACGCTGGTGTGGGTACCGGGACACTTGTGTGTACCGGGAAACGAGGCCGCTGACGCCTTAACCACAGAAGGCTCCGCACACAGGGCCTGATACCTGAGTGGGGATCGCCCAGAGTGCTCGCGAAAGAGCTTTGGCGGCCTGGACGGATGGTAGGGCCGCAGAGGTATGGCGGACGGCTCCGGGGATGAGACAGACGAGGCTCATGATACATGGGCCCGCGAAGAGTCTCGCCAGGGGGTTGTTGTGCCTACCTAGGAAGGAGTGCAGGGCTCTTGTAGGATCCTACACAGGGCACTATAGGCTCTACTATAGTAGAGGAGGGGAGTGTAAATGGTACTTACGCAATGTCCTGCCTTGGCGTATGCAAGTCTCAGAATGTTTGGCGTGACGCCGATCGAGCCAGATTCAGTGCGTCGTGTTAGTCTGAAGGAGATGCAGGCTTTCTTAAGGAAGACCGACATCCTGACGTTCTCTAATGTGATCTGGGGGTACAACGGGCCCAATTGGTGGCTTAAGTGCAAGGCCCGCTAAGGGCTACCCCTACTGATACTGAAGTATACACTCATTTTCTCACCGTTACATATGTAATCAATAAACCTTTAAGAGAATTGAATTGGTCAAATGCTTCACATGAGATTATCACACGTTCATCAGATTATAGGTCCGGTTAGTTTGGGTACTTGACAGTAGAGGGTGTCCAAACTTCATTAGACTCTGCAGATATTTGAATTTTGCTCCGAAAATTTGCAGAAGACCTGAAAATAATAGAAATTCGGTAGAACTAAGTAAAGATACATTTTATTAGTACATACAATTTTAAGCTGGAGTGGGAAGTTCAAAATACTCCGTTCCCAAAGATATATGGTGCCTTAATAACGCCTGTCAGCATTTTTTTCGGCTGCATTTTAAAACAGTATTTAGCGGCGTACTTTGCTGGAAGGGTATTTTTTGAATCCGCTAACGCTCAAATTAAAGAATCGACGAGATAGAAACTTTACAAAGAAAATTAAAGAAACCATCCACGAAATCATAAAATAGCGACATTTAAAAAAACAAGAGGCAACACAGCTATACTCTATTTCGAAATGGTGCGGAGTAATAAAACCTACTTATAAATGCAAAACGCTAACAGAGTGGTGAAAAAAATTTTTGTGATTTCTAAATATTTAGCCTCAGCTGTTATAGCCTGCTGTATTATATTTTAACCATTCCACCTTGTTTTGTATGGCAATCCCGCTGCAAACAATAGGCTTTATTAGCAAAGGGGCTATTTTCTACCTGCAGTCGCGTACGTTTGGGTATTTAATTTAAAATACCTGTTTTACCTAAGTACTTTTATTTATTCACTTATTTATGTATATTCAAAAACAGTAACATTTTATCACATATAATATTTATATAATAAGGTATAAGAATTGCGATTTTGTGTAAACAGTTATGTAGAGAACTATGGTATATCATTTTCGTCGTCAGAAAAATCCGTCGAATCTTCGTCATGTTCCAAGGATATAATTAAAGGCTCTAGAATTAGGTCAATTAAATGGTCTAGTTTCCACATTTTTTCTTCTTCTTTTATAACATGCTCAATACACTTACGCCATTTTTCAGAATCGACATTTTTTAAAGATTCCTCAAAGATAATTTTAACATCTTTCATTTTAAACGTCGTGTTTCTCCTTGCTACATAACTTTTTACTTGGGCCCAACCAAGTTCAATGGGATTTAATTCGCAATGATACGGAGGCAGACGAAAAATAGTAATATTTCGCTTCTGTGCAATTTTGTCAACTACATACTCGGTGAAACAAGCTTTATTTGAGGACACTATGGACAACAGTTCCTTTTTCACCATACTTTCATCAAATGGTATGTTATTCTGTCTAAACCACTGAATAATATCCGCTTTTCTCCATGAATTAGTTGGTATTCTGTCAACTTTTCTGGAATGATAACTCGCATTGTCCATCACTATCACAGAATTAAGTGGAATGAGAACTAACATTTGTTCAAAATATTCTTCGAACACATCGCCATTCATGTCTTCATGGTAATCGCCAGAATGATTGGACTCAAACATTAACAAACCGCCCTCAACAAAACCATCAACACTTCCAAGGTGTGTAATAATCAGTCGCTTTCCTTTCCCAGATTGTGGTTTTAGTCCGGTGGACCAGCCTTCTAAGAATGCTTGACGAAAACTTGAAATATTTTTGTCTTGCCAAATCTTCCCAACCGTATATCCTTCATTAAGCCATGTTTCGTCCAGATAATAAATCTTTCTATTCTCACTTCGAAACTGCTTTATCTGTCTTAAGTAATGTCTCCTCCAGCAAATAATTTCATCTTTTTCGATTAGGAGCGATTTTCTGCTTTGTTTTTCCCAGCTGAAATTCATTTGTTTTAAAGTTGTCCACAATTTCTTCCTGCTTATCGTTGGAGTCATATTTTGGTCTTGCTTCAAGGCTCCTAAAATTTTGTCGATGGTTGGTATTTCCTTATTAAAATAAAAGGAATGTACTGTTCTTCTAATTATAAGTTTGTAGTCTTCATCGATAGGCACCGTCTTTCTTCCTGAAGATGGTATAGGTGGTTTTACAGCTCCACGTTTTCGTTCACACCTTAATTTATATATCGACGTTTTTGAAACACCCGTCATTTGCGAACACATTTCCACCACAGTATCAACGCTATACAGAGGATTTTGATGTTTGAGGGCGTCATATACATTAAGAATAATATTCTTTTCGTTAACAGAAAATGGACATTTGCTCGCTCGTTTCACTGGAGAGAAAACTGAATTAGCCATTTTAATTGAAACTATGAAATGAAACAAACACACTGTGTCTTCTTCGGAAGAACAAATATAACTGAAAAATTACAATTACTTAAACTTTAGGGTATGCATACAAAAAATCGTAAAATTTGAATGTTTACAATAGTAATAAAAAAACCTAAGTGTGATAAATATAATGCTGGGAAAGTCCGAGTATTAGGACGTAATTATGTACGCCTATGTATCAGCCATCAGAAAATGATTTATTACTTCGCATCATTTCGAAATAGAGTATAACGTAAACAGTGAAAAATTTTAGTTATGGAATAAATATAACACCAAAAGGTACCACAAGGTATTGCCTAAGACTCAAAAAAAGGTCTGATAGAAGATCCCCCCAAGGATGTTTCAAAAAACCTTTTCCACCACGACACCGCAAGGGCAATTGATCCAAAATGTCTTATAGCGAGGATGTTATCATAGTTATGTTCGTTCCTTTTTACATTTTAAAAGCTCTAATCAACGCTGTTTTTCTTTAAGGAAAATTCAGAACCAAAACTAATTTGAAGAGAAATTTGAATCCATAATAAATTAATGACTAAAAACTGTTTTGAAACTAATACAAACCGTGAAAGCTGTCTAGTTAACAAATGGATAGATAATGTAAGATCCCTTGGAATTAGAATCCGCTACACCCACACAAGGTATGCACTTTATAAAATTAAGGAAATATTAGGTCATATAGGAAAAAGTTGCAAACTGGTCTAATGTTATTGACAAGCAAAATTAGAGTCCAGTCCTTTAATACTAAATATTAACTTTCATTTATGGCAAACAAATTTGTGATCTCTTTTGCTTTTCCGGAAAACACTGAAATAAAAAGATATTGCCGAAGCGGACGGTAAAATTATTGCAGTTTTGTTGTCAATAATATTAAATCCGGAAAAAAATGTGACTTCCACTTTAAAATGAATTACCCTGTACTTATGTACATATTATTCATTCAATAATAATTGCACATGACATCAAACAAAATGTACGAACATAGCAACAAAAATACCAACATTTAGAATAATCATTTTTTTAATGGATTAGTTTGTGCTAAACTGTTTATTACATCATTGTGTATTTTACAATGATGATTCTAAGTTGCTGTCTTGGAGTAAATCGGAGTCTCTTCTTAATATATTTAACCACAGATTTTGTCGCTAGTGAGCAGAAAAATTCCAACAGCACTATGCAAATGGGCAGAAACAGGTCTAAGAAACAGGGTGATACTACCCTCTTTAGAAGAAACCATCACAAAGTCAGCGATCGGAAGAGGAGGTGTCTTATCTCCATTTTTATGTGCCATGCTGGGTTTTTACTGCCTGCGCTATGCAGCCGATCTAACGATTGTGGTATGTGGTAGGTTTACCTATTAGAGAGAAGCGAAAATGCTCTAAAGATATTGGAAAACTTGTGTCAATAGGAGTAGCTTGTAACGAGTTGATTAGTTGGGCGTCACTTTATAATGAAATACTAGCTCAGTCGCCAATTTGTAAGTATAAATTTAGTTGGACACTAATTTGTAGCGAAAGTTAATTTAACTGCTACAGCGACCTGGAAAAACACCTGCTACTTGCCAAGCACGATGTTTTTTACTCAACGTTGGATACATGCAAAAGAATAATAACCTAGTTTTAGACCAATGTATATCGCCAATCAAAAAATTATTCAGGGAAATATCATGTGGACATCAGTTAGACTATTACACAGGAGGAAAAAATCAACAACTTGAAAATTTACTGGTTAAAGCAGGTATAATCAAAAACTTGAATTACAATTTTAAGTTAAGCAGAAATTATAAATAACTACTGTTACTCAAGATATTATTTCTCTTTATTTTAAGATATAAATTATAAATAACTACTGTTATTTAAGATATTATTTCTCTTTATTTTAAGATATAAATTATAAATAACTACTGTTACTTAAGATATTCTTTCTCTTTACTTTAAGATATGAAATTCAAAAGAAATTATGACTGAAATTTAAAATTCAAAAGAAAATGATGGAACTACGTTCCAATCAGTGGCTCTCGGCAAATCTAAATAAAAGAACTTGAATTTAATGATAAATAGAAAAATAGAGGTACCACCGCTCTATAAACGAGTCTTATAACTCCAAATAAGTAATTTCGGTTTCTTCTTTATATATGGCCCTTGGCACATAAACGATAATTGAGCGCAATTACACCTCAATCAATTAAAGACAAAGATAAGGCAATCACTATCTCGCATTGAGATATAAATTTAGATAATAGGTAAGAAAAAAAAACAGGTAAATTTACACATGTGAGCTTAACATCTAATAAATGCAAATTAATGTCGATACATCAGTGTTAAGACGCGACAGGGTCAGTGCTAATAATTATATGCTTGATGTTACAAATAAATCGAAATTTTAATGAAATAAGCCTGAAAAGAAAAAATATCAAAACCAACAATACTATGAGGGAAAATTCAGAGAAATTCTACTAAAAATTCAATTCAAATTTGCAGGAATATATAGAACCCTCTCCGAGAATCCCCAAATAATACCGTTCAATTTAAATGGAAGTACGTAAAATAATGTGCGTGCCCGCTAAACGATGAAATAATTACGTTCTCTGTAAATTTGGACTAAACCTCTATCAAATTACATGAATTTGACTAATGAGAGACGAAATTATTCACCAATAAATCGGTATTTTTACCGAACGGTCACTTAAAAATTAAGATTATTGAAGATGTAAGTTAATTGAAAATGTAATATAAAAATACTAAATTCTTGCTTTAGCCAAATACGATTAAGCGAATCAAGAACAATTATTAATTATGTATTTAAAAAATTAAAAAATTAGTGAAATATATTGCAAGATGAATAAAATATTTCAAGACTAAATATCAGCACTTGCCCAGTCAGGCGTCGCCACAGAGATAAAACGACGTTGCTTTCAAAATTCAAGACGTTCCACCTATTATGCTTCTCGATATTTAATTGGTAAATTTATATCATGTGACTAGTACTATAGGCCATGCGGCGTCAAACCAAAGAAAGTAAACAATATATACTAAATACAGTAATCTATAGTAAATTAAATTCATAAATTGTAGGTATTAAATAGCGTACTACGCTCTCCAATTACCAACTACATGAGATAAGCCCGCTCCCGAATAGATGTCACTACTCAATATAGTAATCTACAGTGAAACATACTCGCAAATTGTAGGTATAAACCAGCGTACTTGTGCTTCTTAAATAATTAGTTGCACGAATTATACCCATTCGCGAATAGATGTCACTGACGATTCATATCCCAAACATCAAACATCATTCGTAATTGAACTGAATTTAGTGGAGCGGAATAAGCTTATATTCCGTTACAAGCTTACAGTTAATCCAAAGAGAATCATGATTGTTTTTGGTTTGATTATCAATGGAGAAGAAATACAATTTTTTTAAAAAGCAATATATCTCGGAGTTATATTTAACTAGAAGCTTACTTGGAAATCGAGCATTCAAAAGATCTCAAGTCAAGCGAGAACTGCATTCAGAAGATGTAGAAGAATGTGCGGAAAAACCCAGAAATTACCCTTTGGTTGTGTACAGGAGTAGTAAGTGCAATGATAGCATATGGGTCAGTAGCTTGGTGGACAAGAACCGGACAGGTGGCGCGTCTGTGCATCACCTGAGCTATGAGCACAACGCAGCCCTGGAGGTCTTACTGAATATACCATCAATTCAGATATACTTCCAGGGCGAAGCAAGATCTGTAACGTACAAACTATTGCAAGGCTAGTTACTCCTGCGGGGCGCAGTGACAAAAAAAATCGAAAAGCTACTGTAACCTGTAACATATTTTAAAACTGAAAATAAACCCTCACATTCTACTTGATGAACAATGCTAATAAGTAATGGTAGGCTGTAGTAGGTACAGGATATGCCTTCTGATATAAAATTCACTCAACAATATAGTTCACAACCACAAGCGTGAATTAATTAATCATCCCTTACAACGCCTCTAGCCATTACCATATTACCGACTCAAATGACGCGATCACGCTCACGCGACGGCCCGGAACGCATTTTCGTATCGAGCGTCCAGTAAACCGCTTTTTATAGGGTGAATGTAATATAAATGTTATATAAATGTTAGCTACAATACCTCCCCGTTACGTTCCTCCAAACATTTGAACACTTCATGCATGGGCCTCCGCTCCCTTCGCTTGCTACGGGGGTTCAACGAACTAACCCAAACTAACCCAAAATATTAAAAGCCTGCACATTTATATTATTATAGTTGCGCTATAAAAAGTCGGGATCTAGTACACTCGACACAAATAAGCGCCCAGAACGTAGGCAATATTGCCGCAGCGGTATTTTAATTGTACTATATTTTTATTGAAAATTGTACTTATAATAAGATTAGCTAGTAGCGCGCGCTTATATGTGTGACTGGTCCATATACGTGACAAGTTCATATGAATTTTTTTCACCGAGTATTTTTCCATTTCCCCACATGGCCCATCCACCCCTGTATCTGGCGCCGACCACCATAGTTCGCTGATCCTCCTGTTTACTGCGTCTCTTATGACCGTAGCTGTTGCGTTTTAAATAAGTTCTCGTCTCATTGAGCAATATCTGGTCAAGCCAGTGGTCGATTTGCAGTCTCGGCCGCCCTAGGCCCCAAGCTATCAGCCGCCCCTTTCTCAGCATTCATCATATAGACTTCTTTGTATGTTTTTTTCTTATGACAGTGTGCGAAGATGTTGATTGATTGACACGGTTCTTGAATAGTTGTAGGTTGCAATTAGTGGGAAACAAATGTCCTGGGAGTGAGTTCCACAGTGATGCAGTACGCCAGACAAAGGGGTTCTTGTAAAGCGATGTTCTAATTGTTTCCAGTTGTACGACGAACCGGTGCGCTCTTGCCGTCTGTTGTGACCGTCTCACAGGACTTGCCAGGGGCGGGATGAGGCGGGCTAAATCCTGGGAACATCTGCCGTGAAAGTATCTGTAAAACAGAGACATCTCAGCCACATGTCTGCGGTGTTCCAGACTATCCATATTCCGGGTCAACTTCGGGTCGCCGACGAGACGCACAACTCATCTGAATGGAATCCAGCAGCCTTAGGGTGTGCTTTGGTGCGGCACCCCAGATATGTGAGCAATATTCTAAGGACGGTCTTATTTGCGCTTTGTAGAGCAAGAGCAACTGCTGCGGTGTATAGAGTTTTTTGTTGCGAAATAGCGCACCATGCTTCTGGGAGGCTGATTTTGCGATGTTAGCAACGTGGTCATGCCAGGACATATTGCTGTTGACCGAGACACCCAGTAGTCCGATTGACGAGGATGAAGGAAGGGTCGATCCTGTCATAACAATGTCAGGGCCCGCTGTATTTGGCCCTCTTGGTAAACGTTGCTGCTTGGGTCTTTGCTTCATTGAACTGGACCAAATTTCGGTCGCCCCAAGTTTGACATTCTCCAGGTCTTGATTTATTGCCGTAATCTGCTCCTGTCTGCGGTGATGAGTCTCAGTCGCTGGTAAGGGTTTTTCTGATCTAAAGTGGGAGACGAGGGTACTGTCATCTGCAAAACTGTAAACAGGATTATTCGTTTCGATCAGTAGGTCATTAATATAGATGAGGAACAGAGTTGGTGAAAGTATTGCGCCCTGAGGCACGCCCGCATTGATGGTGAATGTGTCTGAGGTGTGTCCATCAACTGCAACGTGCAGAGATCGGTTCCTAAGAAAACTGGCAAGCCAGCTGCAGAGAGACTGGCAGTCCGAAGGACGGCAGTTTGTTGAGCAGTCCGTCATGCCAAACTCTGTCGAATGCCTTTGAAATATCCAACGCAATCGCTCGAGACTCTCCGTAGTTCTCAATTGCCCTACTCCATATATGAGTGACATAGGCCAATATATCTCATGTCGATCTCTCTTTGCGAAAGCCGTATTGATTATCGCTGATATATTATTCTGTTGTTCTCGAGGTACTTGAGTAGTTGCTGATTGACTACCCGTTCCATGACTTTGGAGTTTGTTGGAAGCAAAGCAACTGGGCGATAGTTTGAGGGCGTGGTTTTCTTGCCTTTTTTTGGAACAGGTTGCACTCGAGCGACTATCCAAGACAGAGAAAAAGCCTGGAAAAAACGGGTGTTAGTTCGTTGGCGCAGTTCTTTAGCACGATGGCAGGTATTCCGTCCGGTCCTGATGCCTTTTGCGTATCTAGTTCTTTAAGGATTTTGCGAATATCACGGTGATGAAACTTGACTTCTGCCATGTTAGTGTTGTTGTTCGATATGGTGGGGAGAGTCTTGCCTTGGGGGACGTCTAATGTAGAGTGCGATGAAAACATTCTGGCGAGCATGTTTTCTTTTCCCTTGGCTGTAGTCGCCGTGATGCCACGTTCGTCTGTCAAAGGTGAGTTAGTTTTTTGTAAAGTTGTTACTTACTGCCTTTGCTACCGACCAGAAATTCGTGAAGCCACTGGGGTATTGCAAAAGTTTATTCCTGGTCCTTTGATTGTGTTTGTCCTTAGTTTCGTCGGTCACACTTTTGCATTCGTTTCTCGCTTCGACAAAATAATTGCGATTACATAATGAAATTACTTTATTGCCAACTTTTATATAGTATACACACCTTGGCCAGTAATTAAGAAAGCCTCAGATCACATGTTTGTTGACCTCAGCTTTGCTTCGGCCGACAATTACGTGTGATCTGAGACATGTTTTTCTTTATTGGCCTAGGTAAGTAATATACTATTTTTGACACGATTGGGGCCGCCCCTAAATCTGGCCGCCCTAGACCCGGGCCTACCGGGCCTTAGGGTAAATCCGCCACTGGGTCAAGCTATTGACCTCATCGTTGCTCGCGACATCTGCTTTAATCAGAAAGCCATTCGAAATAAACAGTATTTTCCCTAGTCAAGGTCTGCAAGATCTCCCTACACTACAAATTCAAGGATCAACAATTCAGATCCGCTGTCCAAGTATAGCTTTCAGATATCTTAAGAATCCTTAAGTAAAATTTCAGACTAGAAAAATAGGAAAATTAAATTGCAGATCGCAAGCTAACTTTGCCACCGAATCCTAATCCATCCCTGGCAAATCGTTGTTGATGAGAATTCATAATTCCCGTTGATAACCAAACATTTTAATATCCGAACGGACATTCCGTTTTTCGGGAGCCAAATAGGGCAGCGCACATATGGAACATCGCTAGATATTATATACAATTTATAATTTTCCGAGCCGAATAAACAAAGCATTTCATTAATTTACAACCTCGAATGCAGCTGAACCGAAAATAAATAACACACTAACAAAATAGCATATTGTAGACCGAAAAAAGTAATGTCAATACGAGAGCGGCACTGGGATTTTTGCTGAATCGATCAATTTGAATAAAGGCCAGGGCGCTTGGAACATCACTATGATTTCTGGACATTATGTTTTAGCCAATCTATTTATCCTTTAACGGCTGTCGCTTAATGTCACAATCGGCAAGTACTACTTTATATTACTATGAAAATAAAATAAGCCATTGAAGAAAGGACAAAGGAAAGAAATATTCAGCAGATATTTACCATGTTGCTGCGGCAAACTTATGGAATGCAAGTTGGGGCAAAATTTCAAGAAGCTTAACCCTTTCAAGACTAACGTGTCAATACATGCCAAATCAAATTTTGTCTTGATTGCTGGGAAATATAATCCCAAACATGCATATATATATATAAAGGTTAGTTCCATCTTTTCAGTACTTGCAGTCATTTAGCAGTTTGTTATTTCCCATGCAGAGTGAGATAATCTCAAATTTTTCGAGCTCCACGCCGCATGTCGATTATTTGTTAATGTTTTTAACTGCTTATTAAGGCAATTGTATCCGGTTTATTCTAGGTAATCAAGTTAGTACCTCTTTAATAGTGTATATAATAGTTTAAGAATATTAAATTGACTGCTATTTGTTTCGTGGGGCATTATATCCCAACAGGCTTTACGTCCCACGACACCTTAGAATGTTTTTATTAAGATGAATTTAAAAAATCCTCTACTTCAAGTACAGCATGAAGAAATTGCTGGAAATCTTTACTTGTCCTAAAGCAATACTGATTATTTCCAAAATAGTAGTAATGAAGACCCAGACTGGGATAACTCATGTCCAGAAACCGAGTCTGAGAAGGTGATGTTTAATTAGAGGTTAACGAAGTCATCGAAACTGAAGATAAAAATAGCGATAATGGTGATGCAAATCGTCAGGGTAATATTACTTTGGTTTTTCAAACTGCACCTACAAGTGAGGACTTGCAGATACAGTTTGAAAAACCAAAGTAATATTACCCTGAGAACTGGGTGAGGGTGAGGACCCTGGGCCCTCAAAGGCATCGAACACGATAATATGGTCTTCAGTTCCGGAAATTATATTCCACAATACAAAAATCTTTCTGAACTGTATAAATAGTCATTCAACAAAATCTGTATTATTTGTGGAGTTAGGCTAAAAATCGTCGGAAGAAAAACTAAAAAAAAACGTGAAACTGTTTGGCTATTCTGAAATATCTTTCTATGGGAAATACTACAATTAAAAATCCAATGTGTCGTAATCGACACATATTGCTTATTTTTAAAATGTATTTCATTAACCCCGAAAAAACATCAACTACTACAAAGACTTATTACATAGAAGAGGCTATCAAATATACATACCAGTAAGCTAGAGCGGCCATTCTCCATGGAACACAGTTAACTCTTTCCACCGAGGGAAAATATTTAGGGGTCACACTGGACCGTAAACTTATCTGAAACAGGCATCTAGAGAATAACATCTCTAAAGCCGCAGCGGCAAACTGGACATGCCGTAAACTAGTTGGCAAGACATGGGGTTTAAAACCAGAAATGGTATATTGGATCTACCAAACAATGATAAAGCCCACGGTCACCTATGCCTCGCTGGTATGATGGCCAAAAACACAACAGGTCACCGCTCGGACCAAACTTAATAAAGTGCAGATGCTGATATGCCTGGGAATAATAGGGGCAATGTCAACGTGCCCTGTCGCAGCCTTAGAGGTAATGCTGAATATACCTCCTCTTCATCTCAGTGTGAAGAGGAAGGCGACTATGAGTGCTCACAGGCTATTCCAAATAGGCAAATTCAAACCTGTAGATTTGACTAGTAACCTGCGCATCTTTGAAAAAATAAACCTGGAAAATGTCAGCAAACCAAGAGACCAAATGGCGGTTATGTTGGACCTAGATGTCGCAGTGGTTATTGAGGATCACCAATCATGAGAGAGTAAAAAACTACTTTAGGCCGACAACATATCGCTGTGGTACACAGATGATTCAAAACTGGTGAAAGGAGCAGGATTGGGCATTTCAGGTTCAAACTGTAAGCTTTCCAAACCGCTAGGCAAATATATGACCTTCTTCCAAGCAGAAGTGCTTGCCATAAATATGTCTGCAGAAGAGTGCCTCACACAAGGATTTCACAGAAAGCACATCTACATATTCTCAGACAGCCAGGCGGCTCTAAAAGCTTTCAAGTGCGTATCAAAGTTAGTCTGGGAATGTAAGCAAACCCTAAAATAATTAGCAACACGCAACCAGATAACTTTAATGTGGGTTGCTGACCATAGAGGCATAGAGGGCAAAGAAAAAACAGACTGCCTTGCGAAAGAAGGCGCTGGAACACCATATTATAGTCCAGAGCCAAATCACCGAAGAACTAAACAAATGGGAAAAGACCAACTGTCGTCCTACTGGAGAAACACTCCAGGACTAAGACAGGTGAAAAGGTTTGTCGCCATCTCTGCGAAAAGAGCAAAACAGCTCTTAGACATAAACAGAGCACATATTAGAACTGTCGCCGGACTGCTCACGGGACACTGCCTGATAAAATACAACCTAAAGGCGATAGGCAGAGCACAGGACGACCAATACAGATTTTGCAATAATGAAACTGAAAACGCAGAACATCTACTCTGCCAATGTCTAACCCAACCCTGCAAATGGCTTAAGTACCTTGAAGTAGTACAGCTATCACCTCAAGAAGTGAGTTAACTACCTCCCAAGAAAATAGCTTCGTTTGGAAGAAGTCCACTTCTCTTGGACACAAATTACGTTGTAGAGTCATGCACAATATGTCTGTAAAGGTTTCAGCCGCCCGAAACTAGCCGAAACCACTCCCTAACAATCTACAATCTACAAGCTAGAACGGATTGAAGGTGAAAGTGTGGTGAAATTCAAAGGTAAACCCAGCTTGAAACAATATTTTTATTTCAAAATATTTTCAAGCGTTTATTAAGGCAATTATATCCTGTTTATTCTGGGTAATCAAGTAAGTACCTCTTTAATAGTGTGTATAATAGTAAACATATTTTACATATTCCTTGAAGCAAAGTTGACTGCAATTTGTTTTGTGGGACGTTATATCCCAACATTCTCAACATGCCTTATCGATGAGTCATTTGTCCCACGACACCTAAGAATGCTTTTTTTTCAGAATTAATAGAAAAAACCCACTACTTCAAGCACAGGTTGAAGAAATTGCTGAGAATCTTCACTTATCTAATAGCGATATTGATCATTTCCAAAATAGTAGTGGTGAACACGCAGATTGGGATAACTCATGTTCAGAAACCGAGTCTAAGAAGGTGATGTTTAATTAGGGAACAACGAGGTCATCGCAGTTGAAAATAAAATAGCGATAATGGTGATGCTAATCTTCAGGGTAATATTACTTCGTTTTCTCAAACTGCATCTGCAAGTCCTCAGCCTGGGCCGTCACCTGCATCAAGCACGATAATATGGTATTCAGTTCCCCAAAATTATTTTCCATGATTTTAACTGCCGCGTGCTAGAGTTACAGAAATCCCTCTGAACTATCAATCAACAGAAATGAAAGTATTTCTGCAGTTATTCCCAATTGCAGCTGTTCATATCCCAATGCACCAACCACTACTAGCCCAAGCTCACCCAAACTGGAAAGAAAGTGAAATTCACTGGCTATTCTAAAACTATGATGTAACTGGTGTTATATTAGTAATGGCTTTTAATGTGCTCTTAAGCTTGCATTGCTATAGGCTAAAATATCATTCTAGGGGAAATACTACCATTAAAAATACAATGTCTCGCTACCAATATCAATCGCTAATTTCTAAATTATATTTCAATAACTCCGAAAAAACACCAACCTCCACAAAGATTTATTACATGGCAGAGCTCTTAGTGTGTCAGACATACATGTTATTAGAAAGTTAGAATAAATTCGGGTTACCAGTCCATAGATGAAAGTGTGCCGAAATACAAAGGTAGACCGAGTTGAAACAATATTTGTCACTGAAATCAATCAAGAGTGGTATCAAATGTATGGGTAAAAAGCGACTTCCTAAACGATCCTAATGTATATAGTTGAAAAGTAGAAGGCCAAATAAATGGAACTCCAGGGGAAAGGGTAAAATGCAAGCTTATATCTACCAGTTTGTTTCGATAGACACGTTACGTTAGTAACGTTGATGAGAACATTACCATATGCAGCAGGTGAAACTTGCATTCGTATTCGAAAAAAGAAACGAAAAGTCGAGAAAAACTAGAGAAGAAATCAAGCCAAATTCTTGTGTACAAATGATGGGATAACTTATACTGGATGGCAAGATGCAAAAGAAGTCATGGCTATCAGCATCTGTCACGGAGGTCAGGTAGCAATGGTTGAAAGAACGCAGAAAATGTTTAAGCGTTTTCTTGAATGCCTCAAGATCATTACATCAAGTATATGGGATGTGTTGACTTGACAGATCATTTGGCTAGCATCTACGAATTTAATTGGAAGTCCACCAAATGGTGTAAAAAGTTTTTTTTTTACAAAATGTTGATGATGACTGCTGTAAATTCCTATATTATCTATAAGGAAGTAAAATGCAAATAGATACCATTTTTTGATTTTAAGGTGGCTTTAGCAGAATGTCTTATTGAACATGGGAAATGTAAGGAAAGTATAAGGAAACATTTAACGTCTGGGCGATCTTTGAAGAGGCAAAGAACAATGTTGAATATTGGTGAGCACATGCCGATTGTTGAACAAGAACAGAGAAGGTGTACTAGGTGCTCGGAAAATATTTTGGAGAATTCATAATAAAAAAATAAGAAGATTTATAATATTAGGGCGCGAAATAATATTATATGAAAGGTTTAAAGGCAATCCCGTGGTTCATAAGAATACTATAGAAGATGGTGACAAATCTAATGAAGCAAAACTCATTTCTTATATCATGAATATATTAAGGAGGCAAGGCGCGTAGAAAAGATAAAATAAATTAATAACAAAATGGATGCGAAAAAATTACTGAGCACACAAAGAATACTGATGAAAAATAGAAACTATAGGAAATGATGAAACCAAATAATAAATAAAAACAGTATGGTTAAAAATTATAAATTAGACAAAATCATGTCGATGAGGAAATCCGGAAGCAGGTGGATGCTTAAAAATTGATTTTGATATATATCCCGACACATGAAAATGCATGAACTTCCATGGATTTATAACCTCCATATTTGACATAAATGATTCTTAGTCTAGAGCTCTGAAATGGTTGGTTTTGAATCTCTCACTGTTTTTTTTATAGCAGTGGCGCACACACTAAAGGGAGATCCTATTGCCCTCGACGAGCAGTGTGTGCGCGAAGATGCTGATTGACACGGTTCTTTGAATAGTTGACCCAGGTTCGAACCTTCTCCAGATCTTTATTAACTGTTGTAATGTGCTCCTGTCTGCAGTGATGTCTCAGTCGCTGGTAAAGATTTTCCTGATCTAAATTGAGAGACAGGGGTACTATCACCTGCAAAGCTGTAAAGTAAACAGGAATATGGGTTTCAGTCAGCAGGTCATTAATATAGATGAAGAATAGAGTTGGTGAAAGTATTGCGCCCTAAGGCACTTCCGCATTTATGGTGAATGTGTGATATGTGTCCAATAACTACAACGTGCAGAGATCGGTTCTTAAGAATCTGGCAAGCCAGTTACAGAGAGGCGCTGGCAGCCCAAAGAACGACAGTTTGTTGAGCAATCTGTTATGCCAAACTCTGTCAAATGCCTTCGAAATATCCAACGTAATCGCTCGAGATTCTCCGTAGTTTTCAATTGACCTACTCCATATATGAGTGACATAGGCCAATATATCTCCTGTCGATCTCTGTTTGCGGAAGCCGCATTGGTTATCGCTAATTATTCTGTTAGCCTCGAGGTACTTGAGTAGTTGCTGATTAACTACACGCTCCATGACTTTGGAGATTATTGGAAGCAAAGCAATTAGGCGATAGTTTGGGGGTGTTTTTGGAACAGGTTGTACTCGAACTACTATCCAAGAAGATAGGTACATCCCTTTTAAAAAAGTATGGAAAGATTGGGTATTAGTTAGTTGGCGCAGCTCTTTGATGGCTGGTATTCCATCCGGCCCTGATGCCTTTTGGGTATCTAGCTCTTTGAGAATATAACGATTGTCACTGTAGTGAAACTTAACTTCTGTCATGGTAGTGTTGATGTTGGACATGGTGGCGAGAGCCTTGCCATGGCCGACATTTAAGGCAGAGTGCGATGAAAACATTTCGGCGAGTATGTTTGCTTTTTCCCTAGCTGCAGTTGCCGTAACGCTGCGTTCGTCCGTCAAAGGTGCAAGAGACGTTTTTGTAAAGTTATTGTCTACCGACCAGAAATTCCTAGAGCTACTGGGGCTTTGCAAAAGTTTATTCCTGGTTCTTTGATTGTGTTTGTCCTTAGTCTCGTAAATTACACACTTGCATTCGTTTCTCGCTTCGGTAAAATAACTGCGATTTTCAGCGGTCTGATTTTGCTGCCAGTACTTGTAGGCGTGTTGTTTCCTAACTACCGCTCTTTTGCATCTTCTGTCGAACCAGGGCTTTCATATTGACGGTAACTTGATGGAATTTGGGATGTATGCTTCCAATTCTGAGGCGATTACTTGCGTAATCTCTTCGCAACAGAATGACGGGTCGTCAGTGCCAAAGCAGAAGTCCAGCCAAGGAAAATCCAGGTATAATTATCTTAGATCCTCCCAGTTTGCATAATTTTAATGCCAGATTTTACGTGGCAGTGGTGAATCCTTCGGTGGGAGTGGCAGTTCACAAGCCGATGTAATAAGCTTGTGGTCGGAAGTACCTAATGGCGGACCAATTGCAATTGTGTACAGGTCAGGATTTGTGGTTTGAAAAAGATCCATGTGGTACGATTAGTTCATACAACGACATGTTATCATTCGGTGAGTGAGAATTTTCTTTCCTAAAAGCTTAAAATAGTAAGTTGAAGTGTTCGAGATAGTACGTTTAAATATGGAGCATATATTCATTAAAGAGGTGTAGGGTTGGTGCTACCTTTAAGCAAGGGGGATCTTGCAACTACGTGGTCGAGAAGTTCGTTTTCCATTAAAATTTTATATCTTTAATTAGATGACGAGGCCTATTTCTTTGCTGGAGATGCTTTCTTAGTCAATCTCCCTAGTTGGTATTTCTCTGTTCTGTTCTGCCAAATTCGTAGTAGAATTTTCTTTGGTTCTGCGCAATTTGTATGCAGTTTCCCCGGATGCCTTTAATATAGTTTGGCGCCTAATTGGTGTTCCTCTCCGCTTGTTATTTTCTTGGTTCACCATTTATCTGATATTCTGGTATGATGAGCCCTGGAGGCTGTTAGCTCCACTGCTTCCATAGCACCTGCTCTTCATTTTATTTCCTTAGTTGTGACCTGGTCCCTGAGTGAGATTCCGAACTTTGACCGTTTCATTGCTCTCTGGGTTACTCGGATCTTAGTTATAGATATTCAGCTTCATAGGGTCCTAAAGGGTAGGACACATTTTCGTCGAAGACTTTGCAAGAGTTAAGAGTCTCTTTTAGGTTCCTAACGCTGTCCATGGTTCTGCTAATCACGTATGTCTGGTTTTCTCAGCCAATTCGATTTTCATGACCAACTTCCGCATCCGCCATATGGATGCTCATTACTAAATTTGTAATAAATCACGCTTTTGATTTCGAGCCCAACGGGTTCTGATGTCTGTTGGCGTTGCTGTTCATAAGGTTCGATATTAAAATCATGTCACCCGTAAATATCAGACGGTTCATGTATTCTTCGTTGCGTTACGTTCACGCCCATGTTATCCCAGTTTATTTGTTTATATATTCCAGTAGTGATGTGAATAATTTAGCGAGATGGTGTCGCCTTGTCAGAACCCACGGTGCATTTAAAATTTGCGTTTATCAACATGAAATCTAATACAGGCTATTGTCAAAGTTTACAGAATTAAAAATATAAGTTGATTCACTAAGCGCCAATTCAATGAAATCGTTATATCAAAGGCGGGCCGAGGACGCAACGCGACGGTAAAAAAATGTAGGGGATATTGAGGCAATAAGAGAGCCGAGTTTGACGCAATTTTTCTTCGGTCAAAGCGCTATTGGTAAACATAGAGTAAAATTTCCCGCTTAGTAAGTAATCAATGGAGGAGTTTAAATAATGAAATATGTTGTTATTAAAATTTTGAAAACTATATTTTGTGAAGTCCCAAAGAAAGATGAAAAGGTAAAGGCCTTATTCAGCTTATTTTAAAAAAAATTACGGTAAATACGATTGCATATAAAATTTGTAAAATATATTATTTTTTACTTCAAGAATGAAATTTAATACCTCGTGCAAAATTCTTTATTTTAATTTATTTTGGGGATGAACTACATCATAGTTTTGTAAAACTTTACAAAGTATTTTGGAAAAAGTTTTGCAAAACTAATTGTCTACATTTTAGCAATTTCTATATTTCGTTAATTTTACCACAATAACTAATTAGCACAAAATTTAAAGTAATTGACTTTTAGATAAACCTATATTTGCACCCATCTAAAAGTTACCTTTTTTAGTTGGTAACCCAGTTGATGGGACAGCATATGAATGTATACAGCTCCTAGAAGAATTTGCAAAACTGTTTTCATTAAAATGCAAACCACACATTCTAATACGGCTATGGCATTACATTGGTATATCATTCGCATATTTGTGGGATCCTATAAATTCTAAGGCACTTTTCCAGGCTCGACACCTCCAAGTTTTTTTTATACATACTCTTATTCTACTCACTATACTATAAATCGATGTTAATATTGAACATTGATGGGAAGTAGGACAAATTTAACTTGTAAGATTTGACCCAAACATACAAGTGAAGTTAAATAAAAGCTTATAATAAACTAATACATACCTACCCTTTTGGGCACGTAAAGAGCGATATATTGTCTGCCATTCGTCTTTCACAATCAACTACTGAATAAATATTTCGACTAGATATTTTACTCAGAAATCCACAAAAACAAACCGCTATTTTTGAAATCTCACCCTATACGCCGCACCGTAAACCAATTTAACATAAACTTAAATCACCTAGCTCTCCACTGTTGACTGGCACCAGTCTACCGGGCAGGCGGGGAGTCGCGGAGTGGAATTTGACGATGGCGCGGAGTGAATCAACTTATATTTTTAATTTTGTAAACTTTGCTATTGTCCTATACCGATGGTCGATTCGTTGGTTGGTCTATAATATCGAACGCCTTTTCATACTTTTCAAACACCATTATAAGTGGTTTGTTGATGATCTTCATAAACACTTCTATGTGGAAGATGGTAATGCATTTTTTATGCATTGCCATAATTCCTGTATTTTTCCATTGTGAGAGAGATGTAAATCAACAATTTGCTAAATTGGTAGTAAACAAGCTTTATAAATGTAATATATAGTAAAAAATCCAGTGAGATTTAGGCATCCATAATTTTAGTTACACTACTATTTCTATTAATGATCAGAAGCAATACTAATTGTCGCTTGCATGCATTATACTGAAAACAGCAAATTGCATACATTAATGCACCAGGAAGAAATTAGTTCTTTCTTATTATGCGAAGTGAAGAGTGCTAACTGCTTTCCGATTTAAATGCTATTATTAATATATAGATGCCTATAATGTTAATATCCTGCTGAACCAGATTACGGTTATGCAATTAAGTACAATTTTGTTCTGCATATCGTCATATTGATTCCCTGGATTTTAAAATTATTATGAATTATTTTAGAAGTAAGTAAATATGCTTTAAACTGTGGGTGAATGTGGAAGATTAATTATGATTGATAGTGGCTCCAAAATAAATTAAATTGGTCTCGCTTTTTCAGAATTATTGGATGGATTATGAAGTGAAATATATCGTTAGCTGAGTTGCTGAAAACTTGCAAACTATATGGAATACGGATTTTTTTTTTGGAAGCTAATTGCTAAAATGAAAAGTTTAGTCAGGCTCTATAAAGTGTTTAATATAATATATAGAGCAAATTGAGTGAAAAATTCCAGCAAGCAATGATTTTCAGGAATTATTATATAGCTGGTTCCTGATAATTATCCGGATTATGTAAATATTTTGTTCTCCATTGGGCTTTTGTCCATAATAAAAATTTTAAAAAGACACGTTCTTGTCAAATGAACTTAAGTTCACAGGTCTAGGGTTGAAGAAATTGGTTCTTCGTTGCCGAACTACAATAAATGAGCGAAATTTACGAAAAAGCTCCAAAATAGATCAATATATATATCTCCATGAAGATACCTGTCAGATTTTGATACTGCATAAAAATGGTCGAAAATAAAAAAAAATATATTAGCCGAATTACTGAAAAGACAAGTTCTAACCTAAGACTACTTACTTAAAAAGACAAAGTCTGTCATACATAATTTTCTAGAAATCTGCATCGTAAACCATAGACTGTGACGTGCGTATTTATCAATGAAACTGTGGTACAGAAAGTGGCTGGTGTGTAAACAAACATAGGCGCAGCATTTTTATTTTTCCTAATATTTTTTCTTTCACCAAAATTCAATCGATTACGCAAAAACTAAATATGGGAATTTGTGGGTAGTTTATAGAGTTTGATTCTTGAATTAAATCTTGATATTGAAATATCGGGAATTGAAAAGCGAATTTTTTAGCACATAATATAAATTTGATTGTCTTGAGTAGGCATGCTATTTAAATGTATTGAAAAGTCTTTATTAATATTTTAGAGGGATATTTAATTATAAAAGATTAAAAGTCAATAAAGTTCCATCAACATACCTCCAATTTTTTTGTTCAGACTGATTGGGTATCAAAACTGGTAGGTATGAAAAAAGGTAGCGACAATTTCGAACACCAAAACTCTGGCACGCGCAGCCACAGAATTGACGTATGGAACGTATGGAAACCGGTTTAAATGACTAAAATAAATTGGAACTAACTGAAAGTAACCGAAAGTTTTTTGAATGGCTAACCAAAAGTAACAAAAACGTATAGGAGCAGATTAAAAATATGGAAGTAAGTTAAAACTAACCTAAATAAACTGAATTTTGGCGACTAACCAACACTAACCAAAAACATTAAAATTGGTCATCGGAAGGTATCGGAACCGGTTCATTGATTAAAATAAGTTGGAACTAACTCAAAGTAACAGAAAGTTGATTGAATGACTATAACCAAAACTAACTAAAAGAAGCCAAACGGGCTAAAACCTATCAGAACCCAATAAAAATGTTAAAGTAAATTAAAACTAACCCAAATTAACCGAATTTGCCTGTTAACCAGAAGTAACCAAAAACGTTAAAATTGCTTATAGCGCACCGGATCAAATGGCTGAAATATATTAAAACCACCTGATATTTCTCGAATGTTGATTGAGCGACTAACCCAAAGCTAACCAAAAGCACCAAAAAGAGCTAAAACGTATCGAAACATTAAAAATATTAAATTAAGTTGATACTAACCCAAAATAACCGAATATTGACGACTAGCTAAAATGAAACAAATGCATTTAAATTGGTTATAATAACGTACCGGAATCGGTTCTTAAATAAATTGGAATGACTAACTAAAAGTAACTAAAACAACAAAAAAGGGCTAAAACGAATTTTGGCGACTAACTAAAGTTAACCAAAAACTTTTAAACTCACATTTAAATTGGTTATAATAACGTGTCGGCACTAGTTGAAATTACTAAAAAAATTGGAACTAACTGAAAGAAATCGAAATTTGATTAAATGACTAACCAAAACTAACCAAAAGTGAATAAATGCACCAAACGGGCTAAAAGATACCAGAACAGATTAAAAATGTTAAAGTAAGTTAAAACTAACCAAAAACATTAAAATTGCATATAACCGGAACGAACCGGTTTAAATGACTAATATATATTAAAACTAACTGAACTCTACCGGTGGTTGACTGAACGACCAACCAAAATTAATTAAAAGTAACCAAAAGCACCAAGAAGGGCCAAAACGTATCGGAACATTAAAAATATTAAAGTACCTCGAAACTATCCGAAATTAATCGAATTTGAACCAGTTCAAATGACTAAAATAAATTGGAACTAACTGAAAGTAACCGAAAGTTGTTTGAAAATGACTAAAAATAACCAAATGCACCAAAACGGGCTAAAACGAATCGGAACAGGTTAAAAATATTAAGTACAGTAATGTTATAGCTAATTATATATTATAGTTATTTTCCTAACAAGTGCGCAAAGTGATACTTTTCCGCACGCTAAAGCAGTTAGAGGAACGACGCGAAGCGGAGTTCGAATATGCTTTAAGTGCGGGAAAGACACTTTGCGCAAGTGTTAGGAACAATGCTTTTTCTACGAGTACCCTAGAAAAGTAGAAATCTTATTATTGTATGCAGAAAGCATTAAAATATTGAAAAATCGAGTATGAACACGGCAAAAGTTTTTAGGTCATAAAATTTAATTTTAAGTATACAACGCTTATTTAAATAATCTAGTTGAATAACTAGTAAGTATACAAAAGTGTATTCATTTGTAAATAATACAGCTTTTGTAAGTAAACTTTGTTTTCTGAGAAGATTCAAGCTTTTTAAGTGTCATAATGTATCCTGATTTTAAAATAATTTGTTAACACTAATTTTATTAATTCGGTTCCATGGCAATTTAACGGGACATCTTCATATATATTGGTACTCAAACCAGTCCAGAAAAAGTAAATGGCAAGGTTTTAAAAGTGTTTATAAGCAAATATGCCATTCAGTTTTCAGAAGTGTGTATAATGCGCGTACAAGCGACCGGGCTGGACTCGTCAGGCGGTAGGAATCGTGTAGACGAAAATATCAATTATGCTAGATTAGTTTCATTTTTGATTTGCAGATATAATAAACTTGTAGAGCGTTATTAGAAGCTAATTGTCATCTACTTATACTTGAACTAGAAACACATGCATTATTTTATTGCTCTGTATGGTCCCCGAGGGACGTCAATGAAATGACATTTAATACTCACTGATGAAACAAAAGTTTTGGAAAATTCCGACTTGTTTTCTTGCAAACTCTACAATGATGAACCATGATAAAGTATTAAACACTGATTTGCCTCAAAAAATCTTACAAAGCACTAAAGAAGACTACCCGATAGTAATAGATTCGAAACATGCCGTTTTACTACGATTACTACGCTATGTTGATTTTCGGCCGGAAGCGGCCGAAAGTAGACGAGACGTAGCCGAAGTAGAGGAGGCAGCCACGCGGCATTGCCACTTTTATTTATAGAAATTCCTCGCATGCTTGATGACAATATTTAAAATTCTAAAGTAGGTAATAATTACGTATGTTTTTTTTGTTAACTAACGTAGATTTAAATTAGGTATTTATAGAATAACAAATGTAACATGGTTCAATAAATTTTAAATAGTAAGTGGTATTTACAAACAAAATATACCTACTTGAAAGTTAAATTCACTGATTAATAAGGAAATATGGCAAACATGGTCTTGTACCACAGTGTGTGTTAGAATGCGATTTAATTTGTGGTACATACAAAAAGTAAATAAATGTATCTTTCTTATTTTATTTTATCTAATGTTCTAACACTGCTGAGGTCATGATGAAATGTATGCAAAACTTGAAATCAAAAATGACAGGATTAGCTATCTTCTAAGGGGTTATAAATGAGTTTCTTCCATGGCAATTTAATCGTCCCGACGAAGAAACACATGTGTCAAATAGAGTCAATATTAAGCTACTCTAAAGATATTTAAAAAGCTGAACAAAATACCATGTAAAAGATTTATTTTGTAGTTCAAGTAGATCACATAATTGGGTAACTCAAAGTGAATTTTAAAAGAGAAGAATGGATTTTATGACTCAGGCCGAGAAAATGAGGAAGAATCATATTCCTAGAAAAGAACCAGCAATGGAAAAAAATAAAGGTAAATTAGTGGAAAGACAACACGACAGGTTATTTGTCTACTGTCAGGCAAATAACCTGTCGATGTCGTACCAATTAATAAGTTGAGTTTAGCGCGCAGGGTTTAAAATTCATGAATGTTTTTCTGCCGCAAGGATATAAAATAAGGCATATGAAATAGTAACTTAATATGTAGGAAATCTAAACTTTGCCAAGACAGTTTACAAAAAGGTAAATGACATTACTTACAACTTATGAAGTAGGTAACTGGTTAGGGACGAAATACATTAACGTAACAAAAATATCATAAAATAATGACCCTTAATTATTTCAACCAGTCCATAAGGCACCTCGAAACGGCTTCAAAAAGATGCCGACCTGTACTCGCGTCTACCTCTCGGTATAAGATCTACGGCGTGAAAAAAATACCCGGATCTCTCACAGAACGAATTTCAACACGTTGACTCCGAAACATTGTTGCCAACTTAACTCATTTGAAATAGCGAGTACAAGCGCATGAAAAACCATCTGACCTCGCAGCTCGGTTAATCGAACTTCTCCTCTAGGCCATATTCGTCAAGCAACAAGTAAATACGCCTTAAAAATCTGCAGAGAACCGTTACTTGGGAATGAAACCATCAAATCTCCTCGAAAGACGAAGAACACCAAAAGAAATAATATACCGAAACACAATTCGATAAATGAATTACAATATACATTAGATGAATCTTATGATCTCCAAATTGTTTGAGGTAGGTATTGCAACGAATTGGCTTGAAATAATAAACAAACTCAATGCAACACTTGTGTCGAACAAATTTTTAGGTTTTAATTAAGTTTTAGTTTAAAGACAAGCTTGTGAGCAGTTTACTGAGTGATTAAATGAGAGCTCAAATATTAAAATCTATGAAGACAATAGCTAGCAAATTGAACTGCACAACCAGAGCCTTTGAAAGATGTTTCCGAAACCTATTTGAGCACCTACTACTCAGAAAGGGAAAAAAATCGACCTGATATTATTAGGTTTGTTCTAGCAGCGGTTTAAACCCAAACCAAACCAAATCCAAGACAGCGGAGTTTGCGCATTGCAATATAAGCGACACTTAAATCGCTATGCGCAAACTCCGCTGGCTTGGAATTGGTTTGGTTTGGGTTTAAATCGCTGCTAGAACAAACCTTATATATCATAAGTATCTAGTGTATCATACTAAAACATACATATAAATATAGAAAGTATATTCAATAACTTTCAAGGTAAAACAAGGTAATGTACTTCATGCACTGTACATATATTGGAATAATCCAATCTAAATTATGTTTGCAAATAAAAATAAATATAAACTAAGCTTTGGTTACGCCGAAATTTGAAAATGCTACACACTTCAGGTGACTTAGACAAAATTAGCGCCAAAAAGAGAGGCATTAAGATAAAATTGATTCAGCTGCAATTAGGATCCCATCAAGAAAGTGAAAAAGTCTTAACGAAACGAGATGTCAAAAAGTACCATTCTATTGTTGAAGAAATATTGTTGATTCTTGTTGACCACGATGGAGATTACTATAAAAGAACAAATGAATAAGTGGAAAAATCTAGCACAAATTGAGAAGAATTAGGCACAACTCTAGGCTATAAGAATCAAGGTATAACTACTGGGGTTATAGTCAAATACATGCAAGGCCTAAATACAAATATGGTAGGATTAATTTCTTTAAATTTGTGTTTAGGTAAGTATACCAATCTTCTACTCTTATGCCTTGCTGGATTTAATCGTTCGACGAAAGAAAAACGTATTTCAAAAAGTGGAAATCTAAAGCATCTCTGAAAAATTGTAAAAGACAGAGCAAGATACCACGTGAAAGATCTATTTGTTGTTCAAGTAAAGTTAAGATGAGTTTTGGACGTGTAGAATGGATACTAGGGATCTGGTCGAGAGAGTGAGGAAGTGACGCCTTCCTAGAGAGGAATCAGCAAAGGAAAAAATAGAGGTAAATAGAGTTCTTTCGCTTCTGGTTACACAGGGTCGAAAAGAGAGAAATTAAGATGAAATTGCTTCAGCTGCAAATGGAATCTCATCAAGAAAGTGAAAAAGTCTTAACGAAATCAGATATCAAAAAATAGCATTCTATTGTTGAAGAAATATTGTTGATTCGTGTTGATCACGATGGATATTACTATAAAAGAACAAATGAATAAATGGAAAATTGTTACATAATAATTTAGCACGAATATGTAACAGATAGAAGTCAAATAAAGTCAATGATTCCACCCTTAATACCATGCGACTAATTTCCTATTTCGGCGTAAATATACCTTAAAAGTATTGTTGGCTGCCTACGGACGAGTGTAATATCGAAATGTTTTATGAAAAGGTTATTCTTGGAACGTTGCCAGATGTTTAATTGGCAAAGTGTTCGCCCTGTAATTTTTACGTGGTTGCGATTTAGGCCAACAGGAAAATACATAATTAATTGATGTGCTATCGTGAGTTTTGATTAAACGACTGTTTTTTCGCTTTCGCGTTAAAATTACGCAGTCAAGATATGTTATTAAATGCGTATGTTCCCTAACTTGGCAACGTTGCTCGAACTACTTTGCTTGCTGCTTGATTTTAGCAAGGAAAAAAGCCGACTGGAGCTAAAGGTACATTTATGATCGAATCGACTGAATGCGTTGAACAGACTGGATGATAGAAATTGTAAATGACGCCGGCCGGAACGAGATAGTTGCTGGTTGTCTGGTCATTGTCGATGATGGATTTATCGTTGGATTTCTTTGTTCTGCCAGCAATGTATAATATTATACAGCCTTAGATACGTTTCATTGCATATTGTAGATGTTAGTAAATTTGGCGACATCGGCTGCTGTAGTTTGCGTATGATTACAGGACAGTGTGGAACGGGCTTATGGTTCGAGTTTTTTTCCTAGCTTTTTAACATCGAATTTCACGAGCTAGTTGCTGGATTTTGGCTCGATATCGTCCTCTTTCTTCAGAAAACCTTCTTAGGAGGTAGTGCGTATATATGTCTGATAAAAGTTTAAGAATTTTTAATTCACCCTGAGGGAAATATTACTTTTTCGGGCGATAGAGTGTGGCATAGTTTATGGCTTGACTGTGGATGGGTTGGATTTTGCCTAAAGTCAAGATTTTGGATTTGTAACTTGCCACGTGCAGTGTATTCTGGAACCAAGTACGCCGTTTCCTTCTTCGAGGAATGTCTGTAGAAGAGAGCGTTTGCTCCCCGATTCGTCATTACCATCGAAAAACCCTAAGTAGTTAGGTAAATAAATATACATATCTTATATTTTGTACATACTCATTTATTTTCTTTACAGAGGGGATTTATTTATCAGAGTATAAGTTATTTCATTATAGTTTAACTAACGGGTCTCAGGATGAATTGAAATACTGCAAAATGCTGCTATATAGAGAATGTTACTTTCGAAAATTTATTAATTTTTGCACGTAAATCACGCAATATCATCAAACAAAAGACAATTTAGGCCTGGAACAGGCAAAGCATGATTTATTTATACTCTTTATTATTAAAGAAGTGATACTCTAGGGAAAATAAGCGTATTAAATAATAGTTCATGATATAGTTCTCGTATCATATTGCAGTCGAACACTTATAGCAGATTCTTTGTCTTTATGGGCACCCGTATTGTATAATTGGGTTTAATAATGTATAAAATTGTATATAATCTTTGATAAATTTCATTTCTGCTTTAAATTTTGCTTATAGGAACTTGTAAAGTCGTACATAAGCTTAGTAAATTTAGATTTAATATTAATGACATAAATGGACAAGCTTTGTTCTTGCCTGGGAGTCTAAACTCTTAAAAGAGCATACAGTGGTGATATTATTAGTCAGTTTTCTTAGTATTTTATGTCTTTCACCTGTAGGGTGAGATGATAAGGTCATAATAACCTTCGCATTTTGGCAAGACGACTAATATTATTATTTTTAAATACTCTCATTATTATTTTTAAATACTCATTGAATTGGGAGTGTTCTGAAAGAGGAGCTGCTTGAAATTGCAGTAAGTGAATGCATACTTAGCGCTTGTTCTCTTTCAGGGTTTTTTTCTTTGTACGGGAGCCAGTTTTCCGGGGAGGCATTTTTGTTGGAAGCCAATTTTACGAGGAGCTATTCTGGCTGGATCTATTGTTGCTTGGAGTTGTGTATCTGGAGCAAGCTATTTTTGTTTGGAGCGAGCTTTGCTTGAAGAGAGATTTAGTAGCTAACCAAGTAGCTGTCAGTCAGTACGATTGGAAGTGGTTTATTGGTACCAACTGTAGCCATAGAGGTATGGGGATTACCTCAAATGCCACTGAAAGTTTATGGTCCCAAGGTGCATAGCTGAAGTCCGCGTGCAGAAGGCCGTAGGTGACATCGGCGAAGACCAGTTAAGATAAGTTTAGGTTATAACGGTGATCTGTTTACCTAATGTTGTTGGCGTGTTATTAGTATTTTCCAGCGTGTAGTAAATTGCGTGGTTTTTATTTCTTTCTGCGAAGTATTGATATAATTTTTGTTGGAACTTATTAGGTGTAAGCAAAGCTTCCAATGCATATATAAATAACTGCGATATTTACTAGTGTGATCCAATTAATGCTCATAGTTTTTTTTTGCTTTATTTGAACATTCTTACAATTTAATTCATATTGTGGTAAATGATAAACATTGTTGTTCTGATTGACTAAATATCTGATTATAGTAATTTTACATAGCGGTATCTCATAAACTGAGTCTTAAGGTTTATTCATGTACAACTGCGACACGTATACCATGGTAGTTTCTGAAGTATTATTCTGATAACTTTTAATTATTAGTTGATGTGACGATAGATACCCTATGCATATTGCGCTTATTGTTAATTAGTTGGAATTGTTTATTTTTGATCTTCCGTAATCATTTATTACGTCATACAGTTAACATCTGATATGATCTAGTTCAATATTCGTGAGCATATATCAAGTTATTAATTGTTTTCCAATTGAGCTCTTTTACCCGTTTTTATATTTATATCATTTTGTTTATTGGAAGAAATATGTCAACACGTTAACGTCAAACATAACGAACGCCAATAAAACTTAAACCTGCACGAACGTGACCGTTTTTTATTTGCTCTGAAATGTCTCAATCCAACCAGTGTAGTTGATAGTAGTTGATTTTAAAACGCCCTTGCGTAGCGGATAATCGTCGATTTTGGATCGCCCTTCCTGTTTGGATCTGCGGATTTGGATACTTCAAACTGGTGGCGCCCTGGTCAAGAGTAAGTAATTGACCCACTCCCACGCCGACGAGCAAGTCGGAGCACACATGTTGCGCTGGCCGCATCCTTAAGGGTAGGTATCATCTGATTCATTATATCTCGCTAACACATTTAAAAGGGTTTTACGCGCAACAAAATAATAGGCTATAAGAATCAAGGTACATCTATTGGGGTTAAAGTTCAAATCAAACCAAATCCTTTATTCACGCTAATTACATAATATATGCTTACACACGTTAAAATACAGAAGGTTAGCAAAACAATAAAAGAAGAAAGTAAAATAGTACAAAAAATTTAATATTACAATTACAATATTACAATAAAATTTTCTAAAATCATATACAGATATTATTTAATTATTTTTGATAACCAAAAATATTATTAATAAAATCTAAAAGTTAAAAACTCCTGAAATGAGCAACACACATTTTCAATAAAAAAATTTTTATTTCGTCCCTATACAATTTAAAGCTAAGTCTTTTTATTCTGTCAGGTAATACATTATAACATTTTACATACCCTGACACCTCTTTGGCCGCCAGTAGGCTGGAATCAGATCACTTGTACACCTTGTGTCCTGACCATGGTCTTCATGGGTGGGAAAATAATTTAGATTATTTTTTACATACATTAGGTTTTCATAAATGTACTCAGAAAAAACCGTGTGAATACCGAGCTTTGAGAAGGCCCTTCTACATTCTTCCCTATACTGTAGTCCTGCTATTACTCTAACCGCTCTTCTCTGGAGTTGGAAAACCCTAGATGTTTTAGCTGAATGTCCCCATAATAGCAAAGCATAGCTCATATGCGAGTGTAATAGGGAGAAATAAGCTGTTCTCAGGGTAACCCCGGAAACAAAGCGAAGATATTCCTGTTGAACTTCGCGCAGAGACACTCCACATGACCACCCCACTTTAGTCTTGGATCCAACCTCACCCCGAGAAACCCAACAGCATCCACTCCCTGGTTCACTGGCACATCGGCTCTCATGGGAAACACAACTCTTTGCGTTTTACTCTCATTCATCAACAATCTATTCTCCATGCCAGACCTAAATACAAATATGGTAACATTAGTTTGTAAAAATTTGCCTTTAGGTATACCAATTTTCTACGGAGATATAAATTAATTTCTCCTATGCCTTGCTGAATTCAATAGTTCGACGAAAGAAAAACATATTTCACGGGGTGGCAATCTAAAGCATCTCTGAAAATTTTTAAAAGGTAGAGCAAGAGATCATATGGAAGATCTATTTATTGTTCAAGTAAAATTAAAATGAATTTTCGACGAGAAGAATGGATACTATGAATCTCGTCGAAAAAGTGAGGAAGAATCAGCAATGGGAAAAAATAGCTATATATTACTGGAAAGACAAGTCCTCTCGCTTCTGGCACTGGTACTTCAGGTGACACAGACAATATTGGGGCCAAAAAGACAGAAATTAAAACAATTACTTCAGCTGCAAATGAAATCCCTTCATGAAATTAATTAGGTCTTAACGGAATCAGATGTCGAAAAATAACATTCTATTGTTGAAGAAATATTGTTGAATCGTGTTGGCCACGATGAATATTACTCTAGAAGATCAAATGAATAAGTTAAAGTGTCTAGCACAAATAGAGAATAATTATTAAACACACCTTCAGGCTGTAAGAATAAAAGTACATCTACTGAGGTTATGGTCAAATACATCTCTAATACATGCATAGTCTTCTACGAAGATATAAATGAATTTCTCGTATGCCTTGTTGAATTTGATCGTCCGACGAAAGAAAAATAAGTTTACAATAAGGGCAATCTAAAGCGTCTCTAAGAAAACTTAAAAGACAGAGCAAGAGACCATTTTGTTGTCCAAAGGAAGTAAAAATTAATTTTGGACAAGAGGAACAGATACTCTGAATATGGTCGAGAAAGTGTAATTTACATCACATGTATAAACAATAAAGCTATAGAAAAAAAACGCGTACATAATATTGACTATTATTGATAATTGTGTCAGTTCCCAACTGTTAGGCAATTATCATGTCGTATCAATTAATAGGTTACTAAAATGAAAAGTTGGTGTTTAGCGCACAGGGTTTAAAATTCATGAATTTTGTTCTGCCGCATGAATATAAAAAGGCATGTGAAACTAGTCACTTAATCTGTGAAAACCTAAACTTTGCCAAGACAGTCTTACAAAGAAGTAAATGATATTACTTACAACTTATGAAGTAGGTATTTCTAAGTTTAAATAATTATTCTCCAAATTAATACCAGTATGAGCATATATACGGTCCATGCATCTCCAAAGTACTTTTATCAACATGGCCACCCAACATCCAGCCAAAGATAAGCAACAAGGGCATAATACGCAAGTGGTGGTGGTAACCCAAAACACGCAAAAATAGAAATCGCAAATAAAGGAAAGCGATATGATGTGTGTGCTAAATCGGTATCCGCGGAGAGAACCCCAAAAACAATTATTTATCTTAGCAAAAAATTAATATCTAACATTGAAAAGATTATTCATATCCTAACTAGCTTGTCATCTTACCTATATAACTATCTGTAGGGTTTTGTTGCCTTTTTCCCTCTTGGTGATGGTCAGTCGAACAAAACAAATAGTGCCCATTCTAGAGAGATTTTTTCAAAGCCAATAATCGTCAATTTCTAGGAGCCGCTATATGAGAATAACAACAACATAGTTTCTTCTATAAAGATTGAAAAATACAATTAATTCCACTGACCGTATGAAGATTTTGTGACTTACCACGTAGAGGTGGGTTTCTCATAACTTAACAAAAACTTTTATAGGCAGCCTCCATGAAGGTACCTCGCAAAGGCTTCACAAAAGATACCGACCTCTCGTCGTCTACGGCATAAAAGAAAATACCGGATCTCTCCCGAATTTCAACGCCTTGATTTCCGAGACATTGTTACCAACTTAACTTATGTGACATAGCGCACGAGGAACCACCTGACGTCATAGCTCGGTTCATCGAACTTCTGCTCTAGACCATATTTGCCAAGCAACAAGTAAATATGCCTTAAAAATATGCAGGGAACCGTTACTTGGAAACGTCGATTTGACAGAAGCTGTCTAACTGTCAGCATCATATGTGCTTGATACTTAATAATAATAAGTGAAAATACGAAATCTTCTCGAAAGGCAAATAAAACAAAGTGAAAAATATATCCAAATATCATTAGACAAATGAATTACAATATACATTAGATTACGCTTATGATCTCTAAATTGTTGAGTTAGGTATATCAATGAATTGGTTTAAAATAATAAACAAAGTCAATGTTACATTTGTGTCGAATACTGAAGAATCCGCAATGGGAAAAAATACAGGTAGATTACCGGAAAAACCTAGTTTTCTCGACCATGAAGTAAGGAATTAAGATGAAATAATTGTTTCACTTGCAAATGGAATTTGTGAATAGTGAAAGTGTTAACGGAATCAGATGTCAAAAATAACATTCTATTGTTGAAATATATTGTCAAATCTTGTTGATCATGACGAATATTACTATAAAAGAATAAATAAATAAGTGAAAAAGTCTTGCGCAAATTGAGGCGAGTTAGACACACCTTTAGACTGTAAGAATCAAAGTATATCTACTGAGGTTATGATCAAATACATGCAGCGCCTAAGTACACATATGGTAAGATTAGTTTGTAAAATTTTACCAATCTTTTATGGAGATATAAATGAATTTCTCTTATGTCTTGCTGAATTTAATCGTTCCATGAAATATAGGAAGCTTTTTTACAAGGAAGGACCTGTTAGCTCTCCTAGTTCATCTTCGCTTGCACTGTGTTCACTATTGGCATCTTCTTGTACTAAAACACTATATTTTTTCTCAGAGTCCTCACTATCAAATAGTTTGCGAAGATTATCACTTTTAAGTACAAGTTAACGAGCATGGCATCACCAAGTCTTTCTGAAAGCTATTTCAGTCAGTTCTAGTTGCAACAACAACATTTAGTAAGCAAAAAAAGACGAAGAATTCACTAGCGCGCAGTATACTCTGAGGTATAGCGGACCCCAATAATATTTCAGTGGTCACTCTATCAGAGCTAACTCAGCATTATTCATCTAATAATGTAGCGGGAGGTATAAACTAAATTTACACGGCCGGTGTTGTCGCTTAACATTGCCTGTACAATTTTATGAGAAAAACGTTTTACACTGAGGTTAACACCCCAGTGCAAAAGTTAAATAATAAGAACTTGCTCTATTATTTTAAAGATCTTACCTGGAAGTGTAGACAATTTAATTGTACAATTAATTAATAATTTTTGTCCTTATTGCCCAATCTGAATTTTATCAAGTAAAATAAGATTTTCTAAAATCATGTCTCGCAGCGCTGTTCAGAAGTTTCTAAAATCAGCTACCTTAGCCTGATTATATTAAGAAATTCATCTAACAGATTCCCTTTTGATGTCAAATTATCCCAAAATTATACTTGATATGGATCCACCAAAACCATATACGTCTAAGCCTGAATTTTCAAGAAAAAGTAGGTTCATTGATTCTTAGTTTATCGATTTGTTATTACTATTGGGGAGTCGCTTATTTGTTCAAGATGACCTGAATTTTTACGCGATTTTCAAAAATACATTTTAATGTTTATTTGATAAAGCTCGGAAAATTCTAAACAATATACTGATATTTCGTATGCATAGATTTTAAGCATTTGATTAAAATAGTCAGTAAAACGAACCTATTTGGGTTTTTATAAAATAGGCATTGCAAAAATTGTTTGATCCAAAATTTGCCGAACTGAATAATTGTATGGGAATAACAACACATAGAAAAAGAGTGAATAAGCTAAATTATTCAGAAAAACTTTGGATTTAGATGGCTCTCAAAATGTCGGTCAAGATCCACAGAAGCCACGGAGGTCGCGAGAATATTACCAAGTTAAACAAAACTACGCCTTATCATCACTAATAATTGATTTTGTATGTGAGAACACAAATGGAAATAGCTATTGTAAAATTATATGTATAATTGATTGAAAATAGGCTGGAGTAGAAGTGCTGATGCTGTATTTTTATGAATCAGACTGTTTATCTTTTTATTGAGAATTTTGTAGCACTGTGAACATAGGATGTAGAGCGAGTAGCGGGTATTCTTAGACCTCGTTTACTCAACACCGATTCAGCTAATTTACCGAATGGTTTTTTACCGTGTTCACTGCAGTCGCATAGATTTAAACGAGCATATTCACATTGAACGTCTGCGAAACTCATGCGGTAATTTCGCCGCTTCGGTCGTGATTGACATTCGGTCTTGACTCTTGACACCGAAAATCGAATGACTTATTCGTAAATATAACCACCGATGGACTTCCGCTTCGTCTGCGGTAGAGTCAAAAAGTGTATTATTATATAACGGCTCTGTTGTCGCCACTGGGTGGATACGTGGCAATCCTTCAGTTACCGTTGTTTCTCCCTGATCGGGTTTCTTAGCCAGAAGAAATCCGCACTCACGCCGGTATCCAGGCCAGAGGGAAGGGGATGTTCCCGTGGGATTATGTCGCTCTGTTCCTGCAAAGTTTTATCTGCCATCTTAGATTTGTTTGTGATATTCAAGGGCGCGCATGCTCGACATATTAAGGGATCCAGAAATATAGTTCCATCGATCCAACAAGGGTGTAACTTATCTGGAAGGGTTGCCTCAGCTCTAGCAAAGCCCGGATGGTTGTCGCTACTGGACGCTAAGCGCGAAGCTTACTTCCAGAAACTCCACTACCATAACCTAATCGATCGCTAGTGGCAATGTATACGGATCGAATTGTTCAAAAAGTATAGCTTTCGTACCGAGAAGAGTCAGTTCAGGTCGGTTTTGGTTTCTCACTTGTTGGGGTTTTATTACGTGCGTGCAATAGAGATGATCAACACAGAGCTGCTAATAAGTTTCGTAGAAGAAAGGCCGGCTCTGTGGGATTAGACATCAGATTCATATAAAAGTCTAGGCATGAAAAAAGATATACGTTATATTAACAGAAGGCTTCGAGGGAATGGAGCAAAAGCAAAGACAACGGTTTGGTAAATTTAATTCGTTTTATTTCATTTAAAGATATTAGACGATACCATTAAATGGCGTCATCTTACCGGGAAACTGAGCCAGCCAATACCCAAAATCTTGTTTATAATTCTGCATATGACAGTACCCTTGTCTCCCAACTTAGATCAGAAAAACCTTCACCAGTGACTGAGACTTATCACCGCGGACAGGAGCAGATTACAACAATTAATCAAGATATGGAAAAAGGTCGTACTTAGGGCGACAGAAATTTGGTCCAGTTCAATGCAGTAAAAACCCAAGCAGCCACGGTTACCAAGAAATTCAATACGGCAGACCCTGATATCATTAGGGCAGGATCGACCTTCATCCTCGTCAGTCGGACTATTGAGTGTCTCGATCAACGGCAGTATGACCTGGCATGACCAACATAGCAAAACCAGACTCGCCGAAGCTTGGTGCTCTATTTTGCAACAAAAATCTATATACACAGCAACAGCTGATCTTGCTCTACAACGCGCAAACAAAGCCGTCCTTCGAATATTGCTCACATATCTGGGGTGCCACACCTAAGTACACCCTAAAGCTGCTGAATTCCATTCAAAAGAGTGCTGTGCGTCCCGTCGGCGATCCGGAGTTGACCCGAGACCTGGATAGTCTGGAACACCGCAGACATGTGGCTGAAATCTTCCTGTTTTACAGATATTTTCACGGCATATGTTTCCAGAATTTGGCTAGCTTCATTCCGACTAGCTTCAGCGACGCCTGTCAGGTACCTGGAACATCGCTTTACAAGTGCTCTTTATTTGACATACT
The DNA here is from genome assembly GCA_016904865.1 of Pissodes strobi. Classification (NCBI taxonomy): domain Eukaryota; kingdom Metazoa; phylum Arthropoda; class Insecta; order Coleoptera; family Curculionidae; genus Pissodes; species Pissodes strobi. Next base: position 5,194 of record MU183224.1, on the reverse strand, counting down.
GCATCACCGTGGAACTCACTCCCAGAACATATATTTTTCCCTAATTAGAACCCTCAGCTATTCAAGAACCATGTTAATCAATATCTGCGCACACACACCGCTCGTCAATTGCCACACACATAGAAAAGAGTTCTCAAACTGAGGGAATTGACGTTATTCCAAGAGCAT
>MU183223.1:173558-219799 GCA_016904865.1 Pissodes strobi | reverse complement strand
AAATAAATACAAAAGGTGCAAATAACTTGAATATAAAAAGAAATAGGTATGAACCACCCCTAAATAATATAACTTCCCCATATGATCAAAACTAAAGTTGCATTAAGAAAAAAAGTTCAGATATGATAAAAGAGGAAAAGGTTAAAATATCCTATGGAATGCAATGCAACTGGTGGTCGATGTAAAAAAATAACACAGCTAAAAGCATATAAGTCATTAAATTAGACAAAAAAACTTTAGAAATATTTGCATCTCTCGAGTTGGAGGGCTGCCTGGAGAACCAACTGCCTCGGTTTTTTTAAGGTGAGCTCGGAAAGCCTCTAGAAATAATGTAAAATAATATTTAGCAGTAAAAAAATAAATTCCAGAGAAAATCTTACCTCGTGCAGTACGAATATCCCGATAAATCGATTGTGTCAAGCACTAATTAGGGACTCAATCCCAGATCCCCTAAAAGGTTACTATTAAACATAATACAGAAAGGTTTAGTCACCTAGGACTGCACTACGGTAAAACGCTTCCTCAATCAATTTGCCTTTGCCACTTCCGCGGAATTAGATAACGCAAACGTCAGATCAGAAAAAATGGTAGTGCCGAGAACATTTCTCGAATTGAAGGAGTAGCCGATACTAGGAATAGTTCTAAGATAATAAACAAGAACCAAGCGTTGTAAAATGATTGCGAAAGCAACAGCTAATGAGCTAAAATTATTTTTCAATAAACAATAGGAAATATTCCTAAGCGAAATAATAAATCTGTAAAAATCCCAATCGACAGCAACAATGAAAAGAGCCCGTTACTAATATTCAAGGGTACTAATCGAATATTACAAAAGTTATATCATGCCACAGGAAAAGATAAATATAAAGTAGAAATCCCAAATATCAAAGTCCACAACTGTCGGTAAGAAGGTGGAACTACAAAATAGCCTCAAAATCCACTAAAGCATAACAAAGGAAAACAAACAGTGACGTTTGTGAGAAAATTAAACACAAATAAGGGAAAACCACGGGTAAATATATGAGGGATACGCCCTAAATTCCTAAAGCACTATGAAACGAAGCAAAATGAATCATCTATGCAGAGATTAACAAGTCTTAGAAGAAAATAAGCAACAGGTACTAGTTTTTACTATTGAAGAGAAAGAAAAATTTAATAACTAACAATTATTCTCGAATTAACAGGTAAACAAGAAAACAGCAGCAGTATCTCAAAGCAAATCAGTGACCCCAACAAGTTAAAGCCATATCAGCCTGTGATTAGAAGTGAAATATAAAAACCGAATATACTACATATGAATTTGACCGATCTAACGAGGATCAAAAGTAGGTTATTAACTCAGTACTTAAATACAGAACTCCAAGAAAACATATTTATTGTAATATAACTAAGCAAAATTAAACTAATAAAACAATATCTTATTTTAGTTGTTTGATAAACCTAAGCGTGCCGACAGACCATCCTCCAAATTAAATACAGCCACAAAGTGCTGGAGGACATCATAAGAGAAGGGATGATCAGAATAGCCACTTACGGTAACAACAGTGTTTTAAAAGCTAATATATATTCTGTATTAATCCTATGAGCATATAATTAATTAATACTAATAAATGCTGCATCGGAATGTCCATTAAACTTATTCACAACAAATCAAATAAATGAATTTATAATTAATTAACCGAAGGGGTTAATAAGTACTGAATAATTCTTACGACATAAATATAGAATCTTTTGTTGCTATATGCAGCATAGAAAAAAAATTATGACCTTTTATAGTGGCAAAATCAGACTGTTACATAATACTATAGTTCCCATGGTACTTTCTGGGGCTTAATATTATACTCTACGTTAACACTTAATGGTAATGAAAGTAAAGCTTACTTATGCAACTACCCTAAATAATGTCGCTTCTTCTGGAGTAATACCTGAGCATAATAATTATTGAAAATTGAGGAGAATAATTTATTTATTATGAAAAATACTAACCACTTAATTAGCATTAACAGAATGTGTTAGCTAACTGCTATACGAAAACAGTATGTGTTATGATAATTTACAGAGAAACTGACTGATTAAATAAAGGAATACAAACATTAACTAACCGCCGAACGCAAAATAAATAGCTTCCTATACAACAAGTATAGTTACAAAGAATTTGAAGTAAAATAAAGGAAAATAAATAACAAATAATTAGTCCCTAAATTTTCCAAAACATGATCATGTTTCGTTTATACTTCTTGAATCATATCAACTAGAGATATTTTAGTTGCAATGCGTTAAAACAGCTGTAAAATCGAAAGAAATGAGATACTCTTATTATTGAAACAGTCAGTTCCGATAATAAAAGACTCGCTTTTAATTAAAATGGTAATAAAATAACACAAAAAACATGTCATACTAATTTGGAGAAGTCACATCAATACATTACTAATAATTATGTCAATTGTTTGATTTAAAGCAATACAAATTAAAAATGTATCTTACAACAGGCGCAAGACAAAATATCAATCAAAACATGTTACTTGATAAGATTCTGAAATGTCAGATCACAAGTAAAACCAATTCTATTGTATGTCATATTAAGGAGAATCAACAAAAACAGAAATAACATGGCATTTACGTTGGTACACAGCCACAATCAACTTCCTGAAACAAACCGAAAAGGCAAAAAGAGACCGATAAGGAATCTGATCAAAAAAGTCCAGTTACTCCAGTGAATTGGCTTAAAATGCGTATGAATTAGGGTCTACAACATCCATACAAGGTACATGCTGTTTGAAATCAATTAACTACAAAACCGTTTAAGTGAAAAATTTTAAATAAAGTTTATTGTTGACAAGCATACTCCCGAAAAAAAAAATAATGAGAAATTGAGTTACTGAAACTCACTTAATACCAAGCATTTACTTTTAGACAAGGCAGGCGCATATGGAACTCTCTTCTTTCTCAGTTATACGATGCCACTCTCATGAGTCCCATGGTTCCTCATTGCATTCTTGAAGTCTGCCAGTTTTGTTGCTTTTACGTGCATAGGAAACTTTAGACACATTTCCTATAAAAATACACCAAACATAGTTTGCGCGATGTTAACTTACATATCTATAAATATAGCTACATTTTAATTTTTCGTGTTTTTAAAGCAAAGGATCATGGTTGACCGGTATGTTGCCATATTTTGCCAAAAAATGGATACTATGCAATATTAGTACGATCAATGAAAAATGGTAAAAAAATAAGTATATTTAGTACTATTTTGCCTCATCTTAAATATTTTTTAATGTCCTAAGTACCTTAGAAGTATAGATATTTTTTTAAATAAATTTGATTTCCGCAAATTAATATTTCATATAGTTTGCTCCTAATCTTGCAGTGGCAAACATGTTGCAAATCATTTCAAATATTAGTCGACCTAAGTGGAATAAAACCTAACGAAGGGGTGCTATAAACCTACGTGACTCTTTCTAAGGAAACAAAATACCACGAAATTTGCTGATTACCGTACAATAAACATCCATTGAAGCTCTTCTAAAAAATCATACATTGCAGATTATATAAGAAACTTGAAGACTTGGTTCAGGTACAAGATACTTTTTGCTAGAGCCTAAACTAATAATTTTTAGCCGAAATTTGACCCAGCCTAAATTAAATTAGATAATTTTCAGCCGAAATTTGACCAAAAAATTAAGGACCTATCTTGAATTAAATTAGGACATAAAATTTAGAACCCACCATACCCGAAATTAAAATTGGGCGATTTTCGCTGAAGAAGTGCCGTCGTCATCTTTTAGACGAAATTGGACAAGCGGATGATGTCACTCCTTCAGATTCTTCAGCGGAATGTCTTCCAAGGTGAAGCTATGGCGTTGTCTTCAGACTTGGATGGAATATGCCGTCGAGTGTTTTCGGAGCTACCCTGCTATACTACTTATACCAATAATTTATACTTGCTGCAATAAGATATTTGATATGATCAGATATGACACCACCAAAGAGGTGTAAGAAGCAGATGCCATTCGTGGCTAAAAAATTCCAGGTGTATATGTCACTAAGTAACTATTTAAATTAATGTGTTAAAAATTCTGAATGAAGACGGCACTTAACGAAGAAGAATCTATTTCGATTAATTGAAAAAAAAATTTGATTGATAAATACGATTTTATTTAAAATGTTTTGTTGTTTTTTTGAAGAAGTTATTTTTTAAAATTGACGGCCATAATGTCTCTCAACGCAAATTTCGTAAAGGGAGAAAAATTTTAAACGAAGGTCACTATTTTTTTCCAGCATATTATCTAATTAATGGCAATGATATATAAATATCAAATATCTAATTGTAGGGAACAATATAAAATCATATTGAATTGTTTCATCGATTTTTTTAGAATAAAGTCTACGTATGTTTAGTTTTGCTTGAATTCATGGTAATATGTTTGTTTTTGTCTAAACCTAACCAAACTTATTAGGCTCGTTTTTGCCTGATCAATCTTTTATTGTATCTTTTTTCGTTTTGTTTTAAGTAACAAAAAATTAAATACTCCATTATTCATATTGTAGATGTATTCATACCAACTATTCAAATGGTAAAATAAAAGAGTCTATGCACAAATTACTATTTATTATGCAATATAAAAAAATGAGCGAGTCTGGTAGCACTCGAGGCGATGTGTAAACATATCCTATATCGACATCATCGACATGAAAATCTAATGCCACCTGAATATAGGCAACCACTTATCTGGAATTGGTTGCCTATATTCTGGCGTTAGAAAGAACACGTTTTACACTAATGGTTACAGAGAGCCTGCAAAACACATTTCCGTCACAGATACCGCCTGACGTGCGTTGTTAAATGTTTACATTTGTTGCCCTTGCATTAGAATGTCTAATATTACACTTCACGCATAGCCCTCCCCTCGCTTCGCTTGCTACAGGGGCGCAACGAACGAAAACTAACCCAAGGCATGCCCAAAATCAAGAAAAAAACTTTTTACAAATATATCCTCAAGAAAATATAAGTAGGATTAAAACTAACCGTAAAACTCAACGCGAGCGAAGCCTCGGGTAAAAGCTGAAAGTGTCCTATATCCTTTACTATATTCTTGAAAATATCTGTACAAATTTCATGATGATCGGTTAAGTAGTTGACACATGGAAAATAGGATTAAAACTAACTGTAAAAATAAACACGAGTGAAGCCGCGGGTAAAAGCTAATAGTGTCCTATATACTTTCGAAAATATCTGTACAAAATTTCATGATAAGTAGTTTACTCATGGAAAATAGGATTAAAACTAACCGTAAGAATGAACGCGAGCGAAACCGCGGGTAATTGCTAAAAGTGTCCTATGTCCTTTACTATGCTCTTGAAAATATCTGTCCAAAATTCCATGATGATCGGTTGAGTAGTTTATGTGTGAAAGCGTAAGAAACAAACAAACACATTCGCATCTGTGTTCAGATAATGTGTAGAATCGATATCGGGTTGGAGCCTATGTTTGCAGTTTTCTTTATCAAGAATATGTAAAATGCTTGATCCCGAATTCTGCTGAACGGCACGCTTTATTGTGCCACATGCGTTGATTAATGTTTACATTCATATTTTTATGAACGGAGGGCATTGCATGAAGTATGCAATGCCCTCCGCTCGCTTCGTTCCTGCGGAGCGCATCCAACAAAAACTAACCCAAACTAACCCAAGGTACGCTCCCTGTACGAGACGCTAGTGTGTAAAATCGGCTATAATTCCGAAAGATCATTGTAACTGAGTGGTAGTACGAGGTCAGGCCATGTGCTGTACCCATAACACGTTTAGCATAAATGTCGGCAAAATGCATTAAATAATTTTTCTCTTTCCGGACAGTGTATTTAAATTAAAGTAGAATTCGATATATCAAAATCTTCCTATACTTTTCAGCGAGGGCCTGATTTCTACGCTTCGCAGACAGCTCGCGATGCATCGTTAGTAGTAAATTTTCTCAATAGATAGTTGAAGTTGCGTTAAACACGTAAACGTTAACGTTCAAATTGATTATTTACGAAAATTACGTTTTAAGTAGTTTTACAAGCAGAACCATATATTATATCTATGGCAGAACCCCATATAGAAATGAGACATTGTAGTTTAGAGTATATAAGTGGGAATATATGTATTTTAAATATTTTATCTACGCCCGTGTTGTAATGTATACATTACAACACTCTTTTGCGTGCGGTAAGTACCACATTACCGCACGCATTGCAGTAATACAAAGGAATAGGTACTATTACTAGTATAAACGTCAGTCGAAGCAAGATATATTCTTCACATTTCACATTTATTTTAATAAAATAGGGAAATATTACTTATTAACATTTATAATAATAGAAGAAGTAGACATATTTTCTATTTTAATAAAAAGGAATCTCGCCCAAAGTGGAATACTCTTTGAATACTGATGTCACCGTTGATTTTGAGCAGCCTGCTGTCGATTCCTGGATCATATTATCCATTCCAGTAATTTTTTTTGCAATCGCGATTTTATTTCCGATAGATTCCTCGACATACCTTTCTGCTACGGTGGATGACTTCCATCCACCGTGACGTTTTAAGGTCACGAGGTCCCCACCTGCATCTGCTAGAAGAGTTGCCGAGGACCTCCTGAAGTAGTGACCTGTATATGAATCAGGATTTGGCAGTTTTAGGAATAATGCTATTTGACTGGGCACTTTTCCGATAGTATTGATCCCAACAACTTGTGAGGTGCACTTGCCTTTTTTGTAATATAGAAATAGCCTATTGCTTGCCCCCAGAGGGGGCCTCAGCTTCAGGTATTTCTTTAAATATTCCTGGTCTCGACCATAAAGCACGAATTTCCTGGAAGTGTGTGTTTTGGAATCCGGAATACTTATAACAATAATCTCGCCTTGCTCTTCGATGTCATTCTCAGTCATTTTGGTCAGTTCCTCTCTGCGACATGCTCCGGCATTTCCAACGACGAGAACAACCTATATTATAATAAAACATAACATTAATAAAAGTATTTTGAATGTAAAAACTTCAAAATTCCTACCTTTAGCAGTAAAAATTCATAATCTGATGTTTCAGCAAGGAACTTCTCGATTTCTTCTTTTCTGAATACGCTGGATTTCTTGGCCTTGTATCCAGGGACGGATGGGCTCTGTGAGACCGGCGCCCGGGAAAATTTCGGGTCAAGCGGCCCACTTGGCACTTCGTGCGTAAGTGTAGAAGATATGCGTTTTACTACGTTACGAGTTACGACACACATTTATTTAGTAGTGTCAAAAATAATCTAATAAAACCCAATTAACATTAACATTATATGACAGCAACAAAAACACCAAGTTATACGACGTTATGCTATAACCAAAACTTGAGTAAATATCTTTAAAAATTAGAAACATTAAAGGTCAAAGAAAATATTACAAAAGCCTCCATATTTTGTGACCTGTAAAACTGCGAATAATGGACTTGGAAGGTCCTAAATTTAACAACTAACATCTTTCAACAAAACATGAAAATGTTATAATACATGTAATATCATGAACTAAGAACGACCTAAACCTATAAATATCCTAAGTTATTTAAAGTTATATATTGCTTTAATTTTTTTTTCATCTTAAACAGAGTCTTAAACTTCAAATGCGCACTTAACTATTAAAAAATAAGAAACAAATAGGTACCTATAAAAAATAAAAATATTTAACAACTGTCAGCATAATATGGGACTTTTAAAATAAAAATATTTTATTCGGTACATTAAGCTTTTTTAAATAACATACGCGACTCGCCACTATATTTGTAATATCTTCGTTATCTATTTGGTTCAGTAGGGATCTTTCCTATTCATAAGCATGAAAGATTCAAGCCTCTCGTCACCTAACCTATTTCTTGGCCTATTCTTAAGCTATTTGAGAATGGAAAACGATCTTTCACATGCCATCTAGGTGATTGGCAAAGTCAAAATGTATTGATACACTGTGGCTAAAACTATTACGTTACGAGTTATATTTCAAAATAGCGACGTAACTGCAATACACGCAATCCCTGCAGGAACAAGATTTTGTTATATCTTTGGAATCTATGTGCGCATCGTCTTCATCATCCTCATCTTCACTTTTACTATGAGTGGAAATATTGGTTCTAGCAAACGTTTCCTGAAGATATAACTTGTAAAGGTCCCAATTGCCAGCAAAACTAATTAATTCCTCCTTAATTCTTTGAGCTGTAGCCTTGTCATTACATTTTGCAACTAATTTAGATATAAAGAGCACACTTTTGTCAGGTAATGAGCCATTTCGCCTTGTTTCTTCAAAACATGTTGAGTTGCAAATTGCTATATGAGCACAGAGGTCTATATTTTGGGACATTGACTCACATACCATATCCATAATCACATTATACGTTTGAATTTCGAACCTTTTGTGCTCATCTTGAGGACTCTTTAACTCGTCTTTGCCATGCCTTTGGAAAATCATTTTCTAACACAACGTGCAATCCACGTTCATCTAGTTCTTTATTAACTGAAGACATGAAATCACGAATAGATTTTTCGATCCATTCCATATCCCTCTGAATGGTTTTTAAATCTTGTATTGATGCCGTGATCATAGCATTGCCTCTAATTGAGGTATCACGAAAGTGCTCCTGTAATAGAAAATATTTTCTAAAATATGTGGGTCATCATAACCGTTTCAAATGTTGTCAAACTAGTATTATAGTTTTCTACTGGGGATCGGACATCTCGATTAAAATCTGTGTCTTAATAATCTAGTGATTCTAGTAGACCTACTTATAACGGGTAAGATTTTTTGCAGTATTTTTCATAGAATAATCAAACTGGAATATTTTAGTTAAGGCTTGCTCTTTGGACCATCATCATGTTTGTCCTACGATCTGCACTACTCTATGGTTTGAATCTTAAGACGGTTTGTTCCAAATATCTATTCTTTTGTATGATTCCTTAAAAAGGACTGCATCCGAGTTCAAAAACGTAAAAAATGATGCTGCCTTGATCTGTCCTTTCAACACATCTCTCAGCACTAAATTGGTATATGAGTATAACACCACACATGTACTTGTTGTGAATTTTCTTGTTTCATCTTAGTAGCAAAATCACCATATTTTCTCTGCATATTAGCAGCACTGTGTGTTGAATCAGCAATACAGTTACTAACGGCTAACGTTTAACGTTTAGTCAGTTTTTTTTTGCGTAACTTCTCTGATTAAATCTTAAATAATATAATAAAGATACTACTGCTAGCAGCCTCTGATAAAGCATTCCCTAACCCATATCTAAAAGATAAAAATATTCAGTAATTTCGTCGAACACAAATATCTATGTCGTAAACCAGTGGACTATGTATAAACTAAGCAAATAGAGTATAACAAGAGTACGTTACGTAAGCACATTCGCATTTACAAAAATTATAATTATTTTCTACTGCTCAACTGGCCACAATAGAACACTGTTCCTTAACCGAGATGTCTTGCGTGGTATCTATTTCCTGATAAAACATTCCAGCCTCTTTTATTTCTTCACAAATAATTTTTGAAATTCTATTTGTTAGTACAGATATAACCAGGTTTTTACAAATTTTGTAGTTTAGTCACTTTTCGCCAACTGGCCCACCGGGAAACTTCCCGGTCTCCCGCCTGTCCCATCCGTCCCTGCTTGTATCCAACGGATTTCTTTTTAAGAAACGCTAATAACCTCGGGAATTTGTTAATCATTATATTTCTCTTCACAGACAAAGTCGATTTCAACATAGAGTAATAACACCATAATGAAGACGATTTTTTATCCTCGAAATTATCCACAAAATATGCAATTAGAACATCCTCGTCAATGTCTTTAACTTTCTTTGCGGAACACCATTTTGAAAACATTTCATACTTTTTTTCGTAGCGGGCTCCAGACTTCTGGGGTAGTAAATCATTTGTTGCTTCCTTTACCAGCTTTTTGATTTTACTGACCGACTCGGAATCCATTTTTTTGAGAATATTCTTGCTTCGACTGACGTTTACTGTTTACTGTGTGTCACATTTATTATAAAAACCCTATAACAACAGTAGGTAACAATTGACGTGAATTTGACAATTTATGGTGGCTTCATTGAATTCGATGATCAAATACCTGTTTTTTTTTCTAATTTTAAATCTCATGACTGATGTGATGACCCTATACACGGGGCGTAGATAAAGTATTGTATATAATACGTGTGGTAAGTTATTACCACACTTATTATATAATATACTATTAAAGGAATGTATAATATCTATCAATGGAGATATTTAATTCCTGGGATATTGAATATGTGTTTTCCAAGTGAAATTTGCATCTAAGTAGAGTCCCAAAAACTTTGTTGTGTTTGTATATTTAATTTGCTCAGTGCCAATAAATAAATAATAACTTTCCAGAGCTCCAAAAAAAGTCACACAAGACGCTTCTGTAGCGAAAGAATGTACTCCGCAGAGATTCAACGAATGATTTGAACATGGCACATATAAAGCCTTTGAATTTAATTGTTTAATCTTCTTTTGAATCTCTGAGTGAATTCCAGCCATAGTAGGGACATCATCATCCATTTGTCTGGAGGTAGTTCGAGGAACTGATATTTCAACATTATATTTTTCGCATATTTGTACTGCCTGGCTAAACCTTTGCTTAAATTCATTTTCAGCATTTTCTCGAATGATACGTAAAGTATTTCCGACACTTTTTGCAAGGGCAATAGCCCTACCCAAGTCAGTATTTATTATTTGCAAACTTTTGCATACTGGCAAACTAATGGTTTATGGCTTCCTTGATGTGGCTTCTGAGTGGATTCAGTCCTTTATCTCGGATCATGTTCAGTTTGTTTCAGAGGGTCTCATGCGATGTCCCCCAGGTATTGGGACCTACTTTGTTTCTAATCTTCATTAACGATCCTCTTCAGCTTGACTTGTCTGGTTTCATCCGCGGATGATGCGTCTGTATCATACATGGTAGTCACGGCGTCAACCAACTCAGGACTGATATGTTGTCCGACATAATCTATAAAATTAAGGAATGGTGCGATTCTAATCTTCTCCATCTAAACTTGTCGCAGACTCACATTATTACTATATGGTAAACAATATTGAGATAGGCAATCATTCTATTACTTCTGTTGATAATTCTAGGTTCCTTGGATTGATTTTGGACAACAGCCCAAAGTTTCAGCATCACATTCTAAAACCAAATAAAGAGTTGTCCTCTGGCTGCTACTCTATTCGCATTACCTCTCAAAAATTGGGAAACACTTCGCTCGTAACATTTATTTTGCGAATGTTGAATCACACCTCAGATATGCCCTTCCTTTCTGGGGTGTCTGTTCAAAGTTTTTATTCCAATCGGGCTTCATACTTTAGAAAAGAGCAGTGAGAAACTTATGCAATGCCCATCCTGGGGCTTATTGCAAGCCTATTTTTATTTCCAATAATATACTAACCCTTGCTTGCTTATTCATCTTAAAAAATGCTTACCTTATTCATAAAAATTAAACCGATTTTCCTAATCGCCGACCAATCCATTTCACGAGACAGTTAGACCATGTACCCATACTTCTCCCTCGCCTGAGCTTCCTTAGAGACTCAATCATTTAAAATGGCTTAAAGATATATAACCACCTTGGAGATGAAACGCAGCCAAAATCTTAAAATGTTTAGGAAGAAATTGAAAGACAAGTTGTTGTCAAAGGCATTTTATGACATTAAGGAATTCTTTCAGCAGGATAGGATTTAGATATGCTAGGTATGTTAAGTATTATTTAGTATTCTGTTAAGCGTGGTACTTTTGTTCTTAGGGTATATGTATTTGTGTCAAAATTTAATTGACTTCAAAATTGTGTATGTGTCAAAATTTAATCATGCTTTGTCAATAAGATTTATTCATTGTATCATTGTAATAATCCTTGGACAATAAAGCACTTTCAAAATAATGGAAAATATTTTAGGAAGTATTTGTAGTGTTATCTGAAATTCAAGAATAAATATATCTTTTCTCGATTTTTCTTTTGTTTTCCATTTTTCCTTCAGTTTTTTGTTTGAAAATTTCTGAGCCTTGGGGGGTGGTGGGGTTAAAAGCACCCCCTTACGGAAGCACGCCACTGTCCAGAGCGATGTTCCAACGGGAATTTTTCGAATTCAACGTCGGTTTTAAATCTCCGCACCAAGGTTTCGCTGAAAATAAAAAATCGAAAAGGCTTTGCCGCAAAAAAGCTTATTATTAGAAAAAGGGATCCACAAGTTAAGAGCAGCAGCATCTACGAACAACTATTAGACAACATTAGCAACTTGAAGAAGATATTGGTATCAAAAGAGAAAAGAGAAACACGTTCATGTGTTCAAGTTACTGCTGGTTACCCATATTAGAGATTTAAAGATTCGATTACTGCATCTAGTACCCTTTTGAAGCGAGGGGTTTTAGCTCATAAGATTTTTTCCTTTATATTAATTTTTTATGTGTAAACATCATACGGGACGGTATGAGGGTAAATCTCGGCAAATGGGACGGAAATGTTCGGACTGAAATGGAGGGACGGAAATGTGGGGCCGGAATGTGTGCATTGAGGTGCGCATTGAGGTGCGCATTGAGGAGCAAGCTAATCCAGGACGGTCGAAAAGGATTTTTATACAATTTTGCCATTTAAAATCGTTTTTAAACGGATTTTAGACAATAAAAAAACATATTTTAAATTAAACGAACCGTCAAAAGCATTATTCAGATGCTTAAACGTTAAAACAATATTCAGACATGGTCCTCTTCTAAAATTTGCAAAGTTTGGTTATTGACGTTCCCAAATCAAAGATGACTGACTAGCTGGTAGTGAATAATCTGGTGGTATTAGATCAAGGAGTATAGGTGGCATTGATTAGACTTTTCGTGTCGAATTTGTGCAGTCAATTAATCCACTCCGATTGAAGCTGCCAGTAAGTATTATTAAAGAATCCTAACTAATATTATAAATGCGAATAACTAATATTATAAATGCTTGTTTGTTTGTTTCTTACGCTTTCACGCATAAACTAGATAGTTAACCGATCATCATGAAATTTTGATATTTTCAAGAGTATAACATAACTTACGCTTCGCGCATGACCCATTTCATGTCGGTAAAATAGACATCTATTGTCGATCCCGAATGTGAAGTTAGATAGGACGCTCCCGCTCAATTCAAAATCAAAACCAAAACAATAACAAACAACATGTCATGCTCACGAACTCGTCATTCACAGATTCAATTTAAGGAAACTAACCGATAAATGTCTGCTTTCACTCTGGTAAGATAATATTTGGATCTCCAATATGAATATTTTAATTTTATGCAATCTTTTTGGGTGAAGAAAAACAAATCTTGTGAGGTTTGCAATAGGAACTTAAATTAACAACACATTACAAACATAAATATTCGTATTCTAGTGAAAAATTCCAGCAGAAATTCTTAGATATACATGGGTCTTGTTATGTGTGAAGGAAAACATATCTAAACCAGAATAGGTGGAATCTTTCCTAGGGAGAGAGAGAGAGAGAGAGAGAGAGAGAGTCTTGTGGATGACCCAGAGTTGACTAAAGACTTTGATAGCATTGAACATAGAAAAAAAGTGGCGGGCCTATCTCTTTACTATCGATCAGACACAAACTGCTCATCAACATACGATTCACTTTCGCTGTTGCGGGACCCGTTTGTCTAAAGAACTGCCTCGCTCCATGATGGATTTCTGAGTAACGTCTTTCCCGAAAACTACAACATACAGCGCTTCAACTCCAACGTCCGTCTAGACCGTTCTTGTGAAAGGTTGGCCATGCGGCTGATTAATGATCGATTCCCAGAGTTACCTAGGGTAAGTAAATTATTTATTTTTTCTTTTTGAGTGGTTTTGCTTCATGTAAGTTTTTTTCTTATATATTGTCATTGCATCTTTTGCCTCTCGCATAATTAACTTAAATTACTTTGCTTCATTATTGACCTCTCTGTCTTCTTTTTGATTATTACTTGGTGATGGCTTGATCCATTGCTCCATTTGCGAATTTTCACTAGGTGGATCCACTAATGGTTTGTCGACAAATGAGATTATCTTAATTTGCTCTAAATTTATTATTGGGGATGTCGGTGGCGATCTTTCCAATTTCCTTGATGCTGAGAAGATGGATGTGCTGCTGTGAGGTAGGGTGGGCTCCTTAGCTGGCGAGTCGGATTGACTCTCGGGAACGGATTTAATTAATTAAACGACAATGGCTCCTAACTCTACTAACTGGTACAGAAAACAATCTCGTGGGTCACCACGGCTATAGAAAAATATAGACGGCTTGGATTGATGCAAAATGTTATTTTTAGCTGGATCAGGGATCTATCTGGAAAAAGCGTATCTCCTCGACGAGTCCTTGGTCCCGTATCCAATGTACGGGGATCATAACGGCAGCCTCCACCACGTGTCACATTTGGCGCTTCCTACCACTTGTCGCCTATGGAACTGACTTCGTTGCAGTCGTTGCGCTGTGCTCTTTCAGGTTGCGTAGGTCAGACAGGTAATTGGGGGAGATGGATAGAAACACTCGATCAAAACAAGATTGCCATTTATTAATTCTATGTTAAGTATAAGGCGGTGAGTATTACCAGAATATCCATGAATGCATATCTCGTAAGTCCCAGGGGTTATTTTGCACGAAATGTATAACAGCAAATAGCAAAAAGAATGCTTGCCAGAAGGACGTTACAAACCAATCAATCTAACTAATTATTTATAAAGGTAGTTTACTTTTAATTATGTTAATTTACTGTAATCAGCACTTCGCCTACGGCGTTAAGAGATTCACTTTTCAAGAGCAGCGGCCTGTCAGAGGGGCTTTTCCCTTTCGGTAATTTGAACTGACAGATCTTCGTTAAAGAGATGGTAGTTGCCTGTCAGAGAGCTTTGGTTTTCCAGAAGGGCTTTTCTCTTTAGGTAATTCGCACTGGAGACCAAAATCTGCCGGCATGGACTGCTGCACAGCTTTTTATACGCAACCTTTAATTCGAGTATTGTTTTCAACTGTCAACAAGGTTAATCATAACAGTTTATACTTTAACTAATAACAATTTATAATTGAGTTTCATGGTTAAGTTCAAACTTTCCACTATATGCTTTTATCCTAATGGCCTAGTTGGCAATATATCAGACACCGATACCGATGATTGTGGATGAGACGAGCTAATAAAAGAGAAACGATCTTGATTGAGGCGTTTTATTAACAGGGACAACTTCCCTTCCAGGTATTATTTCCAAGTTTTCCCTCCCTCCAGCAGCAGCGCTCCCAAATCGTGTTTTCTCAAGGATTTGTACAAAAGCTGAAGACCAATCTTCCTGGATATTCATTTGGATTTACCTCGGGAGGTGGTGACAATCTTTTCAGGACATCTTCATGATTCAAAAGAATAATGCTACATGCTTGAAAGCCGGATATTAAATTTTCTTTCACGTTTGCACCCAATGTTAAAATTTTTTCACTTAGAAGGCCTGGGAACTCTCTTTTTGGAAAAAATCCTGGGGGTTTTGTCTTTCATTCTGTCAGCACGTTTCGCTAGGCATTTTTTTTTAGAGTGGAAGAAGGACATGTCAAACGGCTGGCAAATATGTGTAGAGTTGTGCAACAACAAATTCAATGTTATTCTCTATTGAGCATAGCTTATTAATTTTTTTCTGTCCAATCTTCGTAAATAAGGCAACGCGATAGATCTAAACCAGGTTTCAAAAGTAACTTGATCGAACCAATCAATTTCACTACAGTTATACCAGAGAGAAAATAACTAAAAGGAGAGGCGACAGCCTGTCAATCGATTTTGTATGCGCATGTCCAAGCACAAAAGTTGTCAAAATCAAAAGCCGATTCTGGTGATCAGATGTCACTGTCATTCTTAAAATATTTTTCTCCCGATACTTAGTGGTATTGTTGTCAACGGAGCAGAGTCAAGGTCACCAAAAACGGGTACACCACCATGAAAGGTGCCGACGCTTATTTTCGCCTCCTCTTTTAGTTTTTTTTCTCTCTGGTTATACCCTGCACCATCTACTACATTTTTGAGCCATGTCGGGTATAAGTTCCGAACTTTGTATACAGTATAACGAGATAGCAGACCTCCAGATCCTGAACCTGCCATTGTAACAGAAATGCTGGTTTTATCAATCGGCGTGTTTTGATCCTCGCTTTTTTATAACTTACAGTCGACCAGAATCGTTCCAAAGGTAGTTTCATAGCTTCATCAAAATTTACAATGCTTTCTGATGGAACATCTTTGATGGTTATGGCTAATTCGTACTATTTCCTAGTTCACCTGAGCTCTTGCTCTTTTTATATTTTCACTTAGTCTAGTTATTAGTCTCTCGTTACGTCTATAAAATCTATGACCCAGACTCTGCTAGGGCGATTATCTTTAAATCGAATTTCTAATTTCCACAACACCTTTATGATTTGAACATGATCTGACTAATTCTGTTATATCACTAAAAGTAAGCGTAAAACTCTCTTTTACCAAAATGCTCTCTTCTGCATTGGACAACACTTTAGAAGGCCCAACTTCATCCGAATGTTTATTTGTAAACGGGGACTTAAAGCCGACTTCGATTCGATCCGAGTCGATTCCCGAGAGTTGTAGAGAACACTTACCAACTTTTTTTTTTGTTTGCATTAGTATGTTTAGTTTTACATATAATGTATTTTTATTTCTGCTTTTGAATGCATTTTGTCTTCTTAGTGTTTAGTATCTTGGATAGAGCATTTACCTACTTACCTGCCTGAATAGCTGCTTTCAAAAATTTTATAAGATTATATTATGTTATTATACAGGGTGTTCCGAAAATACGTGTAGAACATTTGATGACAGACCTGACATAAGAATAGGTCGATTTAAGCGAACTTACCCATATCCAAAATTGCGTCATTTAGCCTGCAGAGGATGTCAAAAGTAAAAAATTATTGTTTTTTTTCTAAAATTTTCAAAAACGTATACATCGATTTTAATAGATTTTGGTGCTGAGTCTTAAAATGACGGTTTCTGTTGGCATAGAAACCGGCTATAATTAACCGAAAGTATTATGAAAGTGACGTCGTATGTAGGTGCGGTTTGGATAGGTCCAGCGTGGATTATACGAAAGTAGTGCTAAATATTCTAAATATTGAAGACATATCTAATAATCCAATAAATTGGAAGTTGTTCAACATCTAAAATACATAGAAAACCACATTAAAAATACAACTCTCCAAAAGTTTTATTTTTTGAAAGGTGGTGAGTGGGATGGAGATATGTGGGATACACATTTATATGAAATTTCGATAAGCATTTTCAATAAAACTGTATTTATTTTTGAAAATACAACATCAAATGCTACATTAGTACATAACGTGATAATTGAAGTTGTGGAGAGGATTGATTTAGAGTAGGATTGGGAAGCGTTAATAGTGGAAACACCTAAAAATGAATTCGACCTAGAGATCTTTGAAAACGAGAAAAAGATAAATATAATTCAAAATATTATGTTGATAGGGCCCAAGAGCAATGAAATAATTGACGAAAGTACTGAAAAAAAGCTAAGAAGCAAAGAGGAAAAAAAACCGGAAAAGGGCAAGACGAAATTAAGGTTATAGAAGAAGAGACAGACATTTTGAAAAAAACTGACAAAAGTACTAAAAAGATTCAAGAAAACAACAAAGAGGAAATCTGGAAAGTACAAGATGAAAGTATGTAACATTTTCAAGCTTTGCTTGGTTTATATTTATTTTTATTTACAAACCCAATTTAGTTTGGAGTATTCCAATATAGGTACAATGTATGAAGTACATTACCTTGTTTTGTCTTGAAAGTAATTGAATACACTTTCCATATATATATTTACGGGTCAGTAGGATGTACTAGTTACTTATGATATGATAATAACATCAAGGCTGATTTTTATCCCTTCCAATATCGTAGGTGCTCGACTAGGCTAGGAAACCTCTTTTAAAAGTTCTGGTTGGGCAAACCAATTTGCTAGGCTATTATCATCATTAATTTTTATACTTGAGCTCTCTTTTTATTACTCGGGAAAATGCTCACAAGCTTTTCTCTGATCTAAAAGTTAATAAAACTTAACAATTTGTTCGACAAAATGTAAACTTGAGTATGTTTATTATTTTAAATCAAGTGCTAGGAGTGCTTACTTCAAACGATTTGGAGATCATACGAGTCGTCTAATGTAGATTATAATTCGTTTATCTAATTGTGTTTTGGTGTATTGTTTCCTTTTGTTTTATCCATTTTTCGAAGATATTTCGTATTTTCATTTCTTAAGTGTCAAAGTGTCATTCACCTATCAGTCTAACCGTAAGACAGGCACAGTATATGATTTTGACAGTTAGGTTAGACAGGTTCAAGAATCGGCGTTCCCAAGTAACGGTTCATTTTAAGGCGTATTTACTTGATGTTTGGCGAATATGGTTTAGAGCAGAAGTTCGATTAGCCGAGCTGTGGCGTGGATGTTTCTGCCTGCGCTCGGACTCACTATTTCAACTAAGTTAAGTTGGCAGCAATGTTTCGGAGTCAAGGTGTTGAAATTCGTTCCGGGTTCTTTCTTTTTACGTTAGACCGGCCAGGAGTCGAGAAGCCGGCGTCCTTTGTGGGGCCTTTTCGAGGTGCCTCATGTTCATGGACTGGTTCAAATAGTTAGGGTCATTATTTTATGATATTTTTGCTACGTTTACGTATTTTGACTCGAACCAGGGCCATAACATATATAGGTAACCTATATAAGTTATTGGAATCCTACCTCCACGTGGTAAGTCACGAAATTTTCATGCATTCTTCGGTGGAATTAATTGTATTTTTCAATCTTTCTAGAAAAAAATATGATCCTGTTGCTCGATCTTTATAATTGACTGTTATTGGTTTTGAAGAAATGTCTCTCGAATGGACACTATGCCTTGTTCCACTGACCTTTACCAGGATGAAAAGGGGCCATAGAACCCTATAGATAGATCTATAGGTAAGATGAAAAGCTAGTTAGGTTATGAGAAATCATTTCAATGTTAAATATCTACTTTTTGCTAAGACCAACAATTGTTTTTAGGGTCCTCTCCACGGGTACCGCTCTGGCACGCGTATATCGCTTTGCCTAATTGCAATATCCTTTCCAGCGTGTTTTTGGGTTAGAACCACTACTTGCGTGTCTTAGGTTTAAACCACCGATTGCGCGTCATCCCCTTATTGCTTATCATAGGCTGGATGTGGTGTAACGAGTTTGGAAAGGCCAAGTTATGATTTGAAGTGCTCTGGAGTTGCATGGGCCGTATTAACACTGGTATAAATTTGGAGAATAAAATTAACTTAGAAAAACCTACTTCATAAGTTGTAAGTCATACCATTTACCTTTTTATTTGTAAGTCTGTCTCGGCAAATTTAGATTATCTACAGATTGAGTGATTATACACATATGCTATTTTATATTATTGCGGCAGAATAAAATTCATGAATTTTAAACCCTGTGCGCTATTTACCATCATTCTAGTGACCTATTAATCGGTACGCAGGATATTTGCCTAACAGTTTGTATCTTACAATTGTCAATATTATGTAAGCTTCTTTTCTATTGTTTTATTGTTTATACATGTGATTGTAATTGTACTGTATAATTGTTGTTTTATATCAAGGGATCTCCTCATTAGTAGCGAAAGAATAAAGTATTTATTTTGGGGAAATATTTCGTCTTATTGAAAAGCTCCACCAAAAATTATTTTTCAGGATTTAATAACATTATTGTTTTTTCCAAGTTGAGTCGCAGTTGACTTGGTGGTGGTGGCCAATATATTTATTAAAGTGTACCGAGGATCCACGAATCTAGCTCTCCACTGTATAACTGGCTGCCGTTCGCATCTGTAAGTAAAAGACTGATGTAGTAAATGATTATAGTAAAGTTCATTCAAGGCTATTGCGCTGTTACGTCAGGATTTCTGACGTCAAAAGAAAAGATCCGTACGTCTTAGATAGACTCGTACGTTTTTTACACTAGCCAAAAGATGTCTCTGTACCTGTTTTCTATTCCGGAGCACGTTCCGTTTTTATCAATTTTACATACTTATGAGTATTTTAAGATCCTTTACAGGCGTAGCCGACTATATCAAAATCGGCCTCTCCTATTGGTCG
Organism: Pissodes strobi; assembly: GCA_016904865.1. Classification (NCBI taxonomy): domain Eukaryota; kingdom Metazoa; phylum Arthropoda; class Insecta; order Coleoptera; family Curculionidae; genus Pissodes; species Pissodes strobi. The sequence continues at coordinate 199,634 of MU183223.1, read as the reverse complement.
ATTTGCATGGCCCTCCGCTCGCTACGGAGGCTCTAGAAAAGGAAACTAACCAGGTGCTAACCCAATCTAACTCAAGACATACCCAAAATCAAGAAAAAAAGCTGTTTAGAAACATAATCTTTAAAAAAATAATAAAAAAAGCAACGGGGTTCGAACCCGTGTTTTCCAGGTGAGACCCAATGATCTAAACCTCTACACCACGAGAGCTCTTGCGAGAAATTGATTGCATCACGAAGACATACTGTAATACGAGATGGATCAACCAATAGGAGAGGCCGATTTTGATATAGTCGGCTACGCCTGTAAAGGATCTTTAAACGCTACTTATGACATTGTCTTATTGTCTTTATTATAAACAATGCACAATGCTTATGACAATATTGTTTTAAATGTCTGGGCATCTGAATAATACTTTTGACAGTTCGGTTAATTTAAAATAATAATATGCTTTTTATCGTCTAAAATCCGTTTAAAAACGATTTTAAATGGCAAAATTGTATATAATACCGCCCTGGCGGTAGAATTGGTTTACGCATTTCCGTCTCATTTGCCGAGATTTGTCCTCATATCGCCGCGTAAATCTGTTATTTTCGTTATGATATTTTGACATTGACGCAAATCGATGTCAAAGATTCCAATTTGACGGACCAATTTAGTACATACGTTCATTGCTTAAAGAAAGATGGAATGATATGACGTAACAGCGCAATAGACTTGAACGGACTCTAGCAGCACTGGAGTTAACTGCAATTAAAAAGAAAAAGACCGAAGATGAAAAGATTGAAATAAGGAGATCAAAAAATTACGGGACCATCAAAATAATGAATTTGAAGAAACTGTAGATAAAATAACCATTGAAAAAATAAATGAGACCAAGAAAGTAGAGAATACTAAAGAAAAACCTGAAAACGCAAAGAAAGAAGTCCTCAAAAAATTTGATAACATATCTCCTGTCTGTTACTATCATCACCGTTTAAAAAGGCACTGTGTTGGCCAGAACCAACCACATTTTTAAAATTTCTAGGAAAAAAATACCCTCTGTAACAACTTCCGACGCTCGGAAAGAGTGTTACTCAAAAAAGAAGAAGAAAAAATTAACAATTAGAGAAGGAAAACAAAAAAAGAAAACGGGCTGAAAAAAATATTATTTCAAGAAAGAGACCTAAAAAACAAAACTTGAGCGACAAAATTCAAGTGAAAATGAAGAAGTGTTGCCTAATACTAGCGAGGATGATGATGAAATGTGTGAAACACCCACTTAAAAAAAATTACGTGTCTCACCTTTATAAGCACACAACTGAACCCAAACTAACCCAAACTGAAGTGAGACATTTAAAAGAAATATAAGGAATTAAGTTGATTTTTTTGAAGCTTTTTTTCTTAACTTTTCCTCTTGATGTTTTTTTTTTCCTTTTTTTTCAGCTTTTTTTTCGCCGAAAACTGCGTTTTTTTTTAACCTTTTTTATTATTTTTTTTCTATATTTCGTTTTATAATACTCTTATTAACTTTCCGAACACATTTACTTTAATTTTTTTTTCTTGTTTGGTTTACTAATATGTACTTTATTAACTTTCCGAAGAATTTTTTGTTTTTGTTTTTTTATATTATTGTTCTAATTTCGCTTTATAATACTTTTATTAACTCTCCGAACATTTTTTTACGTTTTTTAATTTTTTTTCAATTTTGTGAAAAGTTTTTTTTCATAAACAGTGTGTCCAAAAAAGTATGCAACATATGGGAAACTTCTTTATTATTGGATTCTCAGAAAATTTTATTCTTCATAAAAGTTGGTGCTTGCCCTAAAACAGTAAACGAGTATTTCAAATTTTACGTACTGCTTTAGTGCGGACGCAAATGTCATTTTTCCGAAATCGCGTCAAGAATAAAGTACCTTAATTTATAAAGATACAGCAAAATCTTATAAAAAAAAGTTCTTCCAAATTAAAAAAGTAATCTAAATATAAAATTTGAGTTAAGTACATCAATTTTTAATTTCCCTTTTTTTCTCGATTTTTTTCTCAAACGTTACGCCATCGGTGAATGCTTTGTTCTTTTGTTATTAGTGTACTTGCCAAGCAACTTCAAAATTTATTTAAAGTAGACATTAGTTACATAGTTGCATAATGTTTCACTTTTTACAGAGATAAAAGCCAGTTTAGGCATCAGTGTGTTACAAACACATTTAAACAATTTTGGTCCAAAATAATTGTCCACAATAATTATTACAAAATACAATTGGAATGACTGACTCAATAATAGTTAATTTCATTAAAAATTATTGCTATTTATTTGTTTTTATTCCAAATACATGGTCTATTCTTCAAGACCAAACATTTTAAATGGCTTTTTAGGATACTTGGGCATATTTTATTCATCGGGTGCAAAAGATAAATAAATTATTAGTTGTTTTACATGAAATCTAAAGAGTTGGGTCTATTCATGATTTTGAGTGGAAACATTTTTGAATCAAAAGTGTTTAAATGTGTTTGCAACACTTTGCAACTATGTAACTAATTTCTATCTTAAATAAATTTTGAAGTTACTTGGCAAGTATACTAATAACAAAAGAACAAAACATTCTCCAGTGGCGTAACGTTTAAGAAAAAATCGAGAAAAAAAAGGAAAAATTAAAAGTTGATGTACTTAATTCAAATTTCATATTTAGATTACTTTTTTAATTTAGAAGAACTTTTCCTTATAAGATTTTGCTGTATCTTTACAAATTAAGGTACTTTACCCTTGACGCGATTTCGGAAATATGACATTTGCGCCCGCACTAAAAGCAGTACGGAAAATTTGAAATACTCATTTACTGTTTTAGGCCAAGCACCAACTTTTATCAAGAATAAAATTTTCTGAGAAACCAATAATAAAAAAATTTTTCGTTTTATAATACTTTTATTAACTTTCTGAGAATTTTTACCATTTTGTTCAATTTGTTCCCATATTTTCGAAAAATTATTGGGTATTCGAGGAGGTGTGAGGTACAATACCCCCCCCCCCCCCCCCACTGATAGGGCCATCGCGTGTCAGATTTTCGATTAGAGACCTCGTAGCTAAATTCCTTCGCCTTTTTTTCGCTAAAACCCGCGTTTCTCTAACTTTTTTTTATTATTTTTTTTCTTTTTTCGTTTTATACTTTTATTAACTTTCCGAACAATTTTTAAAAATTATTTCAATTTGTTCCCATTTTTTTCGAAAATTATTGGGTATTCGAGGAGGTGGGGGGTATAATTCTCCCCACCCCCCTCCGATGGGGTCATCGCTTGTCAGATTTTCGGTCCGAGGATCCGTTTCAGAGATATCGGCAAGAAAAGGTTTTTTTCTTTCAAAATCCCCCATTATGGTCAAAGGAAGCCCCCCATGAGGCGCACCTTCCATAAAAATTTCGACCCCGTAGCTCTTCCCGTTCAGCCGATATTAATTATTTTTGTTTTTTCTTCTTCCCCTCTCCTGGTCAAACGGAGGGGAGGGGTGTGGGGTACGGAGTCCAGTTTTCGTCCTGGATCCTCATTTAACACCGCCTACATGTCCTGAAAATTTACAACCCTCTAGCTATACTGAAACATGCTTAATTAATTCATTTTTTCTGACTTTACCCCATTGATTTGTATAGGAGTGGATAAGCAATAAATAGACCAAACATGACAAATTTACGAGCGCGAAATGTAAACAAAAAGATTTCTATTTGGACTTGCGCATTAGAAAATTAGTAGGAGCTAGCTGTTGCACCGTGAAGGTAACTAGGCAGGCCCGGACTTCGAAAGTGATTATTTCACCAAATATTCGGTAGAGGAGTCTTGCCGATTGTGAAATGGGCCCCAGTTAGCATAGTGAAATACAATAAGGTATAAATAAGTAATACTTATAATAATTAGACTTACTTGAAATAGGAAATCCCGGGTATTTTGCCTCTACTACTACAAAACACAACCATACACTTTGGGGATTCTATTTTGGTAGCATCGCCCATTGTTTATGTGCGTATTGTTCAATTTAAACGAAAATCAAACGCACAAACTACAAACGTGAACCACCAAACTAAAACTAATTAAGCAACTACAGACACTAGATCCAAAGAAAGTAAAAAAAAGTAAAAACTCGAATTATTAACTCAAAACGTCGCGCCGTCAAAACGAAAACAAGTCAAAGACAAAAGCCAAGTTCGATCCTGACCGACGCCTGCTGCGACGGCAAGTGTTTTAGTGCGCATGACAAAACGGTATCTTCTTTGTTTACGTTTTTCCATTTTGCGTCGATTTTGTCATGCGCAGAAACCTGTTTTTTCGCCCATAGGTTGCCACTTTTGAATAGTGCGACAGGCGGCTATTGCTTATCCACTCCTATACAAATCAATGCTTTACCCTCGCTAAAGAAGTTTCACTTCATAAAGAGGCTGCTTTCAAGTTAAGTAATTAACTAAATATGGTTCATTTGTCTAGAATTGCTATTTAAGTACTTAATGGGTGTACTGGATGTGTTGAATTTAAAAACTCTGTCCAGTTTATGCTCAACTCACCGTTGGAATTTTGGATAGAGAAAAATTTCAGGTGTCGGAATTATGTCCATTTGCAGGCCAATAAAAAACATTTTTTTTTTGGTGATGGAATGGTAGAATAATTTTTTCTTCAAACGTCAGTAAATCCGTCATTACTCGACTGTGTAGGCGGCCGTGAAGTTTCGTTTTTTCTCCGCCGGAGCTTTACTTTTCACTTTTCCGCCGGCGGAGGTAAAAGTGTTGTCATAGCAACATAGATACAATACAAACAGACAACAAAATAAGCGTCAACAACTCAAGATTTATTAAACTACAATTTATCACTCAATTTGTGACTACATTTCTAAAAATCACTAATTTAGGAACAAATTGGTTATTATTTAATCGAACTTACTCAATAACTGCTTATCAATACGGAATTAAAACGCAATCGGAGACGCAATCTTTAAAAAATAATTATTGTTGACAGTGTCCACTGACAGCTTCATGTTACAAATTCACCGACACCGGTCTAAGCAAGGCCACCTACGACCGTGGTCTAAGCCGCCTTGCGAACCCATTTATCTTTAATAATAATTAGATATTATTACTATTAAAAAGAGATGTTTTTGCATTAATTTGTTGATATTTGAAGAAAAAACAGCATATTTTATTTGGAGGAAAAGTTACTTTTCATGGCTTACTCTCTATTACCAGCCTCACTCCGTTCGGCTGTTAAACACGAGCGCGCCATGAAAAGTATTACTTTTCCTCCATATGTACTATTATTTTCTAGAAATAACTTCAGAAACGAATAAACTTCACTATTATACAAATTATCCTACATTCTATACACGATTTTTGTTTTAACATGGTGTTTTCTTTAGTTAGCTTTCAGTGTCAGAATTAGATTACACTTACCCTATATTGACTAGGTTCCAAAGAGAAATATACCTTTATTTCTTTTCTCTAAGTTGTGGTTAAGAATCAAGCAAGTTTGTCGAAAGTCTTATCAAGTCACCCCATTTTACAGTAACAAATTATTTTTATTTACAAAATTCATATAAAGAGGTATTTATTGGATTGGCGTCCATTTAGCAACCAATACCTTTGAACCTAACTTGTTACATACCTTAGTGATTAACCAAATCAAAAGCCCTCGAGAGATCATGGAATATACACATATTATTATAGGGCCTGCTATCATGCAAGGCATTTTATATTATAGCATTTAAATCGCTTAGGGCATCATTACCCTATGATTTATTTATTTTCTGTCTGTCTATTATTTCTTTGATTGTTGATTAGATAAATTTTTAAGAAAAAGTTTTTTTATTAACCCTGTGTGGATAAAACCAAAATAATAGATAATTGTTTCCTTCTTGGCTCTGCACTCAATGTTATTATTTATCTGAAAGCACATAAATATATTAAACTTTTTATTTACTGGTTGCAAAAAATAATAATAATTTAATTGTCCCCCATGCGCAAACCAATGAAATCTCCAATTGTTCCGCTAATGGCAGCCGTTCATTCGAAGTTTGTTCGGTCACGATCTTTGAGCTCGCAGTTTTATGCAGTTTTTACATGGGAATCGATGACTTGCCAAAAGATGCCCTTTTCTTCATGAAATGTATTAGTCGACAATAACAGAGACGTTTCTATTTTACGAGCTGGGGAGGGGCAGATGATTCCTAATTTTATGGCAGATTGCGGAGATAGGAAGGCTCTTGATATTGTTAGAGCTGAGATTTATTTTCTGGTAAGACTATTTAAGTTACGAATATTATTCAACTACCCTCAACTTTAAAAGGGCTATGACCAGTTAAGAGGCTTGTTACTAGTCCCTAGCCTAGTTAAGTGTCGCTATGCAATGGTAAATATATTATGAACCAAAAAGACGAAAAAGGTATCCCAATGCTTCTCAATTTATATGCTTATCGTTCTAGTAAATGGCCGTGTGTAGCATAAATAATTGTCTGCAGACTTAATTTACGACATTTTTCACTTTGACCTTAGGTATGTTAAATCGATTAAAGCATTCTATACTTTCTTTCTGGATATAATCGCCTTAAACCACTTCATAATTATTGTATAAAATTGATTATAAGTCATTAATAAGACATGACACATGCAGTGGTGCAATAAAGCACAAAAATGGCCAATTTTCAGAAATAAAGCCAATGCATGTCAATTTTGATTGGTGTTTTCTTTATTTATTTATTTATTTAATCATAAAATGTACACAACAGAACAGAGTTTCAAATGATACAATACTAGGCTAAGACTAAATATCTACGCCAGGTCGATAACATAAATACAATAATGTATAAAACATACTAGACACATAAAAAATAATAACAATATGAACAGCATAATTTACCAAATATAACAGGCTCAGGGATAACCTCGGACAACAACAGTATCGAGAAGATAATGGACTGCAATTATAGTCAAAATGTACAGGTAAATACTTATTATACCAAGCCATAAATCTGGTTATTATTTCGCTTCTGCCAATGTCTGTTCGGCTAAAATTTAAGATAGAGGAAATGGTCCGAATATGGACCACGCACTTAATATGCAGACCAAGCCAAGTGGCGCCATCTGCCATATCAAGCATACATTTACATTTAGACATTGTCAAAACCTACTTTACCGGCTCCCGGCGTCATCCTACATGTTGTTATTAAGCGATTGTGATTGATGTGCTTTGGTCGTTCCTATAACTTTTTGACGTAAGCTTAAATAGCGTATTTTTCATATTTCTTAATATTATTTCGTGTCTGCTTCTGTTGTTTGTAATAGAGGGAATGTTTAGCATTGCATTTTAGCATTCAAATTCATTCTAAAAATGACAGGTTTTTCCTAACCTATAATTTTATAGCGAGTTGCATTGTATGCAGTATGGTCCCCCTAAGTGCGTTAGATATGGAACAAGCTATAGATGCAGTCAATAATGGACAAATGGGCCTGAAGACTGCATCAAAAACGTTTCATGTGCCAAGAAGCACATTGCAAAGGGTGGCAAGGAGAGCCAAAGCTAGTGACCTTCCTAGTAGCAACATCGTCAGTACTAAACTAGGCCAGGAAACAGTTCTTGGAAATGATGCAGAAAAGGAATTACTCAACTATATTCTCAAAATGGAGGCACAGTTTTATGGTTTAACAAAAAGATACCTATGCAGAATGGCTTACACAATGTCAGTTACGAATAATATAAAGCATCCCTTTAAAAATGAAATTGCCGGTCGCAGTTGGTTAGATGCTTTTTTAAATCGACATAGGGAGCAATTGTCTATGCGTAGACCAACTGGTACCTCATTCGCACGTGCGCTAGGATTTAACAAGGCGAATGTCACCGAATTTTTTAACCACCTTGAGGTACTGTATGAAAAACACAACTTTGAACCTCACACCATGTTCAACGTAGACGAAACTGGTCTTTCTGTTGTTCCAAGTAGATTGCCTAAAGTTATTGCAAGGAAAGGAAAACGCCAGGTGGTCTCGATAACATCGGCTGAGCGAGGTTCATTAGTTACTGTAGTGGCAACAATGAGTGCAGAAAGACAATTTGTTCCTCCAATGCTTGTCTCTCCGAGGAAAAACAGAAACGACCAGCTTATGCATGGTGCACCACCCGGATCTATCTACGCAGTTCGCCCAAGTGGCTGGATTCAGCAAAACCTATTTACCGTGTGGTTCAACCACTTCATTCAATTTGTGAAGCCAACTGAAGGGTTTCCAGTGCTGCTCGTATTAGTTGGACATTACAGTCATACTAGAAATTAAGACATAATAAAATTAGCAAGAGAAAACCATTTCTGTATCATATCCATTTCCCCACACTCGACCCATAAACTTCAGCCCCTTGACAAGACTTTTAACGGGCCACTTAAATCCTACTACAGTGAAAAAATCAGGACTTGGTTAAGAATAAACAACAGAGCCCTAACACAGTTTGATCTGGCTGAATTGCTTGGCAATGCTCTGTTGAAATGCCAGACAACGGAGATAGCTGTAAATGAATTCAGAGTGACGGGAATCTGTCCATTGAATAAATATGTTTTCACGGATGCTGATTATATTGCTGAAAAAATTAATCCGAAAAATCATGTAGTTCAGGCTCAGAAACTCAGCTGTAAGAACCGCGATCTCATTCAACCATTACTGCTGTTGGTTCAGACCTCACACAAAAGAATTAAAAAAATCTGGCTATCCGACCATGTTGCTCAAAAAATTCTGGATTCCCAAACCGACTATTCCAAATATCTGGATCTCCAACCAGGTTGTTCAAAAGATCTGGATCCCCAACCAGGTTGTTCAAAAAACATAGATACTGAACCAAGAAAGGGAGAAGAGTCGGAGACTCCAGCAATGATGAAATCAAGGCGAGTGGAACAGATGACGGATCAAGAACCATAGTCAGTCCATTTGATATTTCGCCTGTTCCACTGGTTAGGAAGCGAGCGAATACAAGGGGACGAAAGCCTTCCAAATCACAACTTATAAGTTCGTCCCCTTATAAAACAGAGCTAGAAATATCAATTGAAAACTTAAACAAGAACAAAAAAAGGAAAGGGAAGGAGAAAACTAGTTCCAGTAGAATCGAGTGAAAGTCGTAAGAAGACCACGACAAGATCTAGAGTTGAAAACAAAGAATCAAGCTCGGAAGAGGATGGAGAAGAGGAATTTGCAGCTGCAGATGATAATCTTGACATGGACCAAATTGGTCAGTTCGTCCCTGAAAACAACGACTCAAAATGTTTATTTTGTGATGAACCCTTTTCTCAAGACACTAGGGGAGAACTTTGGCTCCAGTGTCTTATGTGTCTTTTATGAGCTCATGAACAGTGCTCCGGGGCTGAGAAGGATGCGTACGTGTGCGATTTTTGCCAGTAGTTTTGTAACACCTTTTTTTGCCAATAGGATTATTTTTCATTTATTTTTTTGGTATTTAGCAATTTGTCGTTATAATAATATAAAAATCTTGAGGGGCCCATATTTCATACCCTCTAGCCAGATGTCAGAAATGTGCACTATTTTATTTTATTTGTTGTTATAAATACATAATACGGCTTTGAGAAAAATAACGTTGGGGTTTATTTACTAGGTCTTTACAACGTACATTAACCTTTTTACATATTATCAAAATGAAAAAAAAAAGTTATTTAATATCTGCAATTGTCTCGTGGTCCGAGATGACACTCTGAAATTCAACAGCGACACCAAGTCAGGACAGTGGATCAGATTCACCAGAGTCTATGTCCGAAGGAGAGTGTCAGAGTGACCCTGTGACTTTGCAGTGTCTGAAAGGAAACCACACGTAAGCGCTCCTCTTATGAGAGTGTTGATTTGTCAACATTAAGCTTGAAGAGTAAAAAATTTACGAACTTCCTCTGTATCCTTTCGATTCTCGCAATATGAGTTGTATAAAATGGTGACCATACTGCGCAGCAGCAATCAAGATGGCTTCTAGCTAACGAAAGGTACAAAGTCTTTTCTAAAGTCAGAACACTGCCTCATGATGAATCAAATCCATAAATGCCTTAGAAATGACCCAATCGATGCGACACACAAAGCTCAGCCCATCATCAAATAAAACACCAAGATCATTAACAGTCGTGACTCGCTAAAGCTTGCAGCCCTCGATGGAATAGGAATTCAAGATGGGATAATTTTTCCTATTGAATGATATGACTTTACACTTCAAAGTGTTTAGTTCCATTCTATTTGTCCTACATTATGAGGTCAAACATTCGATATCAATCTGCAATAAGTTGCAGTCGCTAGTGCTGAATATAATGCGATATATTCGTAGGTCGTCCGCAAAAAACAAGAATTGGCAATGCTTAAAACTCTCACCCAATGATGAAGAGCAAAAATAAGACAGGTCCCAGATGGGAACCCTGTGGTACGCCAGAGAAGACACGGATTTCTTCCGACACCGCTCTGCCAATCCTAACGACCTGGGTTCGGTCTTCGAGATAAGTCCTAAACCAACCCAATAAGGAACCATAAATGCCATACATTTCCAATTTATTTATCATGATGCGGTGGCGTCTGACCCAGAGTGGGCGGCTGCAGACAGCGCCTGTTTTCCAGGTAGGAGCGGCTGAACACACAACTCGCCAACCCGCAACTGTAGGATGCGTGGCGTTTTAACTCCTACATCCATTCATATGATGTTATGCTACAAAATATGAAATGGCCCCGAGTCTCCGGCGGTCTGAAAATCTCCGACCAAGACAGCGGTAGGATGCAGACTCAGACCAGTGGTACGAAGAATCCCCGGGTATTAAAAGGCTGTCAAAGGAATGCGAAATTAGCTATCGGAACGGTAAACGTACAAACACTCATGAAAGAAGAAGATATGCTACAATTGGAACAAGAATTAGACAAAATTACATGGGACATTGTTGGTCTATGTGAAACAAGGAGAAGGGGAGAAAAATGTTCTGTACTGACATCGGGACATACTCTATACTATTTTGGCGGGTTGCTGTCGTATGATGCTGACAACAATCGCCTTTTTCTATCACTGGAGGGTGAGCGTAAATAAAACTACCGTGACTACGTGCGAACAGAAAACAAACTATATTTTTGTCGTTATACTTAAATCTAATAGAATTACACTTGGATGTTTTTAGAAATGAATGCTCGACTGAGAGAGCGGACTCAAAAGATATGCTTGTATGCTCTGTCTAGATGAACTGATTCTCCCAGTAGAATCATGTCCCTTCGTCGGCTCATTTTTCCCTCTCTTCATCCGGATCTCTTTACCGTTTTGTTCGAGGTACCTTCGGAGCTACCTATACTTGGGTTTTTCCTGATTGGATTTTATGATGGAAAAGTTTGAATATATTTTACCTTTACAAGGGTCGATGTTTATGAGCTTCCGGCTAGCCGATATGAAATTAATATTTTACAAGGAGGGTTTTCTAGGGCTAATGCATATTTACAATGTCGACGTTATTGAGGGAAAAACCTAAAAATCTAATATAATAAAAACTACCTAAGGCGAAATCTATACAGTGTGATATGTACAAAAATGGTGCATACAGACTAATTTCTAATGTTATATACAAGGCAAGTGTGGGAGACGTAAAGCCGCCACAGCACCCCCCTGCCAGTGATTTAGAAACACGAAAACCCAGCCTGGAAACGCTCGGGAAAGCGGACATGTCCGCCGGATCTGGTTTGCCGCTGCGGTAGGTGGCGAATCGTCTCTGCAGGAGCATGGATTCCTGCCGCTGGCTGGTTTGCGTCTCCTGCCTGTTGTGGCTGCGGTTGTGGAGCTGCAGCTTCTCGGACTGGTGGTGGCTGCAAGTCGTAACTGTCGTCTATGTCCTGGGGGATTGGTACGTCGACCGGGTCCTTGTCCAGGATATAGGCTGGCTTGAGTCGGTCGATGGTGACGGTGACCTCGCGTCCTCTCACGTCCATGACGAACGTCTTTTCGTCTCGGCTTATCACGGGAAATGGACCATCATAGCGTTGTTGTAGTGGCTTCTTCTGGGCGTCGTGGCGGACAAAGAGATGGGTGGCAGTGTTAAGGTCCCTAAAAATGAAAATGTTCCTCCTGCGGTCATGGTTACTACCATTGGTGGGCCGGAGCTCGCTGAAGCGTTGCCGAAGCTCCTTGATGAAAGTAGAGGAACCATCATCCATAGCGTCTGGTGATCGGGACGTCAGGAATTCGCCAGGTAGGCGGATGAGTTGTCCGTACACCATCTCTGCCGCGGTTGCATCGAAATCTTCCTTCCAGGCCATTCGAACGCCTAGCATGACCGTCGGTAGGCTCTCGGTCCAACGAGTCTGGTGGCATCTTAAAGCTGCTTTCAGTTGGCAGTAAAATCTCTCGACCATTCCATTGGCTGCAGGATGGTAGGCTGTGGTGCGGATGTGGGTGGTTCCTATCAAGTTGGTGAGGTGCCTGAATAGATGTGACTCGAACTGGCGGCCTTGGTCGGTGGTGACTCGCAATGGAACGCCAAACCTGGATATCCAAACCTCATAGAATGCCCGTGCGATGGTGATTGCTTCCTGGTCTTGCAATGGTACTGCTTCCGGCCACCTGGAAAATCTGTCTATCATGGTGAGACAGTACCGGTATCCCTCACATAGCGGCATCACCACTATGTCTAGGTGGACGTGGTCAAAGCGGCTAGACGGCGGTGCATATGTTCCGACGGGGCTTTTTACGTGACGCGTGATCTTGGAACGCTGGCATTCCGGACAGGTTTGCGTCCACTTCCTGCAGTCCTTCTTGATGGAGGGCCACACGTACCGTTGCGTTACCAGCTTGACTGAGGCTTTTACGCCAGGATGGCTTAGGCGATGTACGCTATCGAACGCTGTTCTCTTGAAGGGTGTCGTGATGAAGGGTCTAGCGGTAGGTGTCGAAACGTCACACCAGAGGGTGCAGGTGCTGCCAGGAACTGCAATCTGTTTCAGGTTTAGTCCTGTTGAACGGTCCTGTCGTAGTCTGGCCAACTCTCCGTCGGTGCGCTGCGATGTTGCTAGGGCCTCATAGTTGATTGACTGATGACATGATCCACTAATATCCTTATTGTCTTGCGACTTCTCTTAAGTAGATCTGCCGTGAATTTTGGGGAGCTGTGTTTTATGAACTGTTTGGCCTGTAGTTGCCTGGGTATTTGTAACCACCAGTTTAGAGATTGTTTACCTATCCAGCTTATAACTGCTGTTTTGAAGACTTATCCTGCTATCCCGCAGTAGGGCTCAGGTCCCAACGTAACCTTACTTGCGCTCTGTTTCACAAATTTGTTGGCTTCTTCGTTGCCTTGATAGCCTTCATGTCCCGGAACCCACGCAATGATGAGCTTATTATTACGACCGATCTCTTCAAGGGCACTTATGCAGTCTTTAATTAGTCTAGATGTGACCTTGTGTGCACTAACAGCTGTTAAGGCAGCCTGACTGTCAGAGTATATGACTACCCTACTTTTTCTAATGTTCAATTTCTCTATCTACATGGCGCAGTGTTGAATTGCCGCGACCCCTGTTCGGAACACTGTGGCTTGACTGCCCATGTTTTGGAGATATTTGACCTTGGTCCGTTGGTTCCGTCTTCCACCCCTTTACTGGTCTTAGAGCCGTCGTTGTACCATGCTTGGTCTGCTTTTATAGGAGGCCATCCTGCCATTCTTCTCTGCCTATAATTGCTACTGAGAAGGGTCGATCAAACCCAAAGGAGGGGGTTGTTTCGCCTAATGGCATTTCGAAGATATACTTGATCTCATCGCTGTCTTGTTGCCTTGTTTGAGCCGGTATTGTACCATTCTTACGTTCCCCTCTATGAGGTTGTGTAATAGAGGTAGATTTATTAGCAGAACTTCATGTGCTACAGTTGGGGTTGTTCTCATCGCCCCCTAGACACACAGATATGCCAACCTTTGTACGCCTAGTTGCCTGATTGCACATGTTTGAGTGGTCTTTATGCCTCAGGCTATAGAGCCATAGGTTAGGATGGACGTTACCACCATTTTGTACAACCAGAGATTCAATTCGGGGCTTAGCCCCAGCTTCTCTCGCTTGCATCTGTCCAGTGCAATTCCTGCTTTCTGAGCGACCTCGCGGTCCCCAAGTTAAACCTTAGTCAAAAGTGACACCCATATGTTTGACTTCCTTGGACAAGGGAATTATTATCCCGCTGAGCTTTGGATTTTTCAGGTCCTTTAATGATCTTTTCTTTGTGAATGGGACTATTTTGATTTTCAGCGGATTAACTGACAGATGTTCCTCTTCACACCATTTGCTTACTATGTTCAAGCCTTTTGTGCTTTTGTTGAAACATAGCCCATGTTCCTTGTCCTGACTACTATGACTAAGTCATCTGCGTAGCTTAGGCAGAAATATCGTTAATTTTCCATCTTGTCTAGTAGACTCAGAATGGCCCACAGCAGTTGTGATAGGACCCCTCCTTGGGAGCAGCCTCGCCTTTGGCATTTGGTCAAGTAGTGTCCTGGCTGTTGTAAGTTCGTTGTTTTCCGCGACCGTATTTTTTGGAGATTCGTGAATTTTGGTAAGCCTTGAAGAAATTAGTGGATTTTGCAAGTTAAGCAAATAAATCTTAAAATCACCATTTCCAGTTGGATAAAGGCAAGAGAAAATATTGTCAAAATCGGGCTTTTAAAGTTTAGCAATGGTGGTCTACAAAAAAGATAAAAGCAGAATTTTTCCTTGCTATTTTAGTCCTGAATATGCTCATTTACGTTAAATTTGAGTGTAATGATTTCAACCCTATGAACATCCTTCACATATGCAACCACACCTCCTCTCCTTCCCACTCGATCCTGTCTAAACAATTGATAATTGGGAATTTCACAAAGCCCAGACCTATCACCATCAGAAAGCCATGTCTCACGACAAGTTTTTAACATAAAAATCTATCATAGATCCACATTATATTATTATTTCAAAGAAAGCTTTTAATTTATTTTGATAGTCGAGTCTATTGAAGTTGTCCGCCAAAAAATAGACATCAATAATACATGAAGATAATTATTGTCATGTTCGACGATTAATAACATTGTTAAAAATGACGAGAATATTTTTTTCAGTATATAATATGAGACGTCATGTTCAACTACGATTGCTCCATTTATGAAATCCTCCCGCCCCCAAACAAAAACCCTTTATATATTTTGACTGCCGAATTTTAACCGATGCTTTTTATTTTTTCTACACCCTTTGCGATATCAAGCCTTTTAACCTCTTTTTTGTGTGGTTAATGGTTATATCAAAAATGCCAGACAGTATTCTCTTATATTTCTAATAGTGATGATTGATGGTTTTTCTGAACTGACTCAGGTCGTTAACATTAAGCCTTAGATTCGAAACATATTTATAAGTACATACTATTTGCAACTGCTTGCTTCCGTAATATCCAAGAATAATTTTATGTTCTTTCTGGATTGTTTATTAAAATTATTTACTAATTATCGGCAAATTTTGCTTTGTCTGATTGTTTATGCTATTATTATAACTAGGAGAATAAAATATGGAAGGAATGATAACATGGCTAAGGGAAATATATCTGACGAGGCGAGGGCCAGAAATATTTCCCTTTGCAAAATTTTGATATTCTGTGGAAACTAAGCATTCAAAAACTATTTGAAATATTTGCTTCTTTTGCCTATTTTGTTAGATAAGTACCAATAGAAATATAATTATTAAGTGTCTACACCTATGATAAATGTCTTCAAAATTGTCTTGACAAAATGGCGACTGGAACTTCTTTCGGCATAAATGAACATTTTGGAACAGCAACGCCGACCTTGGAGCGGACAAACCAGACCTCTATTTCCCAAATTTCTGGGTGGCATTTTGACTGGAATTTGTAAATTAATTTATCGAGGGGCAAATCGCAGCTGGAATTTTTCGTACACGCCAAGTGGTATTTTTGTTGATTGTTTTGAAATTATTGGCATTTTTGTGAATTTTTGATTTTTTTGTGGAACTTTTTGGCATTTTTGTATATATTTTTAGCATCTTCGAGGAATTTTCTGTGGACTTTTGTAAGCAGATACATATTGGAATTTATACCAATATTTTGCACCTTGATTCAGTGTGAATGGTACATCACACATCACAAGTTCTGGCGAACACGTTGTTTCTTCTGCTTTCTTGGAAAGATGAAAACATCTTTGAGGTCGCTAGTAATAGAATTCAATTATTTGATTATTGAATTCTTTTATGCTGAAGATAATCACCGTTGAAAATGTAGAGGTTAGTGATCTATCAAAATGGAATAAATCCCCGACTATTAAATAGAGTGGGCCAAAACCTAGTATGATCAAATTCTTCATCTAATTGAAATACCTTGATCAGTTTAATAAAGTTATAGGGATTGATTTCAAAGCAAGTATAACAGTTTAAAAATATACAATTCTCTGTTAGTTTATGAGTTTTTTAAAAGAAGTGGCGTACCATAACTTACATAACCTGAATTTCAAATCCTGATCTTGCGAAATTAGGACATCAATTAAAAAATCCGTAACTTTTAAAAAGGTTATTGTACCAGCTAATTCAGGAATATTATTGCTCAGAGCTCCTCTAACTCGTGCGTGACAGATCTTCCGCGCGCTTTTATACTTCATTTTGTCTTCTGATCAGATGTCGCTCCGTGTTACCAAACGCTTGCTTTTGTTCACCTTGCGAATGAGTAAGTTAAGGTTTTTATAGCTTGCAACATAATTTCCCAAAACTAATACGGTATTGCGTTTTAGAAGTCTTATGCGTAATTTCGTCAAGATGTGAATAATATCTTGTAAGACACAATCTGTGAAATTCTGAATTTAAATTTAACTATTTTTGAGAATTGTCCAAAATGTCAATTTTGAAATGCCAATATTTTAAAATCAATTAAATTTACACCAAAAGTGTGCAACATGATGAAATTCAGAATTTCACAGAGATTCTTTTTCTTTTTCTTATTTCGCCGTCTCCTTACGAAGGATGGCGATCCAAATTGCCAGTGTGGTCTTGGAAACAGCTGCTCGGAAAATCTCTGCGGATGTGCGCTCAAACCACATGGGGATGTAATTCAACCATGAGTTCTGGCGACTTCCGATAGATCTTCTTCCCTGAATCTTCCCTTCGATGATGAGTTTCAGGATTTCGTATCTGCTGCGCCTCATAATATGTCCATGATACTGTTTTCCTTTTTTTTATCGTTTGTAGCAGTTCCTTTCCTTTGTTCATACGTCTTAGAACTTCTATATCTTCTGTGTCCAACAAATTCTGAGCATGCTTCTCTGTTATGGGATCAAGGGGTCAAGCTCTCACTGCCGTATAGAAGGACAAGGAACACATAGCAACGGAGCATGCGTGTCCTGAGCTCCAAGCTCAATTCCAATCTAGTAAAGAGCTTCTTCATACTAGCGAAGACCTTCCTCGCCTGTTCTATTTTGGATCCGATTTCACTTTTAGGGTCGCAGTCCTAATCTATCGAGGTGCCCATCAAACGAGGAGACCTGCTCTACATCTTGCCTTTTATAGTCAAGGATATATTTTTATGTGTTTTGGTGAAGACTATGGTCTTGGTTTTGGATATATTCATGAAAAGACCATATCGTTCGCTTTGTTTGACTATTTTATGGATCATTCTCTGTAATTCACTTCACACGGATTGTGGCCGATTGTTTCTAATATAGGTCACTAATCACACGAATGTCCCTATGAACTATACCTGTAAATGTCAAGATCTGTATTAGTTTTTCGTGTTTAACGCAGTCAAATGCCTTGCGATAGTCTATAAACATGCGTACACGTCAACATTCATATCTCGACATCTTTGTGTTAGGACTTTCAGAGAGAAGAGGGCTTCCCGTGTGTCAACCCCATTCCGGAATCCAAACTGGGTTTTGTTAACTTGGGTCTCGCATTTGCGGTAAATTCTTGTGTGGATTACTCTTAAGAAGGCCTTTAGAACATGTGACATGAGACTCATCAGGCGGTAGTCGTCACAGTTCGAGGAGCCAGCCTTTTTGAGCAGAGTGATGAACGTAGATCTTGGCCAGCTAAGTGGTATCCTGCCACTGGTATATATGCTGGTATAACAGTGATGTAAGAAGATCAAGACTTGATTCATCGTTTTCTACCATAATCTTCAGAGTTTCAGCATATATGTCATCTGGACCAGTTGCTTTTCCGTTTTTTTTTGTAGTTTGATAGCATAAGTAACTTCACTCTTTATAATTTCAGGTCCGATTTCATCAGCATTGAGTTCTCTGTATTTATCTCGGTTCTGTTCCTTGTGCTTCCTTCTTTCATCCATCAAGGACAGTATTTCCTGCATCATCCACTTTTGCTTTTTAATGTTTTCTATGAACCGTATCTGTTGCTCTTGGATATTGTTAATTGTTCTCTCTATTACGCTCCAGGTTGCCTCCGTCTCTTCTATCTTAATGTATTTCATTTCTCTTTCTAGTGAGCTTCTTCATTGCTCTTTTATATTAGGATCGCCCAGTCTTCGGATGTCTATGACTTCTGTGTTTGTTTGTCTCTTTGCTTTTTTAAAGCGGTGTAGTTCAAATTCCATAACAACTGGATTATGATCAGATGCCACGTCCGCTCCTGGATATGTCTTAACTGCCTTCACATATCTTTGGAATTGTTTATTCAGTAGTATGAAATCAATTTGATTTCTCACTATATTTTCCGTGGTGTTTGCAGGAGAGGTCCATGTATATAGTCGTCGTGGATGGAGTTTGAAAAATGTTTGGTAATTACTAAGTCCTGCTCTGAGCAGGATTGGACAAGTCTGTCGCCTCTTGTGTTTCTATTCCCCAGTCCGTATTTACCGCCTATATCAGCCTCCTGGCCAGCTCCGATCATTGGGTTCAGATCTCCCATGACCACTGTTATTTCATCTTTCTTTGTTGTCCGCATCAGTTCTTCAATATCGTTATAAAAGAGTTCAACGTCATCATCAGGTTTGTCTCCCGTATAAGGGCATATATTTGAATTCTGTTCAATATCCTATGCAAGGTTTGTATTTTTATAAGCGTGGCTCGGTCGTTGAGGGGGACAAAATCTAAGACCGATCCAGCCACTGCTGACGACACCAGAATTCCAACTCCGTATCTGTGCTCTCTGTTTGTTCCTTCAGAATACTAAAGATATCCATGGTCTGTTTTATGGGTGCCGGATCTCGGCCATTGCATCGTACCTCACTAAGTCCTAGGATACTGATATTCATCCTGCGCATTTCCAATTCTACTTTCGATAGTTTTCCGGGAATAAATAACACAGAGATTGACAAAACTGTAATAGAATACAGTATGCTGCTTTTAAAATATCAAAGCTGCTACTACTTTTTAGTAGAAGTACACACACTGCATCGTTGAAAATTTTTTAGATCGATAAAGTATATCGAGTTAGGTTTTTAATCAAATTTTGAAAACGATTCTAGATCGGTTCGCCTGACGTGCGTACCAGGTCAAGAAATGAATTGATGGAAGTAAATATGACAGAGAAAATTTCATTCATCCGTCAAAATTGACATTTTAATAATAAAATACCTGCTAGTCATTGTTGTGTTTAGCCAATCATATCAAAATTACGCGATAATACTAGTGCAAATTATCGATAGTCCGCACATGTGCAGCATTATTAGGCATAAAAAAATTAACTTGGAAATATCAAGTTCAATCTTAAAAAGGCACACAAAATTCATACGAGTGAAATTTTATTTTCGAAAAATAGTACACACATAATTTTTATTGTTTTTAATTTTAAGAACAAATAGATATTAAATTAAAAATCATTTCTTTTTATTAAAACTACTTATTAAAGTTGTGACAATGAAAAATACAATTATTAAAATTAATTACAGCAACCGATGAACATTGAAAGGAAACAACGCTACTTGAGACTGAAGTTGAAACTGAAGAAACATTGAACTCATTCTAATTCCTATTTTCTCTCATTTTCTTTATCAACTCTTCGTGAAAGTCCTTGTCCACTTGTAAGTAAGGTTTTATTGATTTTACATTGCCTGACGCGTAATTTTTGTTAACTGATTTTCATTTACTCCGGTTTTTGCTAACTGCGTTACGGTACTGGCCCGATGAGAATGATTAGTAAATTTAAATTCTGTGATGTCCAGGCCAATTTTTTTAGCTGAAATGCTTGTCCACTTTGAGAGTTCCTTCCTACCAACCGGACAGTTTTTGTACCATATGCCATTTTTTGGCAATATAGGTTACTAGTGAGAAGAAGACGGTTTGTCTTTATATTGTAATATAATAATATATCTGTAAGAAAAACAGTATTTTTTATTGAAAAGTTTTGGGAAAACGTTAGAAAGATTTGGTTTACCTGACAGGACAGATATCTTCATTAGCAGTGTTCCTCATAAGCCATTTGCTGTTCGTTAAACTGCGATTCTCCCCTTGACATGTTTTCGAAAATATAGGGTTGTATTCAATCTTATTTGTTAGTGATCCATCGTGATGCTTTTCCTCTTCATAAAATTTACAGTTACATGCTTCACCTCCTCAAAAAGCCAATTCGTATGACTATTTCACTAGAGTCTATTACACCGGCAATAAAATCAGTAGTCAGGTGACAATACAAGTACCTACCTTACTGGTGGTCGGCAAAACTAAGCAACATGGTATTTCAGCGACAATTTTTTGACATTTAAATAAAAAGTCATTTCAAACTGACATTTTTTCATTAACACGAGTTTTTATGTGAAAAAATTAGTTTCTCCAAATAGAAGAAGCAGTTCGTAAAACAACACCCCAAAATAGAGTGAGATTAAAGAAGTCAGCGTGGAAACAATTTTCTCAATTTCTGCTGGAAAGAAAATATAAATTAGAAAGATAGTTTGCCTGAAGATTTATCAAAAATTCTGATAGATTACGGATACAACATGAAGAAAAAAAAAGGTGAAGATTATAAAGAATCAAGTATAAAGTCTTTATGGAATACAACTGCCCAAATGGTTCAAGATAAATATTATAAGGAATTTGATAGAAAAATTGATCCCTTTCAAGACATTATATTCAAATCAGCTCGCTTGGCCAGAGATGTGAAACGTCGGCAACTGCAAGCAGCACCAGAAAATGGGAAGGTAAGTTCAAAAGCATTCATATTGGAACAACTTTTGAAAAATGGCGGAATCCTACGAAGAGAACAATCCAGACGGGTTACAGAAGATTTTTTTTTCACATTGGCTCCTTTGAACTTGATGGCGCGGTAAGGAAGCTGCAAATTGCGAAATGCATTATTTTCAAAAGGAACTTGGCCTTAAAGGTGATTTCTCTGGGCAAGTGGAATATAATCCAATATTCTCGAAGGCTTCACAAGGAGGTTCAAAAGCACTAACACATAATAAATGGCTGGTAAAAAACAAGACTAACGAACGTGTATGTCCAGTCCGTCTATATTTAAAGCTTATGGAAAAAATGGCAACCAATCCCAGCCAAACAACAGAGAGGCTATTTTTGACTTTCAATCCCAATTGCGAAGAAGGAGTATGGTACAAAAACATGAATTTGGAAATTAACAGTATATCAAAATGGACAAACCTATCTGCGAAAAAATGGGTCTGGACACTAAACAGTGTAAGATTACAAACTATTCACAACGATCGTCTGCAATCTCCACATAAGAAGTTGGTGACCATGGATCAAACATGGAAACATTTCTTCTGATGTCCAATTGGTATAGTTTCGTCATAAAGTGTCAATATTTTCAAAAATTCCACTTGACTGAATGCTGACGAACTGGTTTTTCTTTTTTCTGGCTCAATCTGCAATTTCCGTTGAACAGCGTCCCTGGATCTCTTGCAAACTTGAAACTTATATCTGCAAATGAACGCCTAATTTTTTCTTGAACTAGTTTGCAACCACATTCCACATAGTCTGTATAACACTTTCTTTACAGTATGCCTCAACATTTTTGCGCATATTACTTGTTCAATCTTTGAAAATGCCAGCCAGATTTTCTATGGATGTTTTTTCTTCCAATGCGTAACCTCTCTGGAAGCAGAACTCTTCCAATAATTGTTTCTGTATAGACTTTTTTGATTTTTTTATTTTTCGGTGTAAGTTCTTTTATATCTCTCTCAATTTCCATCGCAGAAGGGTTCCGGAATCGCGGCATTCTCGTTTAAAACTCAAATTTAAAACTATGACAGTATGACAGTAAGTGACAATGGCATGCATTTTAATTATATACAACAAGTAATAATATTGATTCATGAAATTTTCTGATAAAATATAATCCTTGCAATAAAAATTACCTATAATTTTCGCCATATCTTCATTCATGTAAGTGACACTAAAAAAACCACTCGTGCACTCGTGCTATGTTCAACTTAACTTGCATTCATGCATATTTAACGAAAATTATCGGTAATTTCCATCGCACTTGTTATATTACTACTGATTATTAATGAAGCGTTAGAAGAAGCTTATCTAGATGTTTCAAGCTTGGGTATGTTATTCAAAAGGGAAGATGGCTTTAAACTTGAGTTAGCACCGATAGATTGAAAGGATTTCAACTAAATCATACTTCACAAGAAAACGTAAAGAAAAAAATCGACGGGTTGAATGTGGATCTCGATAAGGATAACATGAGAAATCATATTAAAAACTGCAAAACGTGAACGACATACGAGAAGATAATTTTCATGAGAGAGAGGAAAAAATACCTTTTTCTACTACCGTGCGTAAAATACTAACTTTACGTACTCTCTAAGATTCGTAAAATATACCCTTTTATGCAGTGCGTAAAATAAATTACTTACACTAGTGTGTAAAGTAAATCGGACGTGTTGCGTAAAGTAATTTAATAATGCTATTATTTTCTCATATTTTCCTGTAGTGGAAAATATTTTGTGTGCTACTCATGTGTAGAGTACTCTTTTTTTAGTAATGGGGTTGTCGCATTCGCCTACGGCTCATGCGACAATATTCCTATTCATAATTTCACTTTACTTTACACACTTGTTACATGAATAAGTATTATGTTTGATTAGTACAAAAAAAAACGAAAATGAAGGTTGTGATGTTGAGGTGGTAGCAATAAATTGTGAAGATACGGCTAAAGTAACATTTATGGCCAATAAAAAAATATGGGTCTTACATAAAATTTGACCAGGTTATAGGGATACTAGAACCACACCACCACCACAGGTAGTGCGAGTAGGACAATGAGTGCGATATGTGTTTTGAGTTCGAAGGTGTTTGAAAAATTAAACTTTTTGGTTTTTATTCATTTATGTTCAATTTCTTGTGAAATATGATTTAAAATTTAAATAAAGCTATATTTTTCAGTTTTCTTCATTTATGTTCAATTTCTTGTAAAGCTTATTTTTGTTCAGTTTCAGAAAGATATAAGATTAAAATATTTTTTTATTATTTCTACCTATGTTATAACATAAAAATTACAACAATTTTCATAAAAATGGCAAAAACATAGAATTTATTTATTTTTTTATTTTTGGAACTAGTTGGAATTTTTTCTTCAAAATTGGCCAGTGATTTTCCCCTTTCGTAATTTATGTATGAGATAAAATGCATGTTTAGTATTAACATTTTATGTTATATTTTATTTATTTTAAATACCGCTGCCAATGGAATCAACACTTCCACATCCCGCCAAGGCGGTGTAATATATAGGTAATTTTGTGAAATGATGCCACATGAAAAAAGGAGCAGAATTGTTTTTTTTTTTACCTGGAGAGCCCAATAAAATACATAAAACTTCATTTTTAAAATTTGACACCATTGTGATAAAAAAATCGAATATCACTACGCCAAGCATTTTTAGTTTTTTACCCCTCTCCATAAAAAATGTGTTGCAAAATAAAATCTACACCGTCAATTAGAGTAACTTTATGACATCGATTTATCTTATGGATAGGGTAAAGTACCTAATTATTGGCACATTTAGAAACCAGCCCCAGTACTGTTTGCCTAATGAAAGAACCTGGACGGAAAGAATGCGGGCAAAAAATGTCCTCGCATATTTAGATGCTGCCACATTTTTTTCCCAATAATCCTAATTTATTTTCTGTCTAGTTTCCTATAGTGAATTAAATATTTATATTTCCTACTTGAATACTTAATTTTGTTATTTTCCTTAATACTAGTGTCTTCTATTATTTACTATTTTATTTACACAGGGAAACACGGAATATGGAATAAGTATACTATAATATTTATAATGTTTATATTTCATTCGCCTTCAAGCTATTTAAAATACGCGACAATAGGCAACAGTGCGACGTTTACTTGATTTTTAGCTGGGAGGCAGTTTTGTGATTGGCCGCAGGATATATTTAATACACTTTGACCCTAGACCAACACCGAATTTTTTTTTACATATTTTAAAATTTCGGCAACGAGTTGCTTTAGCCATTGGCGTGGAAATTGCCGATGCCGAACTGTGTGGTTATTTATATTATTTGCTTTGTAGGGTCTGGTGATATATAGGTTTTGTCGATTTTGCAAATTCTCTTTTTTCACTAGAAAGGGGGTGTCCTATATAGTATTTTAAGCCAAAAAAGTCGGAAGATCCGCTACATTTGAATCGAAAAAATACCCTCAAAGTTCGAGTTTTGACACAAATTTTCAGCACCACTTCACAAAAGCCCTAGAAATATAGACAAAACACATCTGAAAATCAATTGTCGGGTGAAAATATTAACTAGGATACATTTGCGTCGAACGAGAGACCTCCGTTTTGTTCCGGTCCTAATTTAAAGCGACTCATAGCCATAGCCCCATTAAACAAAATTAAATTTTACTTGTAAATATCCATCCTCCTTTTTACTGTCAACTGTCACAATAGTCAAAACAAAGATTTTTAAAAAGGCACACTGTTGCCAGACGTTTACTGTAGTTTCGTTAGCAAAATTCATTAGAAAAATGGTGCGCTATAAGCGCAGCTTATTCACTACCAGCTAGTCATCTTGCGACAGCATCCTTTGATTTGGAAAAGTCAATAACCAAGTTTTGCAAATTTTAGAAGGGGGTCATGACTTAATATTGTTTTAAACGCCTGGGCATCTGAATAATACTTTTGACAGTTCGTTTGATTTAAAATATGCTTTTTCTACTGCCGTGCGTAAAGTACTCAATTTACGCACTCTCTAAGAATCGTAAAATAGGCTTTTTTAATGTGCAGTGCGTAAAATAAGTTATTTTACTCACTAGTGCGTAAAGTAAATCTGACATATTTTTTGACATTTAGGGCAATGCGTAAAATAATATATTTTACGCACTAGTGTGTAAAATAATTAATTTTACGCACTAGTGCGTAAAGTAATTTAATAATATTTTTGTTTTTTCATATATTTTTCGGTAGTGAAAAAAATTTTGTATGCTACTAATGTGTAAAGTACCCTTTTTTTGTTCAATTTCAATTAAATTTTTTTATCAAAATTCCCATTCATAAAAAAAGGTTCACTTTACACACTTGTTGCATAAATAACTATTTTATCGTCTAAAATCCGTTTAAAAACTATTTTAAAACGCACAATTGTATAAAGATCCCAAATTTCCGAACCTCTCAGGGCGACAGCCGAGGCTTCGGACGAATTTGTCATGTATTTTGAAGCGCAAATTCATTTTAAATTCAACTGTGGAACTGAACCGCTCAGGGCGCAGTGCCCGTCACTCCAACTTTCCGATTTCGATAGAGTTGACTAGCTGGTAGTGAATAAGCTGTGCTATAAGTGTACTCTTTTTTTTATTTAGGTGAATAATTTTTTTATGGCAGTAGCACATCCTATATTGCTCGACGAGCGGTGTGTGTGCGAAGATGTTGATTGACACGGTTCTTGAATAGTTAGTTTGGGGAACAGATGTCCTGGTAGCATATTCGCATGTAACAGGCAAGATGTCCATTCGGCAATGCCGATCGTTTCTTCATATGTGACGTGCACGATAGCATTTAGTCAGATGTCGTGACTGTTACATAAAATCAACAAATAAGTCTTCAATTATTTTAACACTTCATGCATGGCCCTCCGCTCGCTTCGCTCGCTACGGGGGCTCAACAAACAGAAACTAACCAAGTGCTAACCAAAACTAACCCAAAATAAAAAAAA
>MU183223.1:141667-158558 GCA_016904865.1 Pissodes strobi | reverse complement strand
AGCATTTATGGAAAAACAATGGAAAATGTTGACAAAAGGACTGATATTAGGTTGGTTACTGAATGGGCAAAAAACAGTAGAAAAGATGGCGCTGAAAATCTTATTGCAAAACCTTACTTCAAAGACTTAACCATATTTTCAGAAAATTTAGTTGCGGTTCAAATGCAAAAAGTTTTAGTTGAATATAATAAACCTATTTATGTGGGATTTTCCATATTGGATATATCAAAAACTTTAATGTATGATTTCTTTTACAATTTTCTTAAACCTTCATACGGTGAAAAAGTTAAACTCTTGTATACTGATACAGACTCCTTCATTTTAGAAATTCAAACCGAAAATGTTTATGATGACATAAAGGGTAATATAGATAGATTTGATACTTCAAATTATCAAATCGGCAATTGTCATAATATGCCAATTACTAAATCTGTGGTTGGAAAATTTAAAGATGAATATGCTGGTGAACCTATTGAAAGTTTTTATGGAACCGGGGCGAAAGCATATTGCATTAAAACAGAAAGTGGTTTGCTTAAAAGAGCAAAAGGGGTTAAAAAAAGTAGTATCAAAAATCAGTTAACATATATTCATTACAAAGATGTAGTTGAAAATAATTCAAAAACGTTTTGCACTATGTATACCTTTCGATCTCGTTTACATAATATGTTTACTTAATTGGTGAATAAATTAGCTCTAACTTCTTCAGACGACAAAAGATATAAAATTCCGGACAGCTTTGATACACTTTCATGGGGTCATCATGATATTCCTTTTTATCAATGGGCAGATGAGCATAAAGAATTATTATAAAACAATGTTCCCTCTCTTCTAAACCGATTTTTCAAGGTTGTTGGATTGTATTTAAGATAGGAAAAAGCTTTGTATTACTTAAAGGTAGCCTAACTACCAAAGCATGTGTTTAGAAAGTTGTGATAAAGAAATTGATAATATTTCATATAGAAGTTATGAAAAAAGACTTTCAACATTTAATAAATGGAAGGGAAAATTAAGGCCCGAAGTTTTAGCTCGTGCAGGTTTTTATTATTTGTTAATTGCTGATATTTGCAAATGTTTTTACTGTGGTGCTGAA
Organism: Pissodes strobi; assembly: GCA_016904865.1. NCBI lineage: Eukaryota > Metazoa > Arthropoda > Insecta > Coleoptera > Curculionidae > Pissodes > Pissodes strobi. The sequence goes on along the minus strand of MU183223.1, from coordinate 157,468 downwards.
ATTTTTGAATGGACGATTGATGATTGTCCTATTGAAGAACATCATAGACTTCACAACAAGTGTGACTTAGCTGAATGTTTGTGGCTTTGTAAGATGAAGAAATGTGAAGACCAAGATGTTGTTATGACAAAATTTAATACAAACATTTTCTTTTTCTCGTTTATAATTTTGACTGTTGCGAATGTCATCATGGCATCCAAAATATTGTAATTGTTATGTTTTAAATTTCATTATCCCTTTTTTTTGCTATTTATAATTTGAATTATTGTAAATGTCATCATTCAGTCGATGATACTGTAATAGAGTTGTCTCTTCTTGTTTATTAGAATATAGAATTAAAATTTTAAGGTGTTTTAATCATGTCTCTTACCCCATATATTTTGTTATATTACATTACAAGAAATACTTTATATGTGCATATTCCATATAAAGTGACACATAGTTTAGTTTGTTTCAAAAATACATCGGATTATGAATTACCGCAATCATGTTATCATATGAGAATTGAAAAAATTAATAATAGCAGCCAAGCATTTTCCTTTAGAATGCAGCAGATGAACATTAATAGCAATTTCTTCAAAATTTTATATTATTATGTAAACAATACCATTTATGACACAAATTGGATCATCAAACGTAAAAATGATGAATGTTCCGAATTGATACATAGAGAAAACCCTATAAAATCAACAAATCTTACATATTTAAACAACACCCTTTTTAACGAGCAAGAAAATTCCAAGTGTTATATATCTTATATTATTAATGTAGTATTAACAGTAGGTTTACTTTCTCTCATAACATTGTTAGGACTTATGTATTATAAATTCAAAACAGAATAATAAGAATACAATTAAAACGAACAACCTTAAAATTTCTGATAAAAGAGTGGGGATGATAACTGGTGGGGATCATATTATATCATCAAAGACTATCTCGAAACAGTTCAGTTTACCAGATCACACTTAATAATAAACATGTATACTAATTTCAGTAAAGTAAATGAGTATAGCACTAATACTAATAATGTGTTTAAGAAAGACGATTCATGTATAAAAATTAGTGAAAAACTTCTAAATTCTAAAGTGTATTATTTAAATAATTCTTCATCCAAGTTCATAGCTGTTGGAATAAGTTTAAGTGATTTTTCACCAAGAATTCTTATTGGAAGCAGAAACGGATTTTATGTGAGTCTAAATGAAGATGAATGGAAAGCTCTGTTGAAATACCAGGGAGTGATAGCTAATTATTTTTATTCTTCTAATTCAGATACACAATCGTTGATGTGTGGTAACATTACTTTAAGCTTTCATAAATATAATGATTGCCTCATCTTAAAAATTCAAAAATTGCATGGAAATTATGTTTATCTTTCATGCAGTTCTGTTGACACCTTATGGTCGCTCATTGAGATTGTGGATTATAGAATTCAAATAATTAACAAACAAGAATTTGAGAAGTATTTCAAATTGTTTCAAACTAGCCTTTGCACACAATCAAGAAACATTCTATCCGACATATATGAAGTGCTAAATCTAAATCAGAATGTCAACAGTGAAAATGTATGTGTGATGCTGGAAATGCTTTTGTTGTATCCGGAACAATTGGAAGAAAAATTAAAAAATAATCTTTCAACGAAGAAATATTATGAAGAAATCGGTCAATATTTGTGAAGATAAAAATAAACTATATTGGATGGTGGTGTGGTCCTTTGCTTACAGGCAAGCGCGAATATCTGAATATCAGAAATTTTATGCAGACAGACTTCGATTTGATAGAAGAATTGTGCAATGTCAAAATGTTTTGGACATATTTCTGAGTAAGGAACATAGGAACAAGATTTTTAATGAAAGGTTTAATGTTTAAATTTAAATTGATTTTTAATAAAATATTTCAATACTAACATTTGTTTTATTTGATAAAAAAATATATAAAAATTTTAATTAAAATACGTTTAAGGTACAACCATTAAATTATAATACATCTCTTTTAAGAATCCATGAATTGTGTGATTTATCCAATCCAAGCCATTTAACATATACTTTATTTCCTTTTTTTCTTAATACTTTTTCTACCAAATAGACATCTGGATGTTTAACATTCTGCAACTCTTCTCCATAAAACCCTCCTGCAATTTCTTGGTTCTTTTCATCTTGAAGCAAATATGTAGTAGGATTTGTAACTTTAACTTTTTTTATGCTAAATATTTCATTTGACCAATTCGGCGTGTAACTCTTGGAAAATGCTTCTCGCTGCTTGCTTATCCGCACATAATCACCAACCCTAAATTTTGGAAACTTTGGATCGATTGTTTTTGCACGAGTGAAAGATGATCTTAAAATGTCTTTTTCATTATTTTTGTTAACTTCAACTGGCTTTTTATTGATTGTCGAATGTTTTGTGTTATTATATTTCTGAACTATTTCATCTAAAATATCAATCCATTTATACTTTCCACGCAAACTAAATTTTTTCCACATTAAATTTTTTATAGTTCTGTTCACTCTTTCCACCACACTGGCTTTTAAATTAGAATAAGTGTTATAATGATTTATGCCAAAATCAGTCATTAACTTTTGAAAATCTTTGTTAAAGAATTCTTTTCCCATATCAGTTTGAAGGTGTTTTGGAACATTTTCAACAGTTTCCAAAATTTTTCTCATAGCTTGAGTAACTTCTTTTCCTGATTTTGATTTAATTGGTTCTATCCAAACATATTTTGAGAATACATTAATTACTACCAACATGTAACGATATCCTCTATTCAATTTCCAATAAGGTATCATTTCGACTAAATCAGCTTGCCATAAATCATTTAAACCTTTTACTATAACCCTCCGACGTTTGTAATATTTTCTGCTTGGCTTATGAAGTTCATTAACAATTTCTTCTTTAAAGTTAACAGTCATAGTTGTAAATTAAGAATGTTTATTGTTCTATTATAATTGGACATTTTATTACAAGTTCTCCATAAAACAAAGGCAAATATGTTATCGATTTTTTAGCGTTGTGGAAACTGATAATATCACCTAATATAATTTTGGTTTTCGTTCCATATTTTACTGCTTTACCGTTTATATGAAGAGCAACATCTTCTTTTGGATATTCAACTTTCTCTATATATCCCTCTTTGAATGGGAAAACATATGTATTTCTTCCATCTTGAAGTAATTCATATTGATTATTAATGGAATCCCATTTTCCGATAAAAGGTAAAACAATGTTATAATACAATTTTACTTTATTAATATCCACAATATTTAAGATCTCAGAAGATGAAGAAGAAGAAGAAGGAGCATTTCTATATTCTAATAATTTATTTTGATCTTTGAAAAGTATGTGTGATCCGAATTTATCAATCGACATTTTACCTTCATGGACTATAACATAATAATTGTTTCTTTGGAATTAATTACCTTTTATACAATTATTTTTGCTTCTCGAAGTTCTTCCAATATTGATATAATCTCATTTTGGTGGCCCGTATGACCTGCCATTTGCGAAGAAACTAGTAATTTTAATCTTTCCACTAGTTCGTTTACATCATCATAATAGACATAATCAATTTTTTTATTTGATAAATTTAACAACGTTCCTCCTTTTGTAGATCTTGTTTTTGTTGTTCTCTGACGTGTTTGAGGTGGTCTTAATCTGATTAGACTTGAAACGCTTGAAATGCTGGATGTAGTCGATTTGCTCGATTGTTTCAGTATTTTTTTTTCAATTAAATATGGTTTAATTATTGTTAGATATTTCGGATCGGTAGTTCCCTGTATCTGTTCATTAGCATCATAATTTCTTCTATAAGCGTTTGTTCTTTTTAAAATATCCATATAATTTTCAAGATCTTTTGATGTATAACCCTTTGGATCTTGGAAAAAAATGAGCTCATACAATCCGGGAGTTCCTTTGTAGGTTAAATTTTTAACTTTCAAATTTTCTTTTTCAAAATCAATTAAACTATCTCCAAATTTCCTTTTTTCCGCTACAGGGTCATGAGTTAGACCGTGAGTGTTATCCACATCTCGTCTACCCTTAATTGCCAAATCAACAAATGTTCTTACGAGCGGATGAAATGCCTCAAGATATTCCTCATAAGCAGGAGTTCTAGTTAATTCAAGGATGTCTTGTCTAACTTCTTCGTCAGTTGGTTCGATTATAGTGGACTCGTTTGGACTAGAAGTACGCCCTCTTGCTTGAGATGTCATTGTAGAACTCAATCTGCGACTAGGGCTGGGTAAAAAAACATCATCATTATCACTATCATCATTCTTCTCATATATTTCTTCATCTTGCAAAAATGATGGTATTTCAGTGGGGAGATATTTTTTATATATGTTTGTCTGTCTTCTTGTTGGTTGTTGTTGTTTGATAGGTGAAAATTTAGAATGTTGAAGAGTTGAAAAGAACGAAGGTGAAGATATTTCCCGTTTTATTAATGGTTCCGATTTTATAGTTTTAATTAATTCCTGCAAAGGTTGAGTAATGGGCTTTAACTCTTTTTCTTGGCGAATTTTTGATTCTGCTATATCTGACTTAGGGCTTGATATTTTCGCTTTACGGCTTTACGAGCTTTCACTAGTTCTTTTGCAATTTTCTCGTTCATGTTTATAGATATAGTTTAGATTATGAACTAATATTAACTTAATTGAAATGATGGTTATATATATTTTCTAAAATTTAATAAAGTTATCAAATCCCTTTCGATAACGACCAGATTTCATGTTGCAATCTTTATCAATAACTACAAAATCATAATCTGACCGCCAACAAATACCACATAAGTCTTTAAATTGTTGATAAGACATATCGGTATTTACATGATCATCATAAATATGTTTTAAATTTGTACCATCTTGTTTAAATATTATTAACAAATTGGTATTATCTCTAATTAATTGTTTAGGAACAGCTGAATATGTTTGGCTTAAATAAAAACAATCAGTATTTTTATGTCTACCGAAACAGAAGTAATCTCTCATAATATTCTGATCACAACAAACAATGTCATCAAATATGATTATAGAATTAGGTTTAATTTCATTCGGTGGTAATATATCTTCTTCACGAGATGATTCAAAATATCCTATTTCTTTAATTGAGTTTAATAGATTTCTTAAAAACTCGTATTTTGATTGATATAATGATTTTGAGTAAATATACACATTTCCAAATCTTAACCCATTTTCGGAAGTTAATAGGGCAATAATTACATTAGTTTTCCCACATCCAGAGGGTCCTACAACTATTGCTCTTTTACATGAACCTCCAAACAAGACACCATGCTTTCTAAAATTTATTATATCTAGATCATGATTTTTTATCGGTAAAGAAAACTGTTGCTTTTCGATCTGCATTAGATCAGTGTTGAGCAAGCTCTAACTGTTTCAATGAAGAAAGGAACTGTAAACTTCATATTATATATATAATGGGATATGTTACATCTAGCTCTATTAAAAGCTTAATGCTCGTGTTGAAAGGTGGTTCACTAAACAGTCTTATTAATAAACTACCTTTTGAATTACACATTCCATCATACAAATATTGTGGTCCAGGAACAAAACTTGTTAAACGTCTTGAGCGAGGAGATAAGAGTAAAAATCCTTTAGACGAAGCTTGCAAAGAACACGATATTGCTTATTATAAATTTCCCGACTTGAAGAATCGCAACAGGGCAGATCAGTTATTAGCGGAAAGAGCTTTTCAAAGATTTAAATCGAGTGACGCTTCTTTAGGCGAACGATTAGCCGCACTAGGAATAGCGGGTATTATGAAAACTAAGTCTAAGTTAGGTATGGGTATTCAAAAGAGCGGAAAAGGAATAAAAAAAGGCAAAGGAATAAAATTGAAAAAACGAAAAAGAACTACCAGGACTATCTCATTTCAGTCAGCGTTACGAAGGGCGAAAAGGGGGATATTGGGAAGAAAATACAAAAATTTACGAATTGCGGCTGAAGATGCTCTAGCATCTATCAGTAAAGGAAACGTAAAGGTAAAACAACCTGCTAAAAGAATTATCCCAATTCCAAAATTCGGTGGTTTGTTACCGCTAATTCCAATATTTGCAGGACTCTCTGCATTGGGAGCACTAAGTGGGGGAGCTGCAGGAATTGCTTCATCAATAAATGCGGTTAAAAGTGCAAAAAATAAACTTGAAGAACAAAAAAGACATAATAAGGCTATAGAGCAAATGTCAGTTGGTAAAGGTCTCTTTTTGCGACCTTATAAGCAAGGTTGTGGATTATATTTGAAACCCTATGCAAAAAACTGTTAAATATGCTACCTCGCAAACCACTTTCAAATTTTGAGTTAAAAAAATATGTGAGGCTTTTGAAAATCCCTAATTTTCGAGGAATATTTATGCGTAATAAACTACCAAAAGTTATAAATAAAGTTGAATGTGCTATTATTAATTTGGATGATCAATATGGTCCAGGAACTCATTGGACAGCTTATGTAAAGCACGGTAAACAAATTATTTATTTTGATAGTTTTGGAGGTTTAAGACCACCTGCAGAAATAATATCATACTTCTTTAGCGATGGTAGCAAAAATGACATCTTTTATAATCATGATTCTTATCAATCATATGATTCATCAATTTGTGGGCAACTTTGTCTACAATTTCTTTATATAAACATGTAATTATGAACTATTCTTTATTTTAAAGAGGTTGTGGGAACTGACATGTCATTTACAATAGCTCTTTCTGCACAAAGTAGTGAACTTTTTGCATCATTTAATCCACCAATTTACTTAGATGAAGACTCAGATTATGTTATAGGACTAACAAATTTTGAAACTTTTAATGCCATTCCCAACATTGATGAAACTAATAACAAACTGTATTACGGGAATTCAAACGATTATGTTGAAATACCTGCTGGTAGTTATGAAATAGGCGATATAAATAAATTTCTACAAAATATTTTTGATAAAAAAGGAATATCTTTTCACTTATATGCTAATCATAACACTTTACAATCTGAAATTAAATCTACGGCTGATATTACATTTAAAGATGGAACTATTGGAAAAATTTTAGGATTTAAAAACCAAACTATTAAAGGTGATGGAAAAAGTAAATTATCAGACAATCCAGCTGAAATTATAAAAGTTAATTCCTTATGTATAGATTGCAGTATTGCTGAAGGTTCCTATCTGAACGGAAGACCTGTCCATATTATACATCAATTTTTCCCAAACGTTTCGCCAGGATTTAAAATAATTGAAAGTCCTCAAAATATTATTTATTTTCCGGTAATAGTGAAAGCAATAGACAAAATTACTGTTAAAATATTAGATCAGAATCTCGATTTTGTTAATTTTCGAAAAGAAACTGTTTCACTAAGATTACATGTAAAAAAACTAAATTTATAATGGTTATTTTTTATAATAGAAACGATATTCAATCAACAGCCAATATTCAACAAATTCAAAAAAACATATAAAGCTAAACATAATAAAGTTAAGTTTAGTAGTCGAGTCAACGCTAATAGATTAACAAGTACAAACAAACAATTTCTTAAATCACTTGGACTTAAACTTTTGAAATGAGTATACTTAATGTTAGCGAAAAACTTTATATTGACAATTCTATTACTCACTCAGAGTTGCATTCTTATGAGCCATATTTGCCAACAAAATTAAGCAACAATGATGAAATACTAATTCCCGTTCATGAAATTGAAAAGTATACTCTTCCCTGCGAAAGTTTTCTTTACATAGAGGGAAAATTATCTAAAGCAGATGGAACAGTTTCTAAAACACTATCTCTTGTAAACAATGGGATAGCATTTCTCTTTAGAGAAATGAGATATCAGTTGAATGGGGTTACGATAGATTCTATAAGGGATGTTGGTTTAACATCCACTCTAAAAGGTTACCTCTCATATAATACAAATGAATCTGACAAATTAAAAAATGCAGGATGGTCACCAAAGATAGCAAATACATTAGTTGATGAAAAAACTGGTTCATTTAATGTTTGCGTTCCTCTTAAAATGTTAATGGGTTTCTTTGAAGACTATAGGAAAGTTATATTAAACGCAAAACAGGAGCTAATAATTGTGCGAGATAACACTGACAATAATGCTATTATAACTACCGATCCAAGTGAAATACCAAAAATTACTCTTCACAAACTAACTTGGAATATACCACATATTTCAGTAGCAATCCCTCAAGAATTATCATTAACAAAAATTATTGATAAGGGAACAGATTTAGTTATTGCATTTAGAAGTTGGGAATTAGTTGAATATCCGGAACTGTTGAAAACATCCAGACACAATTGGCCTGTTAAGACATCTACTAGAGTTGAAACTCCTCGTCATGTTATAGTTGCGTTCCAACAGGAGAAGAGAGATTCGAAAATATCAAATATGAGTGAATTTAATGATATAAACTTGAGAAATATTAAAGTTTTTTTAAATTCTGAAAGATACCCCTATAATGATCTTCTCCTGGACATAAGTAATAATAAATATGCTATATTATATGAAATGTATTCCCAATTTCGATCTTCTTACTATGCAAAAACCGAAGAACCTTTATTTGACCCAAGCGATTTTAAATCAAAAGCTCCTATTGCTTATATAAATTGCTCACATCAAAAGGAATCTTTACAAGCTGGACCTGTAGTAATGAGAGTAGAATTTGAACTAAACAAAGATTTAGAAAAAGATACTTCAGCGTATTGTTTAATATTACATGATAAAGTTTTCACTTACAACCCACTCACTAAACTTGTTAAACAACTTTAATTTTCAAGTTGCTTTTAATATTACATTTCACCCCCACCCTCTTGAAGCACTACATTTATTTAACATTTGAACAAATATTTCTTAGTTGTATAAGATCATTTAAAGATAGAGCAACTCCAAGCAGGTTCTTAATATAGTTCATGAAGTAATGATCTTACAATATGTTCAAGAAATTAGACATTTTCATTAAAAATTTAGAAGAACTGAAAAAACGTATTGAATCATATTCCAATAAAAACTTTGTGTTTAAAAAATTTGCAACTTTAAAAATATGAGATTAGTTTTGGATATTCAAGCGTTCAAAGATGAAAAGAATAAATTTCTACCTAAAGAATTAGCTGCCTATGATGGAGAAAAAATTAGTCATTATGTTTTCAAGCAACCATTTTCTTTGAATTCTCTTTCTCCTGAAGCGCACAAGCAAGCTGTATGGTTAATGAAAAATCACCACTGCATTAATTGGAATATCGGTTATACTCCACTACACCACTTTTCAACAATTGTAAAAAAATTGACTGAACAAGCGCAATTTGTTTACGTTAAAGGAAACGAAAAAGCAGATTACCTAAGAAAATATTCCAGCAAACCAATAATTGAATTAGATGAACAACCAATTTTAATTGCTTCAACACCTAAATGTTTTTATCATTCAAAGTCACCATCTATGTGTGCGCTTTCAAATGTGTTTTATATTTATAATAATTTTTTTATGAATGAATAAAAAAAAATAATTTTATTTAACTTTGTTTTATTAAATACATTTCATTTCTCACATTTAAATTTCCTAATACACACATATATTCTTATAATATAATTTTAACATATTAAGTTCCAATACAAACTTTACTCTGTCTTTGTTCTTTAAGAACTCGCTACACACTTGTACACCTTTTTTACAAAACTCAGCATGTTGCATATAGTTCTCATACCACAGTATATCTTGAGCTTCAGCATCATTTCCCGCAAGCGCATAAAAACAGGCTTCCGACATCAAAAAGTTTTCATAAAGTTCTAACACAAAGTTCTCCATATCTTACACAAATACTTCAAATTGAAGTTCTCCCAATTCTTCTTCTGCCAATTTTATCACATCTAATATAGTTGGATCTCCTATATATTTCTTCAAACTAACCACTTCAACAAAAAATCTTAATTGTTTCAGTTCAACTACAAACTGCAATACATTGAAATTTTCGAAGTATTGAGCACAAGCGGACGCACCTTTCGAATAATGTTCCGCAAACTCACAATAAAAGTCAACATATTCTGGTCTGCTATGCATAGCATTATAATAATTATCTGAAGTTAATTGGTTAAATTCTTCATGTAACTTTTTCACAGCCTCATCCATAACTGTTAATGTATATAACTAACAGCGACTAAATGATCGTAAGTATCAAAGTTTCTTATAAACAGAAAATTCCTTTTTATTATCACATTGACGTTCTGGGAATGATATAAACTAGTTCATTATCTTCTTCATTATTATCACCATCTAGAATAGTTTCAAAAATATCTACAATTGATTTAGTTTCTTTCACAATAGCTCTTTTTTGATTAGTATATTTTATATTAATGTAATCACAATGACTTCTACACAATGGACAAACATCCTTCGTTTTTAACCATTCTGTCAAGCAATCTAAACAAAATTTGTGTTCACACCAATTTGGTGTGCAAATGTTTTCTTTTTCCAAAGAACTAAAACAAATAGGGCATTCCTCTTTCAAATGCACTTCACTTTTTTTCTTTTTTGAACTAACTGTTTCCGAACTAACTATTTCTGAATTGACCCTCTTGAGTACTCGATTTCTTAATTTGAGTTCTTCCATTGAAAACTAAACTGTGAAGTGAAGAAACATACAGAACTGCTGGTTTTATTATGTTTATTTAAGAGGGGGGGGGAAAAGTCAGGGTCAGGGGCAAGGTCAACATATATGTAGATAAGGATGGGAAAGGTATTAATTACATGATGAGAAAGACTCCTCAGTAAGCAAAAGAGAGAGAGCCCTCACGGAGGATAAGGTAATTACCTCCTCCGTGAGGACTCACTCTCGTTAACACACTACTGATAGCTAACGACAAGTGAGAATTTTTATTCGAAGAGAAATGATATTACGGACCTACAACCGAAGAAACGATACAATTATTATAGTATTTCAATGTTAGATGTTTTTTTTAACATAATAAGCCGCAGAATATGTCTAGCACTTTATTCCAAAATTTAAAACTGAAATATTATTGTAACATTTTAAACAGATTCCTTTGTTAAGAATTATATTTTTTTGTGGACGAAATTATTGAGAAACAGATGCCTTCCTGATTTTTCTTATATGCTTTGATTTTTGTTTGATGTTCTTCCTCTCCTCTTTTAGTTTGACTCGCTAAAACTTTTCTCTCCCTTTTTCTTTTTTTACCTTTTTTCCTCTTCCCGGATTATTTTAAAACAGCTAGAACTTATATAACAAAAGGCAGGCTTTCGGTTTGCCGATTACTTTTTCGCTCCGGTGTTTTAAGCCACAACAGAAAGTATTACGGTAATTTTAACAATTCCGTAAGATCAGGATGTTGCTAGTTCGCTTGCATTTATTTTGCATTTTGTGTGCCAGGGCCTTAAACAGTATGAAAATACTAACAAATAATGGATCCATGTGTTGCCCATCAAGTTCGTTTAAAACTATTTTTTGTATTTTAAATATGTCAGTCAAAAGTTATTTAGTTATTGTAAAATGAAAATTAATATTATGGTTGAATTTACATAAATACCGCAGTAGAATATATTATTTCTTCTTCTTTCTCTTTTCTTAAGACTTAGTCTCGCTTCTTCTACTATTCAGCCTCTTGGGAAGCAGATGTCCAGCTTTCTTGCCATCTCTTGGAAGGCCGATCGGGTGATCTCCTTGAATTTGGTTTTTCATCCTTTGCCCATTTTGCTCATCGTTCTTCCCTCATTCTGTCGACATGGTCTCTTCAATATCGTCGTCTCGATCTCGTGAATCGTATTATGTCTAGAATTTTCAGGTCTTTTCTTATAACTTCGCTCCTTATTTGGTCTCTTAAGCTTACTCTTTTAATAGTTCTCAATGTTTTCATCTCTGCTGCCCTCATCATGTTCTTCGTTTTCGTTGTGTTCGCTCGAGTATCCACTGCATACGTAAGTATAGGTCTGACGACTGTTTTGTATATGCGGACTTTACTATCGGTGGACATATATTAATTTGTATTTCCATATGAGATCCCTCAGATAACCAGATATTCTTGAGGCTTTATATACTTGGGTTCGTACCTCTTGTTGTAAGCTTTTGGAGCTTGTGATCTCAACTCCTAAGTATGTACATTGCATATACCGGTAAATGGGTTTGTCGTAAACAGCTAATTTACATCTTGTGGGTTCCTTTGCTATGACCATTGATTCTGTTTTTCCTACAGATATCTGCATATTAAGATTTTCGGCTGTTGTTTGGAACCGATATAGCAATCGCTGTAGGTCGTCCCAGTTATCGGCTATCAAGATTGTGTCATCAGCATAGCATAATATCTATATTGATCTTTGTCCAATACCCGTATCCTCCAGAGACTTCTTTACGCTATTTATTATCTTATCCATAATTATTAGATTTAACAAGATTGGGCTCAGACTGTCACCTTGGCGAATTCCTGTTAGTATTGGACCTTGTTCGATAAAGCCCTGTGATGTTTTGATTTGTGTTTTGTTGTTTTTATTGAGATCTTTTATTACGTTAATGTAATTTGCGGGTGTCCTGTGTTCCCGAAATATATCAATGATGTCGGCTATTTGAACTCTATCAATGATTTCTTGAGATTGACAAAGCAATGGAACACAGGTTTTTGATATTCAATGGATTTCTCAATTATTTGCCTGAGGATGAAAATTGCGTCTATTGTTAACCTATTCGGTCTGAAGCCTTGTTTCTTCGCTTATTTCTATCCTATTCATTATTTTTTTTTGTAATGATTTTGGTCAACAGCTTACTTATGCTGATTAGCAAAGATATCATTCTATAATTTTCTAGATCATTTTTGTTTCCGTTTTTAAAGATTGGAATTGTGATGATGTTTTTCCAATCAGTAGGCACTTTTTGGGACGAGATAATTTTTTGAAATAATAGTGTGATATATTATTTAAAAATGTTAAATAAATTCAAATATGCAGCTCATATGCTTGAGATCGGTCGCTTCGTTTGGTAGAAAACTAAAACATTTGTGACAACTGCGCGTCGTGAGAAGGTAGGCCCTTAATTTTCATTATTTCGTTTGTTATTTGATTTTATTTCAAGTTTTCTTATATTTAAAAGTATGTATGGAGAATTAAACTGGTAAGCTTTCAATTTGCATGTAGCGTTACGGGTGATATTAATTCGTGAATTAGCATCGGCCATTTACACGTGAATACCAGATATCCCGTTTAGAGATATCTTATTTTATTTTGCAAATCGCTTGCATTAAACTAATATTTAGGGCAGTATATGAACAAGCGTTGTCTGTTGAAGTGTCTGCCTACTATCATTTCATATACCTATCACGTTGTCTTTTGCCGTGGGGTATGTCTTTGCCTGTAGGGCATATGGAATATGGGCTTTTCGGAGCTTAAGGCTTTTTGAAAAGAGAAGAAGGGACTTCATACAAAAGAGGGGATCTGTTAAATTTCGGTTAATAACCAAAACCGTCTATAGTGTAGGAGACCCACTCTAATTTTCTCTAGTACCATTAGCGGTTATTAGGTATGGGTTATATGTGGGATTATAGTTAAGCTTAGTTAGTTATTGTTCTACCTAATAGTATTTTATCTTCACTTCAGATACTTAAAGAGCACCTTCTCAAGCCATTCTTGTCCGTGGTGGATACCTGATCACAATTGATTTGCTTTTTTATTTCTATTTAAATTTGTCATTATCTTTTTTTTTTAATTATGCTGATCAGTCAGTCAGTAATTGAATTCTAATTACCTGTGTAAATTTATTGACTTCACTTTTGTTTTTGCCTCATTATTATGTATTATATCTCAGCTTAGATAGATATTTATTAATTAAATATTTAATCTGTTCACTGTCTTCTTGAAAACATAACTGCTTATAGACACAATTCTGTGCAAATTGGCGGAGGCATATTTAATTAAATACCACAATTTTCCTTCAGCGTGTTTTGGCATTTTCAGCATTGTCAATTGAGACTAGTGACCTTCTCCGCTAAATTGAAACATAGTTGTAGGTAATAACATTCTTGGTGAACTCTTTAACCGCCTTGTACTGTGTTTTTTTTTCATGTTGCTGAGTCTACACAGCTTCTAGTGACGTCACAGGTCAGATCCTAGGCACTACGGCAACTTTTAGTAACACTCTCCAGGAAGCCCGGAGAAACCATAAAGGTAATTAAAAGGCAGATACCACCAAGAACATTGAATAGAATCGTAAATTTCAATCTTTTTTTTTGTTAGAAGGAAATCTAAATAAAATAATTGTATTTTGAAATTTGTAGTCTTTTATTTTTCACCTTTTCACTAGACTTGGAAATAAATTTTAACCAGCATGCTCCGAACCCGCTTATCTTTCAGTTTATATTTTTAGTAAATTGAAGTAATAATTGAAAAGGAAAGTGCATTTATAGTTAAACCTTTATAGTAACAAAATGGGTTTTTTATTTGAATTATAGTAAGAAAACAAATAATATTGTAACAAAATCAGTCAAAGCAGAGGTTGAGGCCTTATGATTGCGATGATCATTATCTTGTTTGACATCATTACTGTTAACATTTTCAGGTGTCTTAACATGGAAATGACTTATGGACAGTTTATCAGCTAAAGCTCTAGACAGGCTTTTTCAAAAAAAAAATAAAAATAAATATATCAGATAACCGCATTCCGCATTTCACAGACAGCAAAGATACCGAACCAATTTAGAATAGATTTCTGCAACATAAGAGGCCTAAATACAAACATAAATTCGGTACACCAACATCTACAAGCAAATAGACCACACATATTAGCCCTTACAGAAGCACAAGTATGTTCTACAACAACAATAGTGAACTACCTCTATCCTGGATACGACTTACATACCCGATTTAGATATAAGTTCGGAATATGACTTTTTGTTCGAAGCGACCTTTCATGTCACCGCGAGGACACACGAACCGAACAACCTTGACGTCATGTGGATCAAGTTCACCGCCAAGGGATTAACCAAGTTTATATGTTGTCTCTATCGCCCTCCGAGCGATAGAGCCTACCAAAGCTTTTTTTCAACACTAGCTACCACTTTTGACAGGTCGATCATCCCAGTTCAGAAATAATCGTTCTGGGAGACTTCAATGCCCACAACACCAAATGGCTCAAACATCACAACAAGACCGACAACGAAGATAGAGAAGCTGAAGCATTTGCCATCAGCTGCGGGCTTACTCAACTTGTAGACGAACCAACTCGAACCTCAGAGAGGGGCGAATTCGCCCTTCTGGATCTCTTTCTGACCACCAATCCTGACCAGTACAAGGTTACAGTTGGTCCGCCATTAGGTACCTCCGACCACAAACTTATTACAACGGTTTGTGAATTGCCACCCATACAGAAGGATCCACCATTGCCTCGCAAAATCTGGCATTACCATTCTGCAAACTGGGACGATCTAAGGCAGTTCTACCTAGATTTTCCTTGGCTGGATGTCTGCTTTGCCACTGGCAACCCATCAGACTGCTGCGAAGAGATCATGCAAGTAATCTCCTCAGGAATGGAAGCATACATCCCAAATTCCATCAAGTTACCATCAAAAGGAAAGCCCTGGTTCGACAAAAGATGCGAAAGAGCTGTAGGAAGGAAACAACAAGCCTATAAGTACTGGCAGCAAAATCAGACCGCTGAAAATCGCAATTATTTTATCGAAGCGAGAAACGAGTACAAGCGTGTGATCGGCAAAACAAAGGACAAACACAATCAAAGGATCAGCAATAAACTTTTGCAATGCCCCAGTGGTTCCAGGAATTTCTGGTCGGTAGCAAAGGCAGTAAGTAACAACTTTACAA